>VYXD01010378.1:122981-165481 GCA_013397195.1 Hylia prasina
GGGACACTGGGCTCCCAGTGACAGGGACACGGGGACACTGGGCTCCCAGTGACAGGGACACTGGGACACTGGGCTCCCAGTGACAGGGACACTGGGATTCTGGGCTCCCAGCAGCTCAGCTGGGGTGGGTTAAAGGCCCTTCTCCCACAGCAGAGGCTCAGGGCTGTTGTTGGTGTCTCTCCATAAATTTCACCATGGTGTTGAGCCCCAGGCGGAGATCTGGCCCTTATTTGAAGGTTAAAGAGAGAGGAAATATTGAGCACTTTGGCCCCCAGAGTTCCAGACAGAGATTCCTGCCACATCTGCCCAGCTGTGCTCCTTACAACCCCTCCTTTGGGAAGGGGATGGATGAAGGGATGGATGAAGGAATAGATGAAGGGATGGATGTTGGGGTGGATGTTGGGATGGGTGAAGGGATGGATGAAGGGATGGATGAAGGAATGGATGAAGGGATGGATGAAGGGATGGCTGGCTGAAGGGATGGCTGGCTGAAGGGATGCAGCCCCAGGCACAGGCCAGGGAGGCTGAGCAGAAGAGACAGCTCGGAGAAGCCTGGCAGTACCATCTAGTGGGTGCTGCCTCGCACAGGCAGCTGCTCCCAAGGAGGAAGGGAGAAAAGAGGACAGAGAGCAGAGAAATAAAACATTCTTTATCACTGCTCTTGACAGGTATTATATTGTACTATAGTGCCATTTGTTTAGTTACTGCTACAGCAAGTGCTGTGCAGAAATCTTATAAGCAGCCATATGGCACCTCTGAATGAAAGCCATTATGCTTTTATGAGTAACCCACACTGTCTCTGCTCGGGGAAAGAACCTCCGTTTGCACCAAATGTCATTTTCCTATTCTGAAAGGAAGAAAATATTTCTGACTTTCACTGAACTCCACAAGCCTGAGCTGATTCTCCTCTCCTGACAGTGTTTACACAGAGCCTGAGCCCACTGGAGGTCTCAAATACCCACCAGGTATTTCACTGCTGACATTTTGCCGTTTCCATGCTCGTGCTTTTCAAGTGTGCCATCTTAAACAACCTTGTTTGCAGCTAATATTAGATTTTATAGTTACTAGTTCATTAACGATTTATAATTTACCATCCATTACACCTGACAGCAACTGTCCAGCCATTCTTAGCACTCTTTTAAAAAGGAGTTTTAAAAAGACCCTTAGGAACAGAAAGTTTATTCTCTGAACAAGGTAAAAATAACAAGTCATTAAAAATTCCTGGTACCTGGATGCAATATCTGGGCTGCACCTCTTAAATTAACTCCGTGCTTTTGCTGTGCCGAGCAAAGTTTTTGTGGTGATTGGAAAAAAAAATATTTTCTTCTCCATCGGTTTGTGTTTCCAACCCTCCCATGTTGCATTAAAAGCACATTGTGTTCTGGGGATCAGGTTGTTAAACACTGAATAAAGGTCTGGAACTTGCTGGTCGAGGATTATGTGGTAAAGGAAGAGCAAAATTTCTGCACTATAAACAGGGAACTCAACTCCTCTGAGGCTGTGCATGTTTGCATGCTGAATTTGCATGTCAAACGTTGGGATTGCAGACAGTTGCAGAAAGTGAGTATGCAAATTAGGCACTTAAAAATGAACATGTTTACATATGATGGGCACTAAACAGACCAGTCCTTTGTCCACTTCTGTATAAAGGTTATGTGTATTTGCCTTTTCTTAAAATATATAAAAAGATATTTATCAAAATATTTATTAAGAAAGAAGAAAAGATGGCTTCATTAAGACAGAGCCTATGTAGAGACATGTTGTTAAAAGGAATCTAAATAATCTCACTTCCCTGCTCCAGATAATTAACACTCTTCAGCAAGAACTTTTCTCTAAATATCAGTCTTCTTTTAGAGAGATTTGCCATTTTCCTGCATTCATTATCTCACCAGAGCAAAGTGAAGCCATGCACCAGAAATACTGCAGGGATCATGCAGGATGTAATTGCTCTAATGCTTTGCATATTTATGTTTGAGCCCTTTTTATGAAGTGTTACTTTAGAAAACGAAGGATCAGTTCATCTCTAAAAGGGAGTGATTGATTGCTGCCAGTCAGGCATTCCTTCATTCTTGGCTTCTCTCTTAGTCTCTGTAATAAGTTTTTCAGGAACCCCAGCCCGCTATTAAAGAACAGCATTCATCATAAGCCAAGCAGAGAGGAGGCAGACTTTGATGGGCACAATACCATATTTCAATCTACAGTGTCCTTTTTGTTAAACTTGAGCTGCTGCCTCATTAGCGCTCGAGCAAAAATACACAAAGCCTTTTGTAAATATTAATCAGAAACGTACAAAACCCCTCTCCAGACTAAATTACTTATTATTGGGCTCTCTCCAGGTGATAATATCTAACTAAAAATTCTGTTTGCCTAAATTGTGGGAGAAAAATACCTTTTTATGTACATTTTATGGAGCACTCTTACAAGGATAAGTGTTTTAAGTAAATGCGTTTCTTTAGTATTTTCCCTTTTTCTGACATCCATCCTTCACAGGGCAGAAATGTGCAGCCCTGCTGTATGTTGTAGGCTGCAGCATTCATCTGAGCAGTGTGAGGTTTAAATTCCTGATATCCAGGTTTATTTCTGGCACTACTGATTAATATGAGAGTGCTTTTTCATGTTTTCCTGCTGAGCTTAAACTTAATAGATGTGAGGCTGGGACTTAAGACACACTGAATTAACAACACATGCTTTAGGCTGGTAAATGCAGCACTACAGAGGAATCCAGATGGATTCTAAAGCAGAATTTGGTCTTTGGCACTTCAGAATGTCCCTGTCAGGAAAATAAAGTTTCAGGATTTTGTTGCTGTTGTTGATTTTGTTTTTTTTTTAAATTAACTTTCAGCATTTCAGCCCATGAGCAAGGTGAGCTGCGTCGCTGCTGGGGAGACCCAGGCAAATGGAAGTTCTTTGCCCTAAGTTTGTACCAACACAACAGCTTAAGCTTATGAAACCAATTTACAGTCCTATAATTACTGGTGCAAGGCCAAAACTGAAACCTTGGGAAGTTCAGGCTCAAATCCTGTCTCAGTCAAGCATTTCCTTGAAGTTTGTGAATTAACAAAGTTGTCTGTAAGAAGGGATTAGTCACAAAACTTCTGAAATCAAAGGTCACTGTCTCCAGAGGCTCTTTGTTAGAGTAAACAATAGAAATGCTCTCAGAACCATTTTGCAGAAACATTTTTATTGCTATCATCAGACCTAATTCTGCAAAGATTTCTTGGAGGGAAACTAGTTCCTTAATGAAGTTCTTCCTCCAGCAAAGCCAAAGCTCTTCAGGATCAGCCCCCATTACAGCAAGAACATCAGAAGTAAAAGACTTTTGTGCTCTTTTTAGCAAAATCGTCTCAGGTAAAGCTCCCTAAAAGAAAGGCCAAAGCAAGCATTTGTGTGACATCACCATCTGGACCATCTGTAAGTGAAATTAAAGCTGGACTGGAATTCCCAGAGTTCAGTAATTCCTGCCTATTTGGTTGTAAAGTTCAAGGGTCACAGACGCTGCTTTTGTTGGTGTTTATGCAACACCCAGCCCAGCACATCCCTCACCAGAACTGGAGCCCTGGAGTCCCCAGTGGATCTTACAAGGGAGGTTATGGACATCTGCCACAAATCCTGCAATGATGACTCCTAATCTGACCCCAGCTCTCCTTGTGCACCTGAGAGACTTCACAAGAATTTGTCTGAAAAGTTCATGGCAACCATGCAGCGAAAATAAACATTCAACCACCCTGAAAATTGTGGTCAACTTTCTGAATGGAACTCTTGGTACAGTCATTGTTTGTAGCATTATTTTGTATAATTTACTCCCTCTGGGATCACCCTAAATTCTTGTCCAGCAATTACAGACCCCACTCGAAGGCAGCACTGAACCCACGGATAAGAAAGTGCTGCCTCCCCCATCCATCCAGCTGGAACAAACGCCCAGCACCGCAGAGTTAACAAAACACAGCAGACTTATTTATTTTTCTTTTCCTCTCCTGATACTGTTTTCACAACCTGACATAACCTGGTAAAGTAATTCTAATTGTATTTTGGATTGATAACTGCATTTTTCTCAGAATACACAATGCTTCTGAGAACAGTTGTGGTTCTTTGGTACGGAACAAGTGTTTTGCCTCAAAGATTTAAAAAAGTCAATGATAAAATTATCAGAAAGTTTAGATACTAGAAGAAAACTGATGGCAAGCATTTGGGTCCCATTTTTGCATCATGTAACGGTGGATTAATGAAGATGATTCAGTAGAAAGCAATTAAGAAAGGCACTGAGGAAGTCAGATGTGCTTGGGGAGGAGTCTGCTCTAACAGTGCCCCAGAGAAACAACTGCACCAGAAGGAGGGAGGAGCTGGCCTGAGCCCCAGCTCAACCTGGGGCTGGAAGAAATGTCTCTGCAGGTTCAAAACAAGGCAGCCTTCTCATTTTTAATCCCATTTCAGTATTTCTGGACTTGCCCACAGGCTGGAGCAGAGGCAGAGAGCTGGCATGGGCAGGCTGGTGCTCTCCAGAGCGAGATCCCATCGCAGCTCCCAAGCCAGGGGCTGGGGAGGGAGCCAGAGACAACAGAGCTCGAGCTGCCCTGCCATGGCTCAGCCCAACCACAGAGCCTTCCAAACTTGCTTTGATTCAAAACCTCCCATTTTCTACCTGACAGTTCATTCCTGTCTTCTAAGCAAGAGTTCCTCAATTAGAAAGGAGTGAACATTTGTTTTCAGGAAGACTTGCTCTCCTCTGTAAAACATACCCTGCATTAGGTCTTTCCTTACAGCCAAATGCTGGGAAATAAATTAAAAGAAAATGCAATCAGTTCAAAATTACTGTAATTAGGCAATCAAATAGCCATAGGAAGCAGAAATCATCAATGTCTTTAGCTAGTTCATTTTGTCTGTGGATTTATTTGTAAGTTGTTAGGTTTTTTTCGAATAAGACCCGAAGATTATAGACTAAAGTTTAAAAAGGAATGATATCAATTCACCAGAATGCATCTCATACACATCTTAGAGCAGGGTCTATTAACCCCAGGAATTATTTGAAGTCTCCATGCCCATGTCTGTGCCAGCTCTGCTGGCCCAAGAGGCCCAAGGGATGAAAACCTTTGTGTAGGGTCTGCAGATCATCAGTGCAAAACACAGACAGTCACTCCCCACACCCACGTAACAGGAGGGGTAAAAGCATTTGTCAAGTTTGAACTTAGAGTCTAGGAAAATCTCTGTGTACAATGAAATAAAACTCATCAAAAACACAACCAAACCATATCCTTCCTGTCATAAAAAGAAGGCAAACAATATGCCCTTCTCCACGTTCCTGCATACCTTTGGAACTGCAGGCTTCCTGCTCAGGAGCTGCCCTGCCAAGAATCATGTATCCTGTGATGACATTTCTCAATAAATAAAGTGACTTCATTATTGAAAAGCTTAACTGTAGTCGTGTGTGCAGTTTTTAATGCAGTACCAGCCCTGAAGTGCTGATGAGAGAAAATCCAGATGCAGGAGACATTCAAGTTGGAGCCAGGACATTTTAAGGGCTGCAAAGTTTCATTAGCTGAGCTGTGGATCGATGGGTAGATTAAAACACTCTATTTGTTCATGGTGGAATCGGCTCCTCCACTGGTGTAAATCAGCACAGGAGAATGTAAATCCCTGTTTTAGCTGAGGATCAGGCTCCTGATTTAGTGGGCCTTGTTATTCTCAGCACATGTAACAAAATAAGGGGGGATTGGGAAATTCACAGGTAGATCACCATCATTTCACCTCTGGGACTGGAACTGTTTGTGGGGACTCTGGGATAAGGCTTGGAGGGGTTCCAAGTTCATTACTGAGCCTGATTTGTGGTTAAAACATGTTAAGCCTAAATATTAAGCAAATACATCAGAGGAGGATTTACAGCTGTCCAAGGACACAGTAAACTGTAACACAAGCTCCTAGCCTGTATTAAATTTGTATCCCCACAGTTTCTTCTGCAAGGGAATAGAAGAAGCAAATCAAGTCATTCCTGGGACACATTAAGGATAGGCTTGCTATAAATTCCCTCAAACTCAATTGTCTGTGCCCAGACTGGAGCCATCAGCTTCTATTTGATGCTTTTGGTATTCTGAAACCTTTTTTTTTTTTTTTTCCCCTGGAAAATCTCAAACAAAGCATATTCTTTTGACTTCCCAGCAAGAGAGAGGACAAAGAGATATTTTTCAGTGAGTCCAAAGGGCGTTAGAGGAGGTCCCAGCACGCTGTTCCCGCAGCTCCTGGGCCCTTGGTGTGCCGGACCTGCCGGAGCGGATGAATCACGGCTGGGCTGCGGCCCCAGCACACTGGGAGCTGTGTGGGAAGTCAGCTGTCAGGCTGATGCAACAAGTCAGAGTTTACCAATCTGTTCTCACAAAACCGCAACTGGCAAAGCGCTTCGCGTTACGTCCGAGACCTGCAAACGAGGCGGGAGGAGACACAAACCTCTGCTTGCACCCCTGACACGGCTCTGCAGCATCTCCTGGGGATGTGGCACCCCTGCTTTGGGGGAGGACACGCTGTCCCAGGCAGGGCAGGCTGAGGACACCCCTGGGAAAGGCTCCAGGCCAGCACTGGCCCTTCAGCCTCATGTTCCTGGCACTTCACTTCGAGTGGTGCTTCCCACAGCTGGCATCCAGTCTGGGAACTGCTCCTGGAAGGAGGAACTTTGTCCCTGTCAGAGGAAAGGCTCTGTACTTCCAGGAGTTGGGCTCCCTGATCCTTGTGGGTCCCTTCTCACTCAGCATCTCCTGGGACTCTGGGGAAATTCCAGGGTGGGACAAGAACATTGAGTTTCTGGTGGCAGATTCCCCAGAGCAGGGGAGACTGGGGTGTGTTCACTCTGACAGAGGACACTGATGCTTCCAGAGAAAAGAAAAGGAAGTGTAATGAGAAAGAAAAGATGAAAATATAAGAGATGGGAAAAAGAGATCAGAAAAGGGATGATAAGTTTGGTTGATGGCTATGAGAGCTGGAAGGGGAGGAGGTAATGCAGGGGTGAGAAGGAGATCCTCTTCCCCACCAAGGGAATCAGACATTGACGGCTAAATTCCCATCACTAGGAAAAAAACCAACGTGCTTAACTTGTGGAAAAACTTCCACCTTGCAGAATAAACAATGTCTCCTTCCTAACCCTGTTTGTCTGTGTTTAGAGAGTTCCTAGAATTCAGCAGCAGCTCCTCTCTGCTTTCTGTGCTTTGGGGTGTTCACTTCTCATCTCCTACAGATGCCCCAAACAATTTGCCAGGTGCTTTGGGTCTGGAGTGGGTGGCTTTTCTGTAAAAGCTGTTTTTTCGCACACAGAATAATGCAAAATTAATTAGATCTGAGAGATGCAGAAGGGAAAAGTCCTGCTCCTGGTGTCTGCTCTTAGAACTTTACAGGAACCTTTTTTGAGATCACAAAGGTAAAATTTAGGAACAGTCCTGAGAGCCAGGTCAGAAATCCATAATTCATTCTCATCAGTAAATTGTCACAACAGGGTGACAAAGGCATCTTCCCACTTTAGTGTTCTTTCCCCCTCTTCTGCTGCATCAATTCATCCAAATATTTCCTTCCTACCTGCACAGCTCCAGCAGGGAGCAGGACCCTTCTCCCAGACCTCCATGGGGCTGGGAGCCTGTTGGTCAGAGTGCCCTGGCCACAGGCAGAAGGTCTGGGTTTGGAACTGCACAACTCCGATATCCTGGACCCTGGGAGGGAGGGAAGGCTTTGAGAACCTTTTCCCATGGCTGGCAAGATTCCAAGGCAAGGCTGTGGCACTGGATTTGTGCTGAGCCCAGCCTGGCAGGGGGTATCCCATGCCCTGGGAGCACCACCAGGTGAAGACCCCCAGGTCAGTGTGTGAACCCTGCTCGTGCTCATGGAGGTAGTTGGGGCAGGAATGCTCAATCCTGTTGAGCACAAAACAGTCACTAAATGTTTTGAACTAAAAATTTCAGCTGTCTAAGACATTTTCAGATCACAAACTGAGCAACCAAACGAATGCAGGCACTTCCCAGGATAATGCAGTATCTTGGCAGCATCTCACTGGTCTCAACTTTGCATTTAAGTATCAAAATGCTGCTTAAATCCTTTAAGTACCTAAATCCTGTGCTGGATTTAATCTTGAAGGATTCATTTTTTATTTTAGACATGACTCTGAGTTGTGAGAAAAGATGTCTCCAACGTGCTGGAATCCCAGATAGGACTCTGGTAGTAGGAAAAGGGGGAGGTTTTGGGATAAGGCAACATGCTGGGGGAAATGCAGAGCAGACACTTTAATTCCTATCTCTGTCCTGGTACAGCGTATTTATGCTCTGTGAAACTTCAAGCAAGTTTCTCAATCTCAACTTCAATCCCCATCTGTAAAATAGGTGCCATCCACAATTATTTTTCAGTTTTTCTAGACCATGCCCTCCTTTCTGCCTGGGACTGCCCAGGTTCTTACCTGTGCCTGCTTCAGTGTCTGATGTAACACAGGTCAGTGCCCCCACAGCAAAAGGGAAGGGAAGAAAATAATCCAGCACCCTTTGGACACTCCCACCCTGAAGAGTCTCCTGTGGAAAGCACAGGAAGCACATCTGACCTGTCCCCCCTCTTGCTCTCTTTTACTGGTTCATATCCACAGATTTACAGCAGGGAGCCATTGCTGGGTTACAGAAAGCAAAGATGCAAAGCACCAGAGCTCTGCTCTACACCAGCAAGTCTGGAAAAGCCACTGAGGGCTGGATTTTTGGTTTTTGAAGGAATTTTGGTGCCTGTTTTGCTGACATGCTCGGTACAGGTGTTCAAGCCGGACAGTCAGCATGATGCTGGCAAAGCTGGAGTGACAGTGGCATCGGGATGGACGGTTCCAGCCAGGGGAATATGGCAAGGAGCATCACAGGGACTCCAGATCTGGGATGGAAGACTTGGAAAACATCTGCTGATTTCAGTTTTTGGTGATTTCTTTGATAAAAGCCAACTGGAATTACACATATCACAGAGGAAGTGAGCATGGGAAAGGGGGAGAACAACTTTTACCTGTTCAGGGAGAGGGGGCACAAGGAAGGCAGCTCAGTGCCATGGGCTTCATTTGTCATTAACCTGAAATGAGGCCCAGAATATAACTCACATTTCCCATTTACTTTCAGGTGGCCTGGCTCAGACCCTTGGCTTTCCAGCACAGAATGAGGGGAATTATGAAGGGAAAGCTTTTACTGATTTCAGTGGAGATGGAAGACTGCTAAATGTGTCACAACAAGAGTACATGCAACCAAGTGAAAATTCATTTTGCCCAGCATTATATCTTCACCTTGTGCTGGCTTTAGTGAACCAATTCTCCCCAGTTAGCAGGACATTAACAATATCCTAAACGGAAATTACCTCCAGTAAAAACCAGCATTAACTGTAGCTCCACACCCAAATCCCAGCAGCCACCACAAGGATTTCTCTCCCTTCTCCATGCTCCCCACAGACACATTCACCCCTCCCAAACTCCCCAAGCCCATCTAACAGTGATTTCCAGGAGGAATTGCCACCCAAAAGGAGCCAACACCAGCCCTTGTGGAGCCCTTGTGCTACCCTGGACTCATTTAAACAGCTGATACCAACCACATGCAGCAGGCACGTGGGATTCTCAAGTTTAGGCTTCTCCTACCCTGAAATCATCAGGTATTTCACCTTCAGCAGTGGCTGGGGTGGCTCCTGAAACCACCACACATCTGCCCATTGCTGCTCCTTGCCTTTTCCTCTCTCTGCTCCTGCCCTGCTGCATCATTGGAACTGCAGCCAGGCTGCTGTGCCCACACAGAGTGCCTCTGACTGCGGTGAGCAATCTGCTCCTGCCCAGGGCTGGTGACATCTGCAACCTCCCGCTGGCAGAGGCTGCATCTTGTTGTGTTTTTATTCTGTGCCTTGCACCAGGACGTCCCAATCCCCACTGGATGCTGTTCTATCCCAGGAATAACTCGGATAGGAAGGAAATTGCAGCGCAGTGAGGGGACAGAGGAACTGCTGGGGACATTTTTAGCCAGGGTGTAGTTTTAGAAATAAGAACGGGGTGACAGAAAAGCAGCTGTTGCAGCAGAGGATCTGCCTCCTACTAGGGAATGGTTCTCACTTTTCTGTAATCCTGACATGAGGCTCTTGGGCTGTGTTTTGGTTTTATGGCTGTACCTGGGGACAGCCAGGCAGGTGACACAAACAGCTTCAGGTTCTAACAACCTGGGAGATCATCAGCAATTAGTAAGAAACCTCAGAGCTGCTCTGTGCTTATAATGAGTGGCTTTCTGGGAGAAACCAGCACCACAGAAAATTGCAATAGTTCCTTTTTAATTCTAGCATGCGAGTTTGCAGCTCAATTTTGTGATATTTTTTGCCTGTACTCTCTTCCCTGCATGGGCATGGGCTCTAATTCCCTGAACAACCACCACAAAACCCACACACACATCAGATGGATCAGTGTTTGCCAATCAATTGCAGTACTTGGTGCAATGTCACTGCTTGGATGGAATATTTCTCCTTCAAATTTCCAGTCAAATTCTACAAAACAGAATAAATTTTGCCCTTGATTTCTTTCTTCCTATTCCACAGAGGTCAGCTGAGGATACAATTTCTTAACATCCTTAATTTCACTCTGCTCCTTGAGGTCTCCTGGAGTCACTTTGTAATATAAACCTCAAATTTTATTAGCGTGATAAAGTCAACCTCAAATAAGCTGTGAATCCGGAGAGTTGACTAACTCTGCTTTCAAAAGCTGAATTTTAATTTTAAAAGCTTTTTGTGCTCCTGATTTTGGATGAGTGAACGGTAAATTGAAGGAGATCACGCAGCAGCCCTCCTGTAACAGAGGTCTGAAAACACACCGGGGATATGGAGGGAGCAAGTGACATTTGAAAAAAAGAGATGTCACTTCAATTGAAGGTTTATTTGAGCCCATCAGCAAGTCTTCCTTTATTTGTTATAACAGCACAAACGGAGCCCAGTGCAGCCTGAAAAGCAGATTCCAGTCTATTCTGCAAGCAAAAAACCAAAATAACAACAAAACCACATCGGAGCAGCTTTTCTCCCATGGTCATTGTTCCAAGCAATAAGACTAGCACTCAGATGTCTAACCACATGGCTGTTCTCCTAATTAGCTGGGATCACAAAATTGTGTCTGAAAAAGCAGAAACCATATTTTAAAAATAGGCCTCCGAGGCCAGATTTTCAGAGCTTCAGCTTCCAATCCAACACCTACGTGAAAAAGGCAGATTTTCAGCAGAAACTCCCAAACTCCTCCTGTTCCCAGGAGATGGAACCCCAGTAATGCACATCTGAAAAACTTCCCACTTCATTTTGTTCCCTCAGTGCTGAAATCCACTCACTCCCAAGGCTCCAATGTGGGAAACGCTGTATGGGCAGTTGTTTTTTAAAAAACCTGCCCGCATTTAAGACACAAAAATGCCCCTTTGTGAGAGGCAGGGGCTGGAAGATTTGTGTTTCTCCATGAATTTGTGGGGTTTTGTGCTTTATCTTTGCAATCCATGAAACTGGAACAATGCATTGTCTGAAACACACTTTCTTCAGAAATGCAGTCCAGATGAAAGCTGAAATTTGTGTACATTTACCCAAACACAGAGACAATGTCTGTGTCTGCACGTCTCCATGCAGGCAAAGGGAACTTGCCAAAATCTCCACACAGAAGCACACACGTCCCACGGCAGCCGAAGCTGATGGAGGCACAATTCAGCCTTTGGACCAGCAATTTCAACTGCAAAACTCATTTCATGCAGGAAAGCAAAAACAAACAAACAAACAAACCCCCTTCTCATCATGGAACTTTTAAAAAATATTTCCCTCGAGCAAAATGGCTGTTTCCCCTCCCACATAAACTGGCAGCCAAGTCAGGAACAGCGCTGAAGGCTTCCCATGCTTGCAGAATCAGATATAAAATTTGCAGGAAGGCTGGCACTTATTTTCTCACAACAGTTTGTTCTTCACATATTTCACAACTTTTAAGTTCCTTAATGTAAATTGGAGTCATACATTTTGCCTCCATGTGTTTTATTGACTCTGATCTCCATATTAACACCGGGGAAGAGCTGGGGTGCTAAATTCAGCAAGCTGGCCACAGTTCTGCCCAGGTACTTCCCTTCTTTCTCCCAGAACACCCCCAGGTTTTCATGGGGAACTGGAGTAACAGGGGCAGCTCCCGTGGAAACCCAGAGCTGATGCAGCAGCCAGGGGATGCTTGGGACTAGAGGAGATCTCAAGGTTCCTTCTGACTTTGGGCAGCTGCAGGTCTTGATTCTCCCTGCAGGCACTGCCCAAATCCCTCTGGGGGGCTGCAGGGCCCTGCTCAGGAGGAACGTGAGAAACCAGACTTAAAGGGACCAGAAATCGCCCGTTCCTTGGACAGAGCTGAGCTCAGCTGGCCTCTCCTCCTTCCCTCCACATCCCCTAATGCCCCTCAAGCACAACTTCCTGCCCTTTATCCCCAGCAGGTTCAAAGGAGCAGGGGGTGGGCACCGCACGGAAAGAGTGTCCATCTGATCCAGGGGCTGCTGGTCACTTGGAAAAGTGCATTAGGCTGCAATTAGATCCTGCTGGATTGCTCAAGAGAGGCTTTGCAGTGTGAACAAAAGGCTGGCCCGGCATGAGGTGCTGACAGCCCTGGAAAAGCCAGGAGTTCCAAGGAGCCCATCTGTGTCCTACTCCCCTGACCACAGCCTCTCTTCTATAGCTGTAGCAGTTGGAGGGTGAATGATCCTTGGGATTTTGGGGAGGGCCCTCTGGATTTAGAAAGAATTAGAAGAATATCTGAAATGATTTCCCTAATCAAGTTTCTGTTCCCTTCATGTTCAAATAGTGCTTAAAGTAATTGAATTTCCCATCATGCTAACAATTTCTGTCAATATTTCCCCCACTAACGAACATCAGGTGGATGTGTCTTTTTTCCATCACAAATTTCATTACTTGGTCCAGAGATCAGGGTCTGCTGCTTTTTTCAGAAGGTTGTCTGTGGTTCAGTTTGATCAAGAACAATATTGATTGTGACAACCTCGCATATTCCAAAAAGGGCTGTAAACCCACATAACACTTTAACTGCCAAAAACGCTTTTTCAATTTTTCTTTCTTAAACAAACTCACTTGGACCAAAACATCACATTTCATTTTTCTCTCTCTCCTGTGTAAGCTCTTGCTTGGAGTTACATTTCTGTGTGTCTGAGCAAGGGATGTGAATCAAGAGTCCCAGTTTGGATTCTGTTCCTACAACACGAACTGCGATGTTTTTGTTGGGGCTAACAGGGCACATCATGGATCTGCAGTGACCCAGAACTTTCCTCAGGTTTTAGATTCCTTGGATTCAAACAATTCCTGACCAAAACTGGCCAATTGCACGTGCACATAATCCTTACAGGAAATACCTGCCCAGACCAACATCTACCTGTATATTTGGGCACATTTAGGGCACATTATTGCACCACCTTCTACTGCAGCTGAATTTCACTATCAGCAGTTTAGATGATTCAGGGAGCAAATTTAAATCTAAGATCTGCCAGCGCATTTCTGACAATGTCAACATATTTTTCTGAATTAATTACGAGCTAGTGAACAAATAATGGAAGATATTTCAGAAAAGCCAAAATTCCAATGTGTGTAATGCACATCTGTAATTTACTGGATTCATCAGGAAACCAGGTCAGCAATTGCCTTTTTCCATGGGAACTCAGCACAATATGAATTTTTGCCATTAATAACTCTTTATCCTCTACCTGATTACAAGGTAAAGGTGTTCTTATTTACATTTAGTATCTGGACATAATTTGTATGTCTGGAATCTTACTTCAAGGAATAAATTTGGTATTTTAATATTATCATGCTTTAAAGCATAAGAATGTGCACTGGGTTATCAAACATATCCCTGAGGGATACTGAAAGGTAGCAAGCAGAAGAGGAGCATCCCTGAATTTTAGTAGGATTCATTAAAAGAATGCTAAACTCGGCAGATTTTATCTCCTTCTAGTCTCAGTGTGAGTAAAATCTCAGTTCATTGTTTCCACTAAGGGATGGAAATTGTCTGTTGGATGTCCTTGAAGGCAGTTGGTTCTTGTAAACACCAGCAACAAACAACAGATACTCACAATATTTTTTTTTTATCATTAAATTGCTGTCTGCAATTACAGCAATATAATCTCCGTGCAAAATGGGCCTGATTTTGGTCTCAGTTAAATTTCAGGCTGCTTTGATGAAATATTTTCCAGCTCTTTTGCCTAACTCAACAGGAGGAAGAATAAAACAAGCTCAGGCCCAATTTGAAGCCAACCTTGTGTTTGCAAAATTGACACCCCAAAAAAATTCAGTTGCACAGCTCTGGACAAAACTGGGTCAATCTTATTCATTTAGAATTATATTCTTTTGGATTTTTCATGTATTTTTCATCAAAAGCCCAGGCCTATAGAAATAATAGCAAAGAAAAATGTTGCAGTTCTGTAAAGAAAAAATGACAAATTTCATATTTGGGCTGACTATAGTCATTAAATCACTAGTTAATTTTTTGTCTGATTATTTAAATGTATTTTCACAGTTGAGGCTCCAGCAATTTTAGTATTTAGTATTTACACTCATAAACTCTCTCCTCATACTTTCAGACATGGTCACAGGGTTTATCCTATTGATTTATAACACAAATAAATTGTATCACAGATTAACGAAAAATACAAGAAAAAGAAAATATTTTTTAAAACAGCAGGTTGGTCAAATACAGAGGCAGTTCCCTCAGGAGACTTAAAAAGAAAAAAATTAGAAACATAATTTAGAAACTGCAGAAAAACTGGGAGGAAAAAAAGGCTTCTGAAAAAATTTGAAGTTGAGGATAAAAGTTGGGTGAACCTACACCATTCCTTAAATGTTGGCATTTTATAGGTGGAAGAGCTTGAAGGTGCTGGAGAAATAACCAATGACTGCAGTGAGGGTTTGTGCCTGTGCCAGCCCCTGTGAGTGAGCTCACCTCCTCCCCGAGAGCCGCAGGAAAAGCCTGCACGGGGTAATTCCGAGAGCAGAGGAGCTGCAGCCTTTCCCCAGGGCTTTGTCTCTGCTGGCTTCCCTCACTCCCTGTGCCTGTGTGCCAGGGGTGCCCCTCACCCTGCGCCACTCCAAACGTGCTCAGCTGCTTTTGGGAGCATGGCAACGTCACATTTATGTCAGATGTTGTAAAAACCCAGGATATTAATCTTAAAAACCAGTGAGAGTCTCTCTTTGTTGTGATTCCAACAGGCTTTGCCTCGGATCTAAAACAAACCAGAAATGCTCTTCATTTTCCTTTTATCCTAAAAGTCATGGGCCTCTTTGAATCCCAGGACTTTTTATCAGCTTTCTAAAGTAGCCAGAAGGGTTTAAAGTTGTAGAGATGAGCAGAAAGGTTTAATTTCACATCTTCATGAGACACAAAAACTACCAGAGGTACAATCTGCAGATGAAATACAAAGAATACCCACTTTTCTATGATCGAAAGAGCTGCTTATTTCCATCATATCTTAATGTTATATTCCCCAAGTTGCTGGAAACTGTCAGGCAGATGGATGAATGCTTATGAAATCAGACCTCAGGACACCGTGTATTCTACCACAGATTGGCTTCTGTGAGAATAACCCTGCGAGTGGCTGATGCCATCAGTGGCTCCAGCCTCCCACAGATGCCCCACTCCAGCAGGGACTGGTGAGCTGAGCCCTTTTCTCCCAAGCCTTGATGTCCTTTTTGGGGATCATTCCCTGCAGCACCACCCTGGGGACACCAGGGCACCACAGCTCCTTCCTCAGGACAGCCCCGAGCTGTGAGTGACTCCAGGTGCCACCCTGGGAACAAACTCTGTCCTTACAGCTCCACTCCTTTCCAGTGATATTTCCCTCATCCTCGTTTTGTAGCTCCCAATGACAAGGACGGAATTTTGATGAGGGGAACGAGCTCTCGCAAAGTTTATTTGTAATTTTGACACAATCCCTCCTCCAAAAAAAACCTCAAGGAATTATGTGCTATCACTTAAAATGTGAAATTAGCAGCAAATGGAGATCTCTTAAAGTCCCTAAAGTTGAGAAGACATCCTTTGTGTCATGGAGTACATGCTCAGTGCAATCAGCACGTTCTACACAGGTAATTACTTTTACTACTAATGGTGCCTCCCACTCAGATAAGATGTTCCAACACTACTTAATCACAAAGCTTCATTATTGCTCCACCACCTACTGGGTAAAACAATTCACATGCTCTATTCAGCGACTCTCACAAATGAGAAAAATTTATGAATATGCGAGCAAAACAGCACAGTCTACAAAGGAGGCACCACCCTGAATAATTGTAAAAGACTGTAGAAAGTTTGGAACATCTGCAGCTCTTTTTTCCCTTTTCCCAAAATTCGCAAGAAGAAAATCTACAAAACCAAAAGAAAACCATCCCTTATGGTGAATTGAGACCCTGAAAGTGTTTTTGGGTTCTTCTGCTGAAGCTTCTGAAATTTCCTTGAGCCAGAACACAATGTGTAAAAATAGCTGCATTCATTGCAGTTTCATGTTTTATTTTTGGTGTTATTTTTCATTCTTTTGTGCTAACAGCATGTTACAAATTGTTTTACTACTCAATGCATCAAGAACTGACACAGAAAACAAGAACTAGGGAATAAACCCTCCCTTTTTTGTAGGGTTTATAGACTCTCCTACACGGGTTCAAATGAAGAGCAATGGTTTAGCTGAGGGATGTTTTGCAGAGTGTCCTGCACAGGGGATGGATTTTCAGGAGCTCTCACGGTAACAAAGCCAGCACAAATCACTTTGGAAATTACCTCAAAAAGACACAGAGTGTCTTTATTTTCCATGGATGTAAAAGACAAGTAGGAGGTGTTGTGCATTAAGAGAGCATTTTGGGCCACTGAGGGCTGAATGCAGCCCTGGAGACAGAGTGTCAGATTGGGAGCCCTTGACTTGTGCCTCAGGAAACAACTTCCAACAATTCCTACACATCCCAAGTGCCCACCTGAGTTACATCTGTGCTACACCAAGCACTGGACAGGCAGGGATTTACAGAGGCTGAAGCTGTGCCTACTATCTGTCTTCCTATTTTTCCAAAACTATGGCAAAACCTAAAGAACCCAGATAATTCCCAGTTCCCAGATCACCTCCTAATCGTCCCACAGGAAGCTGTGGCAAGAAAGGGATTTTCTCCCAGCACTCAAGAACAATCTGACTGAAGGAGGGGAACTCTCAGTCATCAATGGGAAGTCCAATCCTTTTGCAGCAAATTAAAGTGCTCTGATGACTCCTGAGCACGCTGAAGTCTGGAAGTCTGCACTTCCAGGAAGGCCAGCAAAACTCACAGCTGCATTTTCATATTTTCATTCCAGAGGAATATTAACTAAACTGTAAGGAAAAAGCTTATTTTGTGAGGTAGTGAACTGCCCATGGGAAAAGGCATCACACTTACATTGTTTACATTGCTGGGAGTCCCAATAAAACAGTGGGGAAATGTCTAACAGGGACAATGGGATTTCACAAGCATTTTGCCTTTTTGTTCCCTTGAAGTAGCATCTTTTCCTTGTGGGTGGAAGAATAACTGAGAATCAGGATTTCCATTTATTTTGGTGAAAGATTGACATGTTAAATCAGTGTCATGGTTCTGGGCTACCTGGCTGGGTGAACCCGAGTGCTTGGATGACCAGCAGGGCAGGAATGCCCCCAGCTCCCACCCCAACTGACCACTACTACAAACATTTCTTGCAGCTCTCTGTGTGGCCCTGTTGCACTAAGAAATGTATAAACATTTTTATTGACTCAGCCAGGAAGAACAATCTGGCCCCGAGACCAACAGGGAAGCAGGATTAACCAGCCTCCTCCAAAAATCCTGATTTATGTTCACCATCGAAACCTTTTATTTTGGTTATTAGCAGATGGATGGAGTTTTAATTTATTCACTTCATAGCACATCAGAATAACACAAGCTGCAGAGACAGCACCTGTTCAACAGTTCATGGTTAATGAAGGAACAGAGATGGAAGTGTGTACACACGTGCAGGATGATTCCTAAAAACGTGCAATAATCCAGGGACATTTTCCTGTTGGGACAGGAGTCTCTCAAATAGCTACTAGAAATTTGGGGGCTGCATAGCCCCAGGCTTTGTAAGGAAGAATGGAAGGGGCCACTGTACACAGACACTGAAAGCAAAAGCAGGAATATACAGAACTTGTACCTTGAGGAGTTACAAATAAATTAATAAAGGTAATGTAGATTAAAGAGAGGATTAAACAGAGTTTATTGTCCATAAATATTGGCAGCAGTTAATGGTCAAATGAGCAAAGCAGTAAATTTTAGAGTTTCTCACCTTTCTTCTTTCAAATTAAAAACTAAAAAGTAGATGTCATTACCATTTGAGACAACTAAACAATGAGATCCTTTTCTAACCAAGATATTGCTGTGATTTCACCTTTTGGGGGCTATAAGCTCACAGGTCTCATGTTCAGAGCTGGCTGTGAGCTTGTACCGAGAGATGGTAACTTACTGGTTAGGAAATTAAAGGAAATTTTTAATCATGTGAATGTGGAGAGAAAAATAATTTAAGAAATCAAATTTCCATGTGCCTTTTCAGAAAAATAAACGTATGCATTTGCTTTTTGCTAATCAAATGGAAAATTGTTTTGTTTTAATGGTTTTGAAACTTCCCCGTCCCTCGAGCAAACAGTACCCATTACTTTAAACACCTCAGTGTCTAGTAATTGTTCACAAATGTGTCAGGCTACCAGTAATTTAAGTCCTGTCAGGAATAAATCTCAGACACTCACTTCTTCCAGTCAGTGACTTGAAAAGAACCCGCCCACATGTCAATTAGAGGGAGCTGCGCGCGGTGGCTTTGTTCGAGGCTGTGTAAACAGAAAGAGCTTCCTCCTCGCTAACAACTGTTTTCTAAACCCTATATAAATGTTTATGTGAACTATCCTACAACAGCATCTAAGGCAATAAAAGGCAGGCACGTAAAAAACAATCTGTGTTGTGCTCGTTGGCAATAAATGTACAGCCAGTGGAGGCTGTAGATCCAGTTGTGAATTATTTTCTCGCAGAGGTCTGACCTCAAAACATTTAAATGTTAGACTGTAAATCAAAATGATATACTCTTGCTATCTACAGATTATTCCCCAGTTTCTGAGTTCTGCTAAATATGTGGGTCTGAAAATACTTGCACATTAATATGTAAATAAGCACTCAGGTAGAGGTATATTCCAGGGAGATATAGGGGAAAGTCAAACAATCAAAATATATGAGTGGGCATATTTTCTCCCCTATGTTATTGTTCTCTGCAAGCCACTGGGGAGTAACCACAACCTGATGTATGACTGATGCAGCATAAGGAACAAAAAAATCACTGAAGAACAGCTACAAGGGAGAATTTTAAAAGACCAAACAAGGTAAAACCTGGAAAGCTTAAGGTCATGAAGTGACATGTTCACCTGACTGACACACTCAGAATGTCTAACTCTGAAATAAGGCACTCAAATCCCTCATTCAGCTGTTCTGGAAGAGCCTTGGATGTCTAATTTTCCACCAATAAATTGTGCTAAGCACCAGGACTTCTGCCTTGCCCTTCTATTGCAGTTTTGGTCCATCTTCCGACAAGGCACTCAAGGTGAGTGTTAAATGTCCTTCTGAGTGAAGGTGTCCACATGGCCTCATTCCACAGGGCTGTCTGGAGAGGACCTTATGGATTCAGGGCTGCAACCACCTCTGCCTTTGGCAGGAGCTCCCCACTTAGTGTGTTGTATTTGCTTTCAGTGCAAGAGACTCGAGTTCAGAGCCCCCTGTGGCCTGATTCTGAGTGGGGATTTGGGGAATTTTAACTCTCCTCCCGCAGAAAAGCCCCCAGATGCTGCCCTCCCTCCCTGCCAAGGTGAGAATCCTCCAGCCTTTCCCACTGAAACTGTTCCACTTTGTCTCCACATTTGAATATTCGTTAGGAGAGAAACTGGAAGGGGACGCTCCCACATTGTGGAGCAGCAGCCCAGCCAGCAGCCCTAATCTGTCTATCTGCTCTCACCCCCTCTTTCATATCTCTCTATGCAAAGCAGAATGGTTTGCTGGTTACTCTGCTCTCCTGGGAGGTGGGAGAACTGGCTTCAAATCCAGTTAGGCAGAGGATGGTTCCACGCTGCAGAGCAGAGCAGCGCTGCTGGCAGGATAGGGTGGGTGGCTCCAGGCAGGGAGACCTGGATGGGAATCCCAGCCAGACATGCTTGAGCAGGCCAGAGGCCTTGGGTCTCTCTCTGCTGGCTGCTTTGGATGCCTGGTTGAGACTCCAGGAACCTTCAGCTTGCTTTGAGACCTCTGAATTCCCAAATATTAACCTGGTTGGGCTACAGACTGGTTGAGCCACAACCTTCGCTGAGACCTTGGCAAGTTTTCCTGAGTTGCACATGAAATCCTTCAGGAGTGTCACAAAACCCCACTCAGTCCTCTGAGCTGGACTTTGTAAGGCACAGGCTGAGATCCCCCTGAAATTTCCTGGTGACCGTTTTACAGATAAGGGTTAGTCAAACAATCCCGGTCTTTCTTCTGGAAATAAATCTGGCACTCCAGGAACAAATAATGAGGAAGAGCTTTAAAAACTGGCACAAGGAAAGGGAAATGGCAATGACTTCTCAAACTGAAGCCTCCTGTACCTAAAAATGCTTGTCCATGCCAGCATGTGTCTTATAAGATTGAGGCCTGAGCTTCCCAGCTTGGGAAATGCTCTTAAGTCAAGTGTACAGGAGCTTTTTTGGAGGAGGGAAGGCAGGATCTGGCCCTAACCTTTCAGCCAGAATGACTCACCCTCCATTGTGCTCCATTTCTTTCTGGTGGATCATATTATATTGCCGGATGAAAGGAATATGATGTTTGGCAGAGGGAAAAATACAGACAAACAGGGAGAGCAGATGAGGTGCTGCAGTTTAAATTGTGCTTTTCAGTTTTTATGTATCATAACTGTATGCAAGGATGCCCTGGAGCTACGATACGAGGAGAGCACTTTAAGAGGAACCAACATAAAGAAACAAATAGCAATAAATGACACAAGTGTAGCACCTACTTATCTTGCAGAGATGGAGGAGATTGGAAACAGTACAAACACTACTGGGTTCTACAAAGAGGATTTTCAAACCTAAGCATGCACACACTTAGGAGATGTATTTATGAGACAGATGCAAGCTAGAGTAGAAATATATTCATATGCACTCTGTAAGAACAAGAGAGAATGGGAGGGACACAGGAAAGAAATATTAGGGGAAAAGTTTCAGAGAGAATTTTTGCTTGAAATTTTCACAAGCATCCAAGCAAGTTGGAAGCTGCCTCCTAATTTTCTTCCTCTCTGTATTATCTCTAGGCAATCTCCCGACCATCCTTCTGTTAATGTTTCTACCACTGCCTCCCAACTGCAATAATTTTGTGTTGTTAGGAGTGGGACCTATGAGCAAATGAAAAAGCTGGGGGAAGGGGAGCTGCTGGAGATCACAGGGTACAAAACAAACCCTCCATTTTGAGTTTGAGCCTTGATTGCACCAGTATAATTGGGATAATATATTTGGGACTGCTCTCCTCTCACGGGTTTGAGTTACAGAAGAAGCCTAATGGAGAAGGAAAACATGGAGATGGAACTGCAGCCTCCAGACAGTCCATGAAGGAAGAGGAAGGGCTGTGAAAGCGTCCCTCCCCTGAGCTGTGAGACAGCCATGGAGGGTGTCCCACACCGTGGAACAATCTGGAACAGCTCAGCACAGGAGATGTAACATGACTGCCTTGGCAGGATCAGCCTTTGGGCATTCCCAGGGGAGCAAGGCTGGAGGAGAGCTGGATGCTGCATACTCACGTGGAGCTGGACAACAGAGCCTCCAGAGATGAGGAAAATGTACCAAGTTTAACTACTTAGCTCCTATGCAAAATAGCTTAAAGAAGGTTCCGTTTGTTTGAGTTTTCCCTGTTCCCAGTGAAACGAATGATGTTTTCTCAAGGAAAACCAATTTTGTCAGTGAGCAAAAATATTCTGTGTGGAAGTGCCTGTAACCCCTTTAATTCCCAGCCCCTGAGGGGTGAAACCTTTGCTAAATCTCTCAGGGCTGCAAAGCAGGCCCTGCTGTGGGCTTTGCCCATCCCTGAGCTGACAAACACCACGAGCCCGTGCTGTGCTCCAGCCTAGGTGAGATTAGATAAGGAATTTCTGCCTCTGCGAGGGGCTCTGCTCGTGTTTGCCGTGGTGTGGAAAGAACGGCCTGCACTGAATGACGCCTGATGATGATTAATGTATTATTCTGCAGAGCATTAGGGTTTCTTTTCATTTGGACTGCATTGTTAGGAGCAAAATGTGATAAAATGGCTGTAACTGTTTTCCACCCTACTTTCCGCCTCCCCCTAGGACTGTTAAAAATAGCATTGGAAAAATTATTGAAGAGAAGAGAGAAAAAAGGACCCTATTTTCTGCTAATGTAAGTGGGTCTAGCTCCCCTGAATTTAATGAAGCTTCATTCATTTATAGCTGAAAACAAATTTTAATAAACNTCCTCCCTTGCTTTCAGGAGTTGAAAATATGGCAAATACAAAGAATTCAAATCTGATGTAAGCCAAAGCTGGAATCTCAGCCGGGGTATTTTAAAACACTGAAGCAATCTCAGTAAATAACTTTCAGAAATGTAATACTTGGGAAAACATGTTTTGGTCAGGGAATCTGATAACCACCTTTATGTGTGAGGGAAAAACGTTACTAAAATTTTAAAAGTTCTGTTTCTGAAAACAGGAGCAATTGTTTTCTCAAGCAGAAAGAAAAAGTAAGTTTTAGATTTTTCTTATTTTCCATGCATAATAAATATATTTCCCTCTTCCTTTAAAACACCAAGGTCCTTATCTACACACGGGGAAGAAGGCTCTATATTCACCAATAAAATTTCCAGAAATTCCAAGTTTATTTGAACTTTCCTTATGTGCATCTGTCTTTCCTCTCCTAAAGTTGTTATTACATTTTTTATCATCAAACACTGTCCATGTTGCCAACTCCTCTCCTTAAGTGCTCTAAAGTTTAGAGAACAAAGAAGACCACAGTTAATCCTATCCGAAATTTTATCTGAAATCGTTCAGATAAGCCAGAATTTGTTTGAGCTTTGCTTAGAGCAAGTGACAGAGTTTCAGATACAGTAATTTGCTCTGTTTCCATTTGAAACCACTGATGCTTCCCACTTCTGACATACTGGAACATAAAATCCATGTCAGTTGTTTATCTCCGAGGATTGTGAAGTTATGGAGTTGGTGGAGTTTGATTTTTAGGCCAGTTAGGCAAGGCTTTGAAAGCACAGCCACCACAATTCCACATCCATGTCAGGGTGCTGGATGTGTTGATGGGTAACTCCACATTTTTGCAGAAAAATTATGTTTTCTTTGCACCTGCAGTTCTGGACACAATTCCAGAAGAGAGGTCCATGAGTGATGGATGGAAGCTGTTCAAACATCCGAACTCTGTGTTTACAGAAGAAGTTACAACTGGTTTTTTCATCTGCTTTTTCCCTGTTTCCTACACAAGGAATACATGGGAATGGATCTCCACAAGGCCACTTCTGCAGCAGGAGTGAGCCCTGAAGGTGCTGCTGGTGTTCAGGTGCACTGCGGATGTCACAGACGCTGCTGGGGAAGCCGAGCTCCTGCCCAAAGCCTCACCAGCAGAGCAGGAGCCAGGAATAGCAGCCAGGATTTCCTGCCTTTCATCCCAGCCCATGGGGCTCTGCTGCCCCTCGTGCTGTTCCCAGCCTTGCCTCCAGCTGCTTTTGGAAGGAAACAGATGGAATCGTGCAGGCTCCGGGGGATGACGCCTCACCGAGCTTGGTGTCTGCATGTCCTGGGGCAGAGGTAACTGCCCACAGGGACCTGATCAGGGGCTGGAAGAGGAATTCCCAGTGGTTAGGTCAGGACTGGGACCTGGGACCCTGCTCCTCACACCTACACAGCACAACTGTCAATAACACAGATGGGATTTGTACCAAAGCTGGGAAAATGTTTAATCGTCCCCTTCAAACCTCAAGTACCCATTTGGAGTAAAATGTTGAAAACACAAGGAGATAAGAAGTGCAATAGAGGTGTCTCTTCCAGGTCATTTAAGAGCACAAACTCCCTGAATTTTGGCATTCAAGTCTCACTCACTTATAATTCCCATCCAGTTTATTTTCTATCATTGAAAAAAACCCATCTGATGAAGCAGAAAGCAACTGCAAGGAGTGTGACTAAAGCTGAACTACAGCAGAGAGAACTCTTCACTTCAGCTGGGTTGAAACTCCAGCTCAGCCATACTTGGCTCTTGTCAATTCACGTCAGATTCTTAATGTTATTTGATTTAGGACAGCCCTGCTGCTGTCCACAGGCCTTGCCAGAGAAAAGAACACAAAATAAGTTCCAGGAAGGGGTTTGAGGGGAGTTGTAAGGCCTGATTACTCAAAGATTCATTTTTTGACAATGAGCAGGCTTAGGGATAAAATAACATTGCAGGACAAGAAATGTCACTACGGACCTGAACCTGCAAATACTTATGGATGTGTTTTAACTTTACTACTGTGGGTCCTGCTGAAATTAATGAGACTGCTCCAAGGGGTAAGGAAAAGCATATGCACAGGAATTTCCAGCATCAGAGACGATGTGCTTAAGACGTGAAGAGTTCCAGGGCCTCAATTTGGGAGTACTCATATGCTTGTAGTTAAAACATGCAGGAACATTTGTAGCATTAGGGCTCAAAATCTTTGCCTTGTAAATAACAGGAGGTGGGAACCTGAAGCCAACAAAAGGCAAAGAAAAGGAAAAGAATCCCATGATCTCACACCAACTGGGGCAACAGCTACAGTGCTCTGGTCGGAGTGGGAGTTACTGCAAAGTGGAGTTGCTCTCTCCACTGAAACAGTGAATAAAGGTAAAATTAAGTCTATACTTAATTGTTTTCCAGAACTGGAATGTGCAGAACTTTTTTTTTTTTTTTTTGTGTAGTGCATTTGTTCCATTTTGAAGTGTCAGCTCAGTCTGACAAGATACAAGAGTCTGGAAAGATGAAAAGAAGTTTTGGGTCCAGGGAATGGGAGCAATGTGGTCACTGCTGTTTGCTTCAGCAGAGAGGCAGACATCGAGCTGGTTTCACAGGGATCATTTCCAAAATGTCAAGGAGATTGGAAAATTTTGAGATATTAGAATATGGGAATGTAAATTGGGAGATAGGGACTATTTTAAATCATTTGATTCTTTCGTTATTTTTGTTTCTCATTTAATATTGCCTTCAACATAATCAGTCTCAAAATAATGAGGTTTAATCCTTTGCTTGGTCAGGTTTTTAATACCATTCCAAACATCACAGAGAAGAAAGAATTCTGGTATCTGAACAGAAAGCTACAGAGAGCAAATGGGCTAAATAACACTAAAATATTACTTAACAGGAGCTTTGTTGTGCAGCACGACCCGACAAACAGTAAACAGAAACATGTCCCTCACAAAAGCAATTTAAGCTCTCCTCAAAAAATAAGATCCTTTGATTTTTTTAGAGGCTTTGATAGGGTACAAGATGCTCAGATGTTTCAGAGAGGAGAAACACAAAAAGCCCTAGACAGACAATTTAATTCCAGAGCACCCACAGTTACCCTGCGCTGTTACAATGGAAGACAAATTTTGTGGAAATAAGTATTTCATCTCCAGGAGCCACACGGATCTAAGAGCCTTTTCCTCGTGTGTTTACATTGCTTAAGTTCTTCATTTCCTCTGCCCGCAGCAGTGAATTGCACTGGAATTGAATGCACTGTAAAACTCCCATGCAGGAAAGGTTTATGCATTATGTTAAAAAGCTCTGCCTTGATAAATGGTGCCATTAGCATCTGGAATTCACTGCATCCCAGTCAGGCCGTTCCGAAAACACTCCTTAAAAGTGTAACAAATTTGCTCAAATGCTAATGAGTTGAACCACCGCTGTTGATCTCGTGAATGGAGCCAAATAGGTTTAAAAGTTGAAAGTATTTGTGTGTCACTGGTAGCCACACTTAGTGCTCTAAGTATATATCACTTTTCCTGGGAAAAAATTGTATGTGCTCCCAGCTTAGGGCTCCCTGCTGACAATATGCACCAAGTGGTCATTAGAAAAGATTACTTTTTCCTACTCTAAATTTCATGTCCATGGGATTGAATACCAGAGTTTTCAAAATATCTGCTATTTTAATCAATTTTTTTTTCATCTGTAGTGCCATCCAACATTCTTATTCCTAATAATCGACTGGTAGATGTCCGCTGCACTGAAAAGAACCTTTTTGCCTCTGGGTAATGACAGACTTTTCACCTTTTTGGTACAAAGGAAGCAGGGATGGAAAGGCAAACAGTGAAATTCAGCCCTGTCTGTTGATGTGTGGAAAGAGGAGAGAGGGAAATGACCTCTCTGGGCAATACTTTGTTGGAAGTTGTAGTTTCCTAACAACCTTCCAGACAAAGGCACAGCGGCCAGCAGTGGATAACTTGGTAGCAAACCACTTTTAAGGCAGCAAGAAAACCTCACCTGAAATGTGTGTGTAGGTTTTTTTATAAAGCCAACAGAAAATGTTTTTGTTAGAGCACAGGAGAAGCCAGAAATGTGCAACCAGAAAATCTAAACTGAGTCTATGGTCTGGTTCTACTCCTTAGTCAAGCTCAAGCAGCTGGAGCCAAATTCTGTATTGCATGACAAGGATGTTTAATGAAATGATATACAGAGTGACAGGAGACCACCAGGAAAATAACGAAAATAATGGCAGAGTATTTTCATTGGCTTCTGCTCTCCCTTGGCTCATCCCTATTCCCAGGCAGGAGCTGAGCTGCAGAGAGGAACTGGGCAGAGTCTGACTCCACTTCCTTGGCTTTCCATGGTCAGTGGTCAGCCACAGGCTCTGCAGGCAGGAGCTCCCCACAGGGCACTCGGAGCGTTCCCAGATTTCCCCTTCTCTGGGTTGCTCCAGACACACTCACACAGCAACGCTGAATTATTCCAGAAATAAATCCACCCTCCCACTCCCCTCAAACACGGACAAGAGCTTTAATCACATTCTACAGGTGCTCGGCCACAAGGAATTTTTCATGCACTGAACTTGCTGACCAAAAATGATATTCAAGGTCATAATTATTCACAGATGAGGGGTGAGATTTGTAAATATTTTTATGAGGGGAAAAACAACTGAAAAGCCCTCAAATCCTATCGAGTGAAAACTCTTTCTCTATTTTTCAAATGAAACTTTTCATCTGCAATTGACAGTGCACTTTGAAATCAAATAAATTAGAAAAACCCCAACTTTTAAAATTGTAATAAGGCTTGGAAATGGACAGATTATTTTATGGGTTGCGCATCAAATCAAAAAAAAAAAAAAGACCAGTGAATCCCTCAGACCTTCCTGACATCACTATATGCTACAAGGAAAGCCTTTTATTCTTTTTCAGGAATAAATTTACTTTACAGAGCAGCACAATGATAGAGTGCAGAGCTCCAAACATAAATGGAATACTCCGGGCAGAGCTTCCACCACTCGGAGTAAATTCAAGAAAAATATTGACCACCCCTGTGTGTTTTCTTTGCTCTGCAGTCTGTAATATTTCTAGGAGGATGCACAACAAAGCACTTGCCTCCTCCTGCACTGTTGTCAGAAGAATTTGCTGAATGCATCTGAGAGTTGACGTGGCCTGTGAATCTCCCTGCCTTGTTTGCAGAGATGCAAACTTGCAGTGCCCCAGCTCTGTGTCCTCTGCTTATTCTCTGCAGTGCCTCTGTCACCCGTGGCATTTTGCATTTGCTGTTTTCTTAGGTATATTTAAAATAACATGCCAAATGAGATAAACACGCTGCTCAATGAATGCCCTGGAAGGTTGGGATATTTAACAGTTTTAACCCCACTAACCAGTTTAATGTTTAATTATATAAAGCTGTGTGTGGTCCCCAACTGGTTTGAACCTTCAACACCAGTCAAACCAAGTTAAATGCAGCAAAGCAGAAAATACAGTTGTGAACAGGCAATCTGCTGGCTAAATTGTTCAAGATGTCTTGCAATTTGTTAACCTTGAACGCTTTTATTTGGAGCAGCATTTTCATGCTGCCCTTATCTGGGCCTTCCCAGCTTTTGCAGCCCTGCAGGTTCAGTTCTGGAACTGAATTGAGAGCACATATTGAATACTAAAATGTCTGTTCTCTTTCCCCAAAATTAAATTCTTAAGACAAATAAATAGCTTAAATTCCACCCCCAATTAATTCCACTCACATTCTCCTGCAAATTACAGGCATAGAGATGCTGGCCAGGTTTTGAAATCTGGCCCTTCATTTCGCAGCCAAATGTGAATATTTCAGAGATAACTTCTTTAATGTTTCTGTTCTTGTCATGTCCTGTCCTGCCTCTCCAAGCAAGCCAACAAGTTCCATTAGGAAACAGATACTGCCTGTAGTGGCCAGCTCTGTTTTCAGACCATGCAGCCACGGCTCTCAACCCTGCAGCCTCAAGCTCTCTGCCTTCTGATGGAGGACAACAAAGGAGTTGGCTTCATCTGCACATTAGAGAGAAAACTGGTGGCCTTTGGACCACATGAGGAGATGGACACTGAAAGAAAATGGCTCAAGAATAAATGATTTGCCTTGTCTTCTTTTCAGAACTCAGATATAAAAAGGCATTGAGGCAGAGCAATGCTGGGAAAAATTAATATTTTCCCAGACTTAACCATTTCCCTTTTCAAAAAGATTTATAACACACATGAATCTCAGATGTCACATCTTATTGTGCATAATTATACTGATGTCTAGACTAAACATTATATATATACCCACACATACATATAATTATATATCCTTATGACTATGTATTACTGTTTTTCTATAATACCTATTCCATGGCAGGGTTTATATCTTAATGATTCATAAAACCTATATTCCATGGGAAATGATTTTATCCAACATGCAAGTCAGCACTAGACCTGACACCAAAGTCTTAATGAGGTCTTAACTCACCTATGGAATAATCAGCAATGGGATAAACATCATATCCTGCATTCTCTAATCACTTCATACATCTTTCTTATCTATGTGAAGATACAAACAAAAGGTAAGTACCTAAGTTTATTTGCCTGGTCATCCCACCCATTAAGATGAAGGAATACATTCTGTAATCATCAGAGAAGTTAATTACACAAGTTAATACTTCTACCTATTGCAGAAAGTTTCGTAGGCAGGGTAAGGCATTTTTAGAGTGCCTTGTTGGGGAAAGATAAAACAAAACTGAGGCACTGCTACTGCTGTTGCTGGGTTTGTAATGAGGAGGTTTGCTCACCTTGGCAACCTCACACATGGGGTTCTTCTCTCCAGATCTCATTAGCGTGAGGAGCACATTACCAGACAAGCTGGATGGATTCTTGACCTACTTAATTTCAACTGTGAAAACTTGTTCAGTTTTTCTGTCTGATTTTTCCAGGCGTACTTGCAGGTGACCTTACAATGTACTATATATTTCAGGCAAATATTTGTATGCAGGAGCAGTGAAGTTGAGGTGTAGTCTTGGAGTCTACGGGGAATAGAGACAACATCACACAAAAGATGAAATAGCAGGGCCTGCAACACTTAGACATCTGTACTTGAAGTTTTTGTTTGAGAAAAAATTTCCATAGTAATGTGCAAATGGATTCCTCACATGTTTTGACAGCACATCCAGATTTATCCAGCCCTGCTTCCCCCAACAGATTAGCCAGGCCAATAGCTGCACAGTGCCCACTGCCTTCTCCAAGGTGGAAGACTCCTTTCAGGCTTTTTATTTCTGGATTCTCGCTCTTTATACTTAGCAGAATCCCAGGAAGGCAGCTGAATTCCTACCAGAATTGCCTCGGGATGATTTAGGAATGGATTTCATGGGTCCCTTAGCCCGGGCACTCCAGCTGTGGTTTGGGGACCTCCTGGACAATGCCAGGGTTGGCATGTGGGGGACAGAGCACAAGCAGAACAGGCCTGCCTGGGAAGAGGGGAGGGAAGGAGGAAAGGTCTTCTTTGGTGGAGTACGGAGGATCTCCTCAAGGAAACCCACAGCAAATGCAGTGGATCATGAAGAAATATAATGCAGTGTGACAGGCAGTATATTTAACCAAAAACCCCTGTGAGTGAATGGGGTGTGAGGAGAAGTGACAGACTAACAGGCTCTGGCTGCAGCCAGCCACTCCAGGGGCGAGCAGGGAGCTGTCCCCAGGCAGCTCTGCCTGTGGCCACAGCAGGCACCTCCAGCCCCTGTCCTGCAGGGCTCCCCTCCAGCTGGATTTGGGAGAGGTGAGAGCTCATCCACGGCAGCGCTGCAGCCGCCGCACTGACAGCCTGCTTCACTTGTTAAATAATAATCAGCTCTCCAAATCAGCCCAGAAATTATAAAATAAAGTTATAAAAATAGCACGCGGACCATATGTTAGTTTTCATTTCAAAGTTTATCCTTGCTCTAAAGAAGGTTAAATCATATTCATTTCTCTGAAAACAGTCAAGATATAGGAATTTAAAATACCATGAAAGTGTTATCTATAGAGTGCACTCTGGAGTACCAAGAAAGAAATCACATATGCATGGGATTACAGAATACATTTCAAGTCAACAGAGAAGCACATCATACAGTAACTAAGGAACAAACATGTTTTTCTGACTCAGGAAATTGAGTTTAATTTAGTCTTCAGAAACATGGATCTGTCTGGCCTTGGCCTAGTAGCAGCCATGGATGGATGTGACACAAGGAAACCACTCCGAGGGTCTGGTCCCTGGGACCCAACCCCGGCTTGGGGGCTGCAGGATGTGTGTGAGAGCCTCTGCAGCCTCTCACACCCTGAGAGTGAGAGAGAGAGGGATAAAAGGACAAAGTTTTGCACCTCGGAAACTGCAAAAGGTGGAAAGCCTGTGAATTCCTGCTCAGTGTGAAGCAGCTCAGAGCTGTGAGAGCAGACAATGCCTCTCCTCTGGCACGGCAAGGTAGACGCAGCAGGTAGAGATCCACAGAGGAACAATAGGATGTGGATAAGAACTTTTCTGTGATTTAAAAAGCTAAAGCCAACCAAGTACAGAAGACTGGTGTTAACGCTTCAAACACTCCCTCAACACATAACCAACTGTCACATATTTGCCACAGACGTCTGTGATCCCAGCTGGGGTGGGGCCACGGGACAAATTCTTAATCAAACTGGCAAGCAAGTCATATTGTGTGGTCAAACTAGATATCCCTGGGAAGATCAAAGGCTCAGACAATGCCACCATTTCCCTTCTTACCACCACAACCTCCCTAAAAGGAACAAAAAATACTCTTCTCCCCCTTATTTATCTGTGAATATTTTGTGTGTAGAAGGTATCAGTGCCACCATTCCAAAAGACACTTGAGTCAAATGCACCCCAAGGAGACCCTGACCTGCTCTGTGGCCTTAAGGTCATTTTGTTATCTTTGTACTGTAGGAGATACTTGGCAATCCAATCAGAAAGAGTTCAGACAAAATGCAGAAAGAATTGTACATGATGCACCGGTGTCATCTGATTTTCTTGGGGCAAGACAGGGTTTCCTGAACGCATCACCCTTCAGTTGGCCACTGTCAGACTCTCTGAAGGGTTCAAGCACAGAGCTCCTTGTCCATGCACTTCCCATGCTTGCCACATATTTTACCATCATGTTTCTTGCACGTGCAGCCAGCCCTGACAGATACAATCTCCAGACCTCCAATGGCTGCATATATTGTGCGTATTTTGGAAGGTATGGCAGGAATCTGAAGGCACTGCAGCATCTGTTAGTTACGTATGCAAAAAGGAAACTTAAGAATTACCATATGGGGGTTTGAAGGACTTGAGCTCAACTTTTGTCCTTCAATGCTTGAGTGCAGCTTTCTGTAATTCCTTAAGCTCACCTAAGTCAGAAAGGTTTCTAAATTGTTTCCCTTTTTGGTTTAAAAAAGAAAAACATACTCATATGATGATGCAAAAAGAAAAATTATGTTTGTTTTATCACAGATTTGAGTCCCCACGTTGTAACTGTATGGGATGTTTGAGGTCAGTCTGGTAGGAAAACTCTGCTGTAAACCCAAATCTTCAGGTTGTATTCAAGGCACATTTAGGTCACCAAAGATTCCTGCCTACATTTCTGAGTAGTAGAAGTGAATTAGTGGATAAAAACCTAGTAATCCTTGAATCCTTTATTTCTGAGCACTCACCAGAAGATTACTGAACAGGATCTGTCGATCCCAAATTCCTGGATAACCACTGACTTCTCCTTTTGAACATTTGCAACTGAGAACTGAAAAATAGGATGTGTGGATAGGATATGTGTGTGATAAAATATTTGCATTATGGTTCCCTTCAAATGATAAGTGTATGAAATATAAATGCCAAAGCAGCCTAGCAAGGAATTTGACAATATAGCAACAGGAGCTGCTAAAAACAAATATTTGGCCAACTATTATGGGACAAATGTGCAAACCCATGGAATTTGCAGTTGTCCATGCAAAACACGCACATCCCAAGTGCCGGGGGAAGATGGATAACTGTCCCCAGGTATTCCTGCTCGGCCATTTGCCCATGGAATTCCCCTGGTCTCAGTGTGCACAGCCCTGGTAGCTGCACATAAATCAGCTGTGGAGCTGGGACGGGGCTGGGTGTGAAATCAGGACCATTTTTCAGTGGAGCCAATTCTCCTTCTTTTATCGCTGGTCTCAGGATAGTTAGTACTTGTCTTTAAAGCCTGTTTCTTCCAGTCCTGTAGCTTTGTGAGCCTCTCATATTTCATTTAAAACAAAAACAACCAAAAGAAAACATGCAGCTTTTATGGTCACAGGGAAAAGCCTGAAATCAAGAACATACCAGCTCTAAAAGTAGAAAGCAAACTGTAAGAATCCGATATGTGTTATTAAAAAAAATATTAAGTCCCTAAGCCACTCATGATTTTTAAGACTGTACTTAAGATTTCTCAGCATATGGCACTGGGAAAGCTGCTATTTTCAAATGCATAATGTTTTATGAACATGTAAGCAGACAAAGCACTGTAGATACATCAAAACACAGGCGAGGAAGGGACCTTCTGCTACAGCAAATTTCTTTCTCCTTTCATCACACGTCCAGCCCCGTAGTAGACTTTGGACACACAGTTGTACCTCCTTCTCTTCTCAGCTGTGTGTCCTTCTCCTCTCTGCTTCCCCTGCCTCCCTGCACACGCACTCCACAGTGCAGGCACCTCTGAGCTCTCCAGAGCAAACTCCAGACCCTCAACCCAGCCCCCCGGGAAGTCCCAGAGCATTCTCAGCTCCTCAGGCCCCGGGAAGCCCAGAAACGCCAGGAGAAACACGCCAAGGTGATCATGCAGACATGCAGATTTTTCTGTAATGCATAGAAGACAAATAGCTGTTTTGCTGTTTGCTAGAAGGAAATGTCATAACTAATATAAATATATTAACATTGGAAGCCCTTGCCCGCCTCCCTGTCTCATTTTGGTTTTCTTCTGTTGAAGTGTGGGGTGAGTCATAGTGTTGATCAGATTACCTGGTAAGCAGGTCTCAAACTTCCCACAAACTAATACATAGAAAAGTTTAAATTAAAATGGAGGCAAAAAAACACAAAAGCCCCCTTGAGACTGGGCCAATTAAAGTCCAGGGGATTTTTGTGCTAGAATGTCATTTCCTTCTCTTATCATAAATAAGGTATTAAAGCAGTGCTAAACACACCACCTAATGCGTGCAGGGACACATCACTGAGAGCAACCCCCTTGTTTTCCTTTCATTCTTCAAGCTTTTGTGCCAGTATTCCTGGAGGCTCCAGGCCCGGCCATGACAGGGATAACAGAGAACACAAACAGCTGCTGATCCCGTAGGAACGAGGAGCAGAACTCAGGCCCAGTTTGCCACCAGCTGGCGCCGTGCCCACCAGTGCAGTGGCACATTTGAGAGGCAAAGAAAGGATGCTGAGCTGGCCCCACAGAGCTGTGCTGACGCAATTCAGCCCCAGCTCCGCAGTCAGCCACGGTGCTGCTCCTCCAGACAAATCTAGTGCAGCCTATTTGAGCTGCTTCTTCTCATTAAATGCCCAGATAGAAAAAAGCCAGTGGAGATAGAACACTGGCAAACTTCAGGAAAACAGGCTGACTGCAGGAACACCAGTTGTGGATACACAAAAAAAAATTTGTTACTACCAGGCAAAGGTGAGCCCAGGTTAATATCACATATTTATGTACACCAAGAAGAAGGCAGTTTGAAAAAGGGAATTAAATGTTCTGAAATGTTGATAGGGAAAAGTCCAATCTCCAGGTTTCATTACAATTGTTTGGTATTCATATAAATGCTCAGACTCTGTGTCATTCCTTATCAAATGACTCTCCTATTGTAAATCATCTAAATTGTTACAAATTCAAGTTAAGAATCAAAAGTGTTCCTTAAAAATCCACTCCTTTGATGTAATGTGAATTACTACTCAGAGAAAAAAAAAAAAAAAGAGCAGACCTAGATCTGTTTGCTGCCTAATTTAGTGCCAGCAATAGTTCAGCTCTAATCCCTGGAAATAGAATACAAAAGTACATACACACACACACATATGCAGTGTATCTATAGATGCATTTGAGACTTCTCTTGCATCCAATCTGGTGATTCAGTACATCCTGCTAATAAACACAGCTCCATGACCATGACTCATCTCAGCTGGATCCTGTGTGTGCCAGGCAGTGAGTGAAGGAGGGAGGTGAAGGGGCTCAGTGATGGGAATGTGCTGCTGCACACAGGGCACGGAGCAGGGGCAGGAATGGGATCAGCTCTCCAGCCAGGAAAATGGCTTTTTCCTGTGCTAGTGGCTCCTGCATTAAACAAATACACACAAACACACGTGTGTGTGTGTGTGTGTGTGTGTGTGTGTGCATCCAGGTGACAAGGCCAGTTTTCTCTGCACAAGAAAGTTCCCTTCACAAAGCCTCATGTGTTGTGCCTCCCAGGGAAGGACTGGAACAGGGATGGGTGTCCAAACTTGGCTCCTTCTCATCACAACAAGATGCATTCAGCCAAAAGCAAAGGTGCAGAGTGGGTGTCTCTGGCAGAGACAGAGTGCTTGTGTCAGGACAGCCCTGCAGGCCTCCATGCTCAGCCCTGCTCTCTGCTCCAGCCACCCCCAAGTGCACTGTGGAGTGCACACCAAAACCTTTACATGACCCAAAGTCCCAAAACACGCATCAGGTAGTTCAGATTGAGAGGATGGCTTCTAGGAGCCTTCCAGCAGAAAAAGACAACAAAATGTCATTGTGTTCAAGAAAATCTTTGTGTTTAAGAGATTTTGCACAATCAAGGAGAGTGGCACTGGAACCTTCCTGGACCACGGTTGTTTTACCAAAGTATGACAGAACATGGTAGCAGTTATTTCTGTGCCTGTTCAATGCCAAGCCACTGTGAAAGCTGAAGCTTTTACTTTCCACTTTGGAGCAATGTTAATGCCCAAAAGTGCAAGCATCAAGTTAGTCTGAAATTTCTATGCCTAAAACCCATTAAAAATGGATAAGGACCAAATACCTTGGTTAGGAAAATCTGTCAGATCTTGTGTTTGAGTTTTCAGTGCATTTACTGCTGCTTGGTTATCTGAGACACCTTAAATCTCATGACTGGTAATGACTTTAACATAAAAATTCCAGTCCTAAACTCAGCCCAGTCCAGGGCACTTTAACATCTACCACTGATATGGCAGAACCCATCTTCAGGAAAGACATAATTAGAAAATCCTGGCATTCTCTCATTCAGTTAACATTTGTTCTAAATGAACTTGAACAATAAGGCCCATTTTCCTCTAGAACAAGACCCGGGCTTGAGGAATGTGCCTCCTCCTACCCTGACCACGAAAGCATTTGAAAGCTCCCAAGTAAATTGCTGGACATGAGACCCCTGATTGCTGTGCCTACACAACTCAGGATTGATGGCTCTAATGAAATTACTGAGTTTTCCTTTCTATTTCTGGCATTAGTCAAGGCTTCATGTCCAAAGATTATTCCACCAGACATGTTCTGCGGATGTGATGGGATTAGCCAAATTTCAAAGCTTATTTTTGACCTCCAGCAGAAAATTGAGCACATACGCTATTGAAGCCAACTGGGACTATAGAACATCAAGTTGATTCATCAAATTAGCTCAAACTGCATGACTGGCTATGGAACTTGTCAGCTATAAACCTGTCAAAAAGCCATCAGCTTTAATGTTAAATAGAGACACAAAGTAATGTTGTTCAGAATTTGACATTTGTTGGACTTACGCCTGCTAAAGGATGCTATCTGCTTTGTTTCCTCTTAGAAAAATGTGTAGTCTGAAATACAGCCTTGAGAGATTGCTGGAGACAAAAGGTAGAAACCCTGGCTGGTAGAAATCCCAGCTTTAACAAAGCAGATATGTCTGTACTGCCTCTATCCAGTAATGTCAACTAGCACCAAAATATCTGCAGTACACAAAGACTCCAAAACCTTTCCAGCAGTTACAATATACAAATTTACCATATTTTACTCTGATTTTTATTAAAAGCTACAAAATGAACAGCACAAAACAAATGCCTAATTTTATTTTCCAAACCAAAGATCAATGAGTTTGGTATAGAATGTGTTGGAATAGCTCTGAGTGAATTCTAAATGCCTGCAGATAGCACACCCACGATGAGAGACTGGAGCACTGACTGCACCACCAGGCTGTTCCCTGATTATCACACACCAGAGCATGGGGTAACCACATGGATGCACGGCTCACACAAAAACTGGGAGGTCAGAGCAATGTGAAAGGTCTTGCAACCCCATCCCTCCTTAAAATCCCAAGCCTGCTGAGCTCACGTGCTCCCACCCCGCTCTCAATCTGTTCTCCCGTGCCTGGGAGGATTACAGAGGTAGGCTGGGACACCACAGCTTTAACTCCACCTTTGTTCAGCTGGCAGCAGGAAAGCCCAGACTTTGAACATGGAAACGTTTGTTGCTTCCTGGTTTCTTGTTGATTTTTCTTTAAATGATGCTTCTAGTCCTCTTACAATTTATGGATGATCCATTAGACAGCACAATACACTCTCTAACATATTAATGTATATTTTTATAAGCCCTCAGTTCACTGAATATTGACTGAAGGACTGGAAAAAGGAGCTCCTGCACACTCATTGTGATCACAAATGTCAGCCAGAGTGGGAGCTCTACAGGGTTTAACCTAAAGATTATAAAGTCTTTAGTGAAAAGATTTTTTTCTTTGCTCTCTCCAAAAATCTTACTGTACTTTGGGCAGAATAAAATAGGAATGAAAAAAGGGTGGAGAGGCACTTACCAGAGGGAAACCGCAGAGAAAAAGTGTCAGGCCAAAAGCTCGATGTGAAGGAAGGAACAAGAGGAAACAGAGTTTCAGATGACCAGATACCAAGTGCCTCTGCTGTTATCTTGTGAGTCTTCTTGAATGAGGGACAAGCAGTGGCTGTACTACCCCAGCAGACATCAATAAGCAGTTTCTGCTTTGTAGAACATATCTTATTTTACCTCCACTGCAGATGTTATTATACATTATATTTGGGATTTTTTTTAATCTCAGAACCCAGAAAAATGTATCAAATATTAGAGGAATAGTCCTTTACCCTGATCAGGTTGAAGGCCTGGTGTCCCTGGGATTTCCAACCCAAAATGAACCATTGTGCAACGACAGCAGTGATTCCTAAGCATGTGCAAGGTGATGTTTGTCCCTAAATCTTCCAGCAGGACAGGGCAGCCCCGGGGCTGGCACTGGAAATCAGCACCTCCTGCAGCAGGAGGGATCCCAGGAGCTCTCATCCCCAGCCCTTCCCCCAGGTATTGCAGAGAGCCTCAAATCCCCAGGCTCTCCTTCAGACACACAGTTGAAAAGAGACCTGGGAAGCCAGAGAGTGACTTTCCCCACTTCTGCAGCTTCAATATATCTTTAAACCAAATCTGCTTTCTTGCATGCCAATTTTTAGCCTGGAGCCAGGTATTAGAGCTGAGTGATAAATCCCTGAAAGGTTGATCACAATAGAAACTCTGACAGACACTTAACACTACTGGTACCAACTCAGGGAGCTCAGGCTATATTTTTCCCCTGATTAGGTGGTGGCTGTACATTTGTACAGACTCCATAAGCACAAAATGTATGTAGGACACACTGCAAAACTGCAAATCTGTGAGTTATTTGTGACCTTTGAGGAAGCGACTTTTTCTTTGTACTTTATTTTTAAGGGTATCATAACCACTGAACAGTTTTCACAATTGCATATTGGTTTTAAATTGAGCAAAAACCTGGCATTTGAACAATGACGACTTGATAACCAGAACATTCCCCCTCCCAAACCATAGACTAAGCTACAATACAGCAAGTGGGACTTGAACTATGATGGGCTTCATTATTAGCGTTTGTAAGATTTGTCACTGTCACATCTTGCTAACACTCAGAGCATCTCATTTTCTAAATATAATGTATCACTGTTTAGTGGCTAAAAATGCAAATTGCAAAAAATCTAATCATGTTCAAGAGACTGAAAAAAACCCTCTATGATCCCTGCACCCCTCAGAGCACACATGACTTGATGTAGGGCTTTTCCAACTAAGCACAGCAACAGTGCACAGCAAACCTGTGGGACAGCAGCATCAATCGCCAGAGCACACATTCCCTGCTCTGCACAAATCCCACAGATTTCCAAAAGCATCTTTGACTTGGATTCAAGTGATAAAACATGTGAACTTATCCAAAGGAGTAAGAAAAATACCTTCTTAGAGCTGATTTTGGATGCTCAAGGTTTAGCTTCTATTTTTCTTGTCTCTTTTTTCCCTCCACTAATAAGACTTCTGGTATCAAAGGAACAAAAGAAAATATTCAGAATTTAAAACTATCTTGTTAAACTTCAAGCTGTAACGTCCTGTAAAAGCACCATGTAGGAACCCTTACATCTATAAAAGGCAGATTCTTTGCTAGGGGCATTCTTGGAGTGCCTCCCCTCTTTAAATCTAAGCTACAGAGGGTTCATTTGTTTAGTACCCAGCTGAGAAAATCCAATGGCTAATTGACACCAGAAGAAGTTTTCCATGTCCTCTGATCTGCTCCACACACGTTCCTGTCCCTTCCTCTGCTTGGTGCTGGTGCTCACCTGAGGAAATGGTGAACCAGACCAGGGAGTTAAAGTGAATTCATCTTTTGTACTAACTCCAAACTGCCTGGTTGCTGGGAGCACGGAGTGTGGTGTCGTGGCCAAGGGGGAAGAGCAGAGGGCACGTGCCCAGGGTGGCAGGCACTGCTCCCATTGGCAGCAGGTTTGCTGTAACCAGGTGAGTTGTCACCCCCTTGCCCTAAACACCTCCCCCCAGGGACAGGGAGAAAATAAACCCCGGGTTTCTTTTTCCAGGAGAGCGCCAGTTACACCTTGCCACAGGAGGTGAGAGAGGCTGACGTGTAAGTGGGTTAGAGCACCCTGAGTGTGGGGCAGCAGCAGGGCCTGCTCCAGGGCTCAGGTGCCATGTGAACTACTGGAAGGGGCTGTTCTGGTAAGAGTTTGGAAGCACCTGGGAAAAGATCTATTGCAGAAACACCAAATTCCTATTAATGAGGCAAATAGGAAACAATCTTCTTATCTTAAAACCGCTTTTCTGCTGTTCCATTCGGGGCTGTGATGCACTGTCAGAGCAATGCAGGTTCACCTTAATGTACATCAGAAACAAACCTGCCAATCCATTTCCAGGATCTTGATTACCATGGAACAACTGAGTCTATTAATTACAGCATCAGTGGATTCCAACCAAAACCCACTTTAAACCATTGGAATCATTGGTGGATAATTGGTTTGCTATTAAAACAGCTCGAGTCCACCGCAAATCTTACCTGTTCTAAGGAAACTGCTTAGTAGGTGTGTTAATGGAAGTTATTGCTATTATAAATTATCTCCAGACATTGACAAAAGAAGTAATACAAGGTATATTTTTTAAAAGCTCTGGCCAATGCATGGCTGAATGATTGAGTTGGAAAATGAACCATTCCTTAGGGTTAGCAAATGATTTTTCATCAGCTAGCAGGCTATTAAGCACACCTAGATAATAAACGGATGATTTTAGCAGTAATTCTACTTGCTTCTCATATTTTCCATTTTAAATTCCATGTTACTTTTAAAGGATTCACACATTACCTTGATTTACACCATGGAGAAGAGAGCCAATGATGTCCTTTAATGTCGGAGACAGTGCATTATTATTTATCATTAAATCCACCTTTTTTTTTTTCCCCTCCCCACCTTGTGAAAGGTTTGACAAATGCCAGGCTGGCTCCAAAGCAGAGCTGTGATTCCCCACGCAGGGCACACCCTGGGAGTGAGGGGCAGTCTCCAAGGGTGTGGGTTTGCAGCTTTCTGCCTGTTTAATGCAGGATCTGGTGATGGCCATCCTTGCAAATCCCCCTGTCTTCCACAGCAGCTCACAGCTCAATCATGTGAACTTAAGTTACCGGTAGGAACTCGGGAACAAAATCTTTACACTAATGAGATTATTTGCATGAAATGTTATTTCAATAAGACAGCCTAGGGAAGGAGGCCGTTCACACTTGATTTTCCACATTTGTTATTAGATTTCTTGCCCAAAAGAACAATTTGGGCAAACGACTCCAAAGATGCAGTATTGGAACTGATGGTCAGTTTCAATGGAAAATAAACGAATTTTTATCATGAAGGGAACTGGGGCAACAGAGACATTAAAAAGTGGTTGACTGGCAGCTTGTTTCATCTTCATGTTCCAGTGGAGCTCTACCATTCAAACCACTGCCAAATAGGCAATTTTCTGGTGGAAAAGAGATGCATGGGCTCAGATTCTCCCTGAAAATGCCAACTGCAATAACAAAAATGTCTGTGCCTGCCTGCTTATGTGCATTCTTCTCTTCTAGGGCATTCAGAGCCTACTACTCACCACACAGTTTCCTTTGTAGCAGCACTCAGAGAATACTGAAATGTTATTTAAAGCAAATTTGTTAAATTGGGTTCATGCAAGTTCAGCCTTAGGGGCAAAAGCAGGACTTTCATACAGGAAGGCAAACTTTTACAATAAAACAAAAAGCACAAATATTCACTGAGTCTGGAGTTTCATTACGAAGTGTGAAGTCAATTTATGGTTGAGAGTTTTGTATCAAAAGCAGATGAAACTTGGAAATTTCAAAAGAGTTTGGCCTTGCAGTTTTGGAATGATTCAAACTTCAAATTCAAAATGAAACTGGGAGATGTGAACCTCAGTGGCTGATGCTGCAGAAAAATGTTGTGATCTAAGTATGTATCTATTACAATTTATTTTCACAAGATTTCATACTTTCCTGGTAATTACAGACCCCTCTTGCATAGGCAATAATTTTCCATTTGAACTTCTACAGTACAGCCTGTTCCTCTCCTCCTTCAGAGCAGCACTGAACACAAAGGCACCGATTTATCACACCTTTTCCCACATTAGCCCTTTAGAAATTCAGCTGATGGACCACCAGAGAACAAATAACTCCCGTACTCTTTCATATTTTCCAAAGTTTTGAAGTTTAAATTCTAAAATTTCTTTCCAACCAAAGGCTTTTCTTGCATTTCTTTGTGAGATACTCAGTATGGATTCAATATGAAACCCCATTTTACAAAGGGATAGCAAAATTCATAGTTCCAGGGAGAAAAGAGAAGGACATCTCAGGATGCTTTATGAATAAGAAATCCTTCCTATCAGTGTCCCCCTGTGCAAATTTCCCCTCCTCAGCTTCTGGGCCAGCTCTTTGCCTGCTTAGTGTCACCCTGACCTGGGCTTGCTCATTTATTCAGGGGCTGCATATCCCTAATCTGTACGATAAATCTTTAGCAAAGCTGCCCAAGTATTGTTTCAGAAATACATAAGTAAAGGGTCACCAGAAAGACACTTGGCCACTGCTGTGTCCAGCAGCTGAGTGACACAAGCTCGGAGCCATCGCAGGGCTCTGAGCGAATTTGCAGGACAATTACATGGTCTGGAATCCCCAAGTGTACTGAAGAATTATTGAACAAAGCTAAAACATGGGAATAAAAAGGCATTAAGCTAAAACACATCTGCTCTCCATAAAATGAACTTTTCTTCAGATGAGGAGGGAAAAGAATTCAGTATAAATAAGCATGAGGCATATTTTCAAGGTGTTGCGAATGGGACTTATTTAAATGTAAAGTGCTGTGGCTAAAAGACACATGGCTGAAATACATCCCCCATTAAATCGCCTCGTTTTCCCCCAGCACTCTGGAAATTTACAGAGATACACTCTGACACAGTCAGATAAGGTATCACATATGTTTACCTAAACAGTAACCTGTGCCAAAGACTAAAAGTATAGGACTGACTTCTGTATTTAGGTACGACATTTGGTGCACGATCAAACAGCAAATTCTGAGCCCACCTGAAACTGGTTTCATGGTTTGTAAGTGAAACCAGAATAAATTATGTTCACACCTTTCAGCAGAGCAGGCCTAAATATGTTTCTTGCTAAAAAATTGCTAGTCCTGGTTGCAATGGAGAGAAGGGAAAGGCGAATGTCAATCTCCAAATTCTGTGAATCGA
>VYXD01010378.1:170481-185940 GCA_013397195.1 Hylia prasina
ATGTAACTGTACAGCTGAGATCAAATTCAATTAGAGCTGAGAGTTTGCAGCGTTTTCAGGGAACTCTTTCCCTCAGTGAGCACCACGCTGGTTATTCAGCCTCTCCAACACCATTTTACTGACTGCTATGGCCTGATTGCTCCTTGGGACCCGTTTGCAAAAGCAGAAGGTGGCACACAGCCACGCTGATGCCACTGCAGCCACGTTTCTAAGGGAGGTGTGACCAGTGAGCAACACATGGTGACTGCAGGGCTGGCACACCACGGGCCCCTGCAGCTCCTTCTCCCCATGTGCACAGGCAGCTCGTGGTACCCACGTGCACAGACCCAGCAAATCAGCAGCAGCACTTCACCTCCCCTCAGCAAGGCCTCTGCTCCTGGAAAACCACTCACTTCAGGCTCGCCATGCCTTTTTAGCTAATTGGCACAGAGAGAAGTAGTTAAATGTAACAGAAACCAGGGCTGCCAAAGGAAGATAACAGTTTTGAAGCCACGATTTCTGTTGCTTTTTATTACCTTTACCTATGGTTTATATGACAAGGGGTCAGAGAACAGATGCAGATGCTAAAGTGTGTGGCTGAGTAAATGAAGTCAACTTCTGCAGAGAAAAGCAGAAGGAAGTTAGAAGACATGAGTGAATTCACTTTAATAGCCGAATGAAGTTTTGACTCACTGCTGACTCAAGTAAAATTCCAATTTAATACACCTCTAAAGCATAACCTCTTCTAGATAAAACAACAGTAATCCACTAACCAAATACACTCAGAAGAGAAAGGGAAATTCTGAGTAAGAGTACAAATATGAATCATTATTCTGATAATGTTGTTGTTATTATTTTTGCAGATGAATCTGAAAGCTCTTAGGACTCAATTAGGTTACCACAGCCAATAAAGACAAAAAAGCAAAAGCAAGGCAGATACTTTCTGCCTAGACACCATGGTGATGGGCACATTAGAAATGAGGTAGATTAGATAGATGAACTAGACAGACACATCTAACTGTCCTCCAGTGCACTCATTTGTTTGACAGCCTGGAAAATGCCAACATTCCTGGGATTAAATGAAAACAGAAAATTGCATTTTCACTGTGAAGTATACACAGAACTTTCCTATGTCAGATTCTCTCTGTTAAGATAAACCAGGGCCCAACCACGTCCTCCCAGAGTGACCCAAAGCACAGTAAGATAAATGACACAGTAAGCAAGGCACAACCAACTCAGAGCCCTTGGGCTGCTACCCTTGTAGTCAGGTTTTAGTGGAGTCATAATGACCTGCACACATGTTGAGACATTAATTTTCTCCTGAGCTCAACAGCACCAAATATCCTAAACTGCCCATCTTGCATTGCTGTCTTGATATTGTAATTCTTTTATCCATGACTTCCAGCCATTTTACCTTTAGGGGCCGGTCAAACAATTTTTGTGCTTTTTCCTCCACTTTCTTCTTCAAGAAAGCCAAAGTAAATATCTTAACTGTATAAAATAAAGAAGAACAGTGAGCGGAGTGACTGTCCCCAGAGGCTGCTGGCCCAGGTTTGTCTCTGTGTGATTTTAGCCCAGCTCTGAGAGCAGCACATGCACACAGTGCCACACGGTTCACGCTTGTGCCCGCATTCCTTTCTCCCAGTGCCAGGACGTGTGCTCCATCCAGAGCTGGCCGTGGCAGGCTGGCAGTGCCCGGGCAGGCTCCTGCTCCTGCCCAGCCCAGCTCTGCCAGCAGCACCACCGAGCTGGGGGAGCTGAGCCCCGGGAGCTGCCGGGGGAACAGCATCCAGCTCCTTGTGACAGTTTTCCCCACACAACATCACCATCAGCCAAACACGTTTGTAATCTACTGCAGCTGGTGTTTCTATAATTGATAGAGATATAAAAGCCCTTTTTGCTAAAGTTGTACTTTTGTATTTTTTTTTTTCTTGGGGGAGTTGTGAGAAAGCAGCTACAAAAAGCACGCCTTAAATCTCAGATAATGTAGCTCCCTTTAGAATCCCCAGCTTAAAGCAAGTAGTTAGGAGTTTTAGCAATGCAAAAAAAGGGAGCTAAAAACAAACATTTATTTTACTTGACGTAGCAAAACAGTGGATTAAAAAGTTAAATCAATGCACCATCTGAATGGTTCCTGCTGTAGCTGCAATTTCAAATGAAATAAGAATGTTATAAAAACTCGCCCATATTAGGCACATTTGGAAATGTCTCCTTGTAACTGTTCTTTAAGTGTTCTGTCTATGAGCACTAACAGGTCACTGCACAGGAAATGCAAAAATATGTTACATTTTAATCAGGGCATATAAAACACTGTCTAGAATGTTACATTGCCCTTGGGAATCTGAAGTAAGTAGGGGAACTTTTACAAAGTCCAGGTCACTCTCCCCATTACATCACTGTTAAAAAAAAAAGTTATTAGGTTACATTACAGAGATGTCATGCATTAGAACTTTCCCAGTTGCAGGATGATGGCTAAGAGATGCTTATTTCCTTGGAGAAACTCGTAATCGCTCCCTTGTTCCCTTGCTCATACTTTGTGTATTGGAAATAGTGCATTTTAACTGAATCAAAATGTTTCCAAACAGTTATAAAGAGGGAGGACTAATATAAAAATGGGACTGTCCGTATGCTCACTGCAACAACAAATTTCAGCACTTTTACCCTAACACACACAAACAAATTGAAACTCTGCCTGGCTGTACCTCATAGGTGATAAAAAAATGAAAGAAGGGATTTTAGCAGACATGTTTGGGAATGATTAAGGTAAAATGTCCCTAATCCAAACAAATGGAAACCCAGATGTTGATGGCATCATAACATTCCTCTGCCTCCCTGCAACTCTTTCTCCACATGATTTACATTTGTTTAACCCAAATCACAAGTTTGTAAAATCTTTAATAAGTTCACTGAAACAGCAAAAGAGTAATGCAGGGATGACTGTTTTCTAGATTAACATTCTCAGGATTTTAGTTATTTAATACATAAATGCTGGAGGTGACACAAACCAGTGCAATAACCTGAAGGCAACCTGCACTGCTGAGCCAGATTTGAGTTTTGTCACTGACTTTCAGATAGAAAGATCAGATTTATAGGAAGGAACTCCCATGGGGCAGCAAACGGAATGAAAAAAAAATAAAATAAACCCCTGGCTCTGAGTAAAACCAAAGGGAGAGCCCCGGGGGCCCAGGGCAGGTACCCACACAGCGACCCAGGGACCAGCCCTCTACCACGGGCATGTTGAGGCAAGAGAGGAGCTCTCAGACTAACGAGCCTTTTATCTGAACAGATATCTGTGGTTGAAACTCCTGGCAGGATCCTTTGTGCTGTCTCCAAGGTGCTTTTGTACCACAGCTCCCTCACTGCCCGGAGTGCCCACACCCCGTTCAGCCTGACCCACCCCGGCCATGCCAGGCCTGGCGCCGCCACTGACCAGCACCCCATCCCACACACCGACACCTCCCAAATACACCAAATACATCCAATATACCAAATATACCATTGTCACACATTCTCTATGGGGTCACCAACCTCTCCATGTGCTGCCTGAGCTCTTCCACTCTCCTGTTGGATCTGCCATCCAAGGGCAGCAATGCGCCTGCCTGGCATCATCTTTTTCTGGTTCCCGAACCAGGAATCGGAATTTTCTTCCTTTCCATTGGGTTTTGTGCCTTTCCTGAGCTGCCTGCACCATGCCTGTGGATGGAATCTCATCTCTGCCACCCAACTGACATGGAGAGCACAGCTCTGGCCAATTTGAAGGGGATTTTTTGACTTTTTCCCCACAGACAAAGGTCCTGCCTCATGTGCGCCGGGCCTACCGAGCCATGGCGGCCCCTCAGGCCTGGCGCTGCCGGCCCAGCACGGCCCGGCAGGATTTGTTCCCCGGCTGGGCTGGATGGAATTCCCACACACATCCCTTCTCTCTGTAAGGTGTGGATGAGTTCAGGCTTTGGGAAAGCCACCCTGGTTCCCATCCTGGTCTGATCCGAGCAGGAGTTGCCAGACGTGCTCCCGGCACAAGCTCATGGTCGCTATGGTGCTCTGCACTGACCAGGCAATAAAGTCCCACACACGAGTTTACCCGTTTTCTGTGGATATCTGATAATTTTATGCTCTCTACCCCTGTTTGTCCACGTTCTGCTCCCTAAATTTCTCTGCTTCCTCCCTCAAGGCCTAGGCTCCAGCTGAACACAAAAAAAAACAAAACATTTTCTTCATTCTCCTTCAGCTGCTCGGACCCATCGCTGCCCCTGAAGCCATTGTCCTACTTATCCCCAGCTCAAACATTTTCTAAGGGAATGTAATTGAAAAAGAGAAACCAAGAACAGAGCATGTGTGGTGGGGATGGCACGTTGGAGAATGCTGTGTCACCTTCTAAAAATTCTTTGGCAACAGCAACTTTTAGGCTTTATAAGTCAGACAAATTTGGGTGGATTTTCTCAGGGAAAGCAGAAGATATCTCTGAAAAATGTTCACGTCACTGCCAGAAAGCTCAGTGGTCCCACAGCTCTGAAATAAACCCTGATGAACGTCTTCTAATTTTTTGCCAAATAACATCCTACCCTAAATTACAGGAAGAACGTTTTAAGAAAGAAAACACAGATTTTAATAATGGAAATGGTTGCTTCGAGCAGCTCAGAACTGGAAACATTAGAACCAGTAGAAATCAAACTTCCCAGCAGGAAACCCCAAACAATCTGGACTATAAGAACCGTTGAGCCCATAATACAGAAATTATTGCAGCCGGGCCCGGGCTCTCCAGTGCTCCCACATCCACACAACACTGCTCTCAAGGACCATGCTGGCTTTCTGTTCTCTTCAAGATTTTCCCTATTTTTCCCCTTTTTGTTATCACACATGTGAACTTTTACCACATTCAAGGCCTGCCAGGCAGGTGAAGATGCTGAGCCCTGGGCATCAGTCTTGGCTGCTTGTCCTGCCCCATCCACAGCACCTTGCCTCCCCAGTCTGAACAGCTCAGATGGAGAAAGATCTGATCAAACAAAAACAAAACAAAAAAATACATCTATAATTCCAACCACAGGAAAGGCTGATGCCTTGTGCTGTCATTTTTGAGCTGTTTTTTCTCATGCACGAGTAAAACAATAACCAGGCAAGGCTAAAAATCCCAGGTCTGGGTCCCTGATTCAGTCAGAGCAGCCCTTGGCCATAAATTTCAGCACTGACTTAAAAATTGATAGAAACTCTTTTTTAATCATCAAGTATTCAGCTGCTCATTACTGATATATGCTTTAATGATGTGCCCTTAAATTTTGGTCTGGTTTTAAAAATACAGTTTCCTCAAATTCCATACCAAATCCAGGCTCTGTAATTTTGTTCTGGTGCTTCTTCCTTCCTAAGGCCTGCTTGAAACACAAAATTTAAAGAGTTTGCTCTGCCAGGTGATGTTTTGTTAGCTTTTGACAAGAGAAAATATTTAATCCCCTAATTTTTTTTTTCCTGCTCTGAATATTAGTTTAATTGTCACAAATAATTAAACGCTTATGAGTAAGAGACATCTTCAGACATTTTGACAATACATATTAAGAGACACTTTAAGGCAAATCTGCACAGATCGGCTTTTATTTGTTATGCTAAACGATGATGCATCCTGATTGCATTTGTTCCTTATTTGTGTGTGCAACAGGAGACGTACTGGGAATGATCTGTAAGGAATAAAATGACAGTATTTGACAGGCTAGGAAATGTCTGGGCAAGGATACAGGAGAAGGAACCCTGAGAGGGCATTGTTTATGGAGGGGCAATGGGGAGAGACACTCCCTTCAATCTAAGGCAATGAAAGGCGCCAACAACTAAATTACAGTTAATAACAGTAAGAAATAAACATAAATTACGTATACAAGGCTCGAGCTCAAGGACTTTGGACCACTAAAAATATATATTATTATATCAATTATCAACGAGAGACAAATTCCCATCCTGGGAATTTGCATGCGAACTCTAATAACCTATTATTCAGAAATAGAGGCAAGCATTAATTTCCACATGAAAAGGAGCCACGGGAGAGCTTCCCGAGTCCCCAGCTCTGGAGAAGAAAGCCCTACCTGGTGATTCAGCACCTCTGCTCGAGAGGGTAGCAGGTGGTCTCCCAGGTAAGGCAGATCAGCCCTATATTACCTAAGATTTATTCGGAGTTCCTGTCAATATAATGGCTCAAACGACCATTGCTGAAAGGTAATATGGTGTGAAAATAAACATAAACAATCCTTAATGAATCCAGAGGCTATTACCTGCACCATATTTCTTCTATAGGCAATACATACTTCTCCAGTCTTGGGAAACAACATAAAAGTGCCCTTCATTGAGGCCCAATTCCAGTTTACACAAGCTGAGGGAGGTCCATGGGAATCTGGTGCTAAAGGCTTTTGAAAATTCAGGTCTCTCTGTAGTTGCCCAGGTAAGGATTTACACCCCTAGGACTGGAAGCTGAGCCTCAAGCTCTATCACCAGAGAATTCTGGCAGTCTGGGCAGAGGAAAATGTGTATGGCCTGTTCAGCTGCAATTACACCAGGTTTTACATATTTCTCAGGGCAATGCTTTATAGACAGTCACATCCAGCTCTGCCAAAGAAATGCAGAACAGTTATGGGAAGAAAAGGAACAGGAAGGAAATTCTCTGATCCTGAAACTTACCACTGACCAAAAACTGGAATGCAAAAAACTTGATTATTCTGTCTAAAACTCTTGCCTAGTCAAGCTCCCCTAGCTTGTTAGAATTAACAGAGCTCTGCCTTCTCAAACCATGAGCCCTCCTGTTTTTGGGAGCTCCTGGCCATGAGCAAAGTGCCTCTTCCACCGCCACAGGGAATTGCATGGGAGGGATGAAACTGCATTTCCACCTTCCCCAGGGTCCCAGCTGGGCTGCTCCCTTTTCTCCCCCAGCACAGGCCAGGGGATGCCTTGAGCTTCCAGCCCAGATTTCCCTCCTGGAAAATGATAGAAATGTGATCTAGTACCACGAGCAGGGAATTGGGAGCAAACGCTGTTTGACCTTGAGCAAATCAGGTAAAACCTCCTGGGTTCAATTGGCCTTTCTGTACAACCGAGGGGAAACATTCCACATCGCTGGGGTTATTTGGAGGAGTACCAGCAAGAAATCCATGGAAGAAAGGTGCTAAGTGTGAAGAAATATTGCTCCACTGCCTAACAAAGGACACAAATACGAGCAGGATCCACGCAGCTAATCAAAAGCGCTGGAAAGCTTTTAATTTTTTTAGCATTTAATGCTACAGATGATCAATATAACTACTTAGCTTCTCTCTCCTTTCACGTGTTAATTTAATGCCACTTGTGCTGCGCTTATGTGCGTTACGACACGGCTGCAAAACACGTAAGAAAATAATTTTGGTAGACCAATACAGCAGCTGGCACAAGGTTATGTGTCTTTGAGACAAAACATAAAACCCTAAAAGACCCAGCGTTTTCCTGTGAAGCCCACTTACCCTGCGGGAAGCAAACGAGTTCTTCCTATATGTACAAAGAAAATTGCAGACCTTATAAATCGCGCTGGTGATTCGCCGTGCAATTCACACACACAAAAAAATTATTTATGTGTGGAAAATTCTGAGCAAAATCTTTCTGTGAAAAATAGAAATTGCTTCTGTCCAAGTGCAGGGTGAGTGATAGAAATAAGGTTGTTGTCTGCACACGCCAAACCGCACCAATGTGCAGATTTTCATTCTGATCTCCTCTAAGCAGGGTTTCACTAGGGAAAAAAAAAATCTGAGCTATCAAGGTATTCCAGAGAATTTAATTATTTTCATTAAAAACAAGAACTGTAAGCTGCTCCTTTTTTCAATAGAAATTCTGCATCAATTCCATATAAACAGACCCAATATCGCTTCAGCCAAGTTGCTTTGGGAATATGTAACAGCCTTTTTTAAGTTATGAAAGCAATATTGAATGAGATTTACTACAATTTAAGATAAGTGGGTCTTAATTTTATATGAACAGAGAGACTTAAAAAGCAGGCAGGAAGAGTTCCAATTATATTGTGCTGGAATATTAGGCCCTGTGCAAAATTGCCCCGTTTCTGTTTTACATGCATAAAAACAAGCACAACAGGCTTTTCAATTAAATGAGTCTTTTGAGAGAGATGCAGGAAGAGCCAGCGAGCTCCTTAAAACTTTATTGTTTTTTATCTTTGTCAGGTAGGGCTGTGAGTTAAAAATGACCTGTTCTTTGCAGCGCACAGTCCTTCCTGTTAGCTTTTTCTTCCTGTTTCACCCATCAATTTTAAAGGTTTCCCAAAACAGGAATGCAAGGCTTGATCCAGATTAGTTTTCCCCATATACTCGGGAGTCGTGCTTTTCCATCCAGAGCTCAGGATGCTTCCCAGAGTCTCTTTAGCATTGGGAGTAACTTTAATGAGCCTCAGTATCATTAGAGGAAAGCAGTTTACAGAACACAGGGAGAAAAGACACAGAGAGGAATAAGATACAGCTCTAATAGATACAAGCCATGGAGATGAAAGAACGAAGTCAGCATCTCATTTGCATTAATACAATAAAAATACAGCATTAATGTTGCTAGTTGTAAATTTTTTTTCAATAAAGTTCAGCCTGATTATATCTGGGAAAAAAGGTAGGCTGTGCATTCCTCATAGTATTTATCCTATAAAGAGCAGTTACTGCCTATTAACTTTCTAGATTTAATTGCCACTAAAAACAATCTCCAGGAAACTTCAATTGAAAGTCACTCCTCAAGAACCGATGGTCTGGGCTCTCAGAACTGCTTTGTTTACAGCAATACAAAGCCAGAGCTCCAATTCACACAGCTCCACTCCATCATTATGTTCAGTATTTTGTTTACTGATATTATGTGTGTGTACATCTATAATTATACACCCAGACACACGCACCAGTTCGTCACCAGAATCAGGCAAAAGCAATACTGCCAACCTTGTTTATACAAAAAGCATGAAGCGCAACCTCAAAAATCATGAGACTGGCTGAAAATGATGGGAAGTCAAAAACAGTCACTTTGAGAATCAAGGCATTTTTCTTCTGCATAAGAACTTCTAGCCTGCTTGTTTTCCAGTTCTCTCCAGAGCAAGCAGTTTGAAACAAATTTCCTTTTAAAATGCATATTGGACACTTGCATAACCATCATCAGACTCCAGGAGCTGGAGGTTTAAAGAAATCAAACCCTAACAAAGGATTTTCAGGGGACAGCACTCCGAACAGCACAGTTCTAACATTTGGGCAAAGATTGCTGCAGTAATCAAAAACTGCTCTGATCACCCAAGCTCTCCAGGTGCATCCCTCTCCCAGACAGGCACTTTCCTCCCCTCCTTGCAGGTATGGATGTGTGCACGCCTGAAAAGGATCCGTTTCTCAGACATTCAGGACTGTTTGTTCTATTTAACTGTGGAATTTTACCAATACTTGGGACCATCAGGCACTGCACGTTAGAAACTCTCTATTTTTCACAATCAGATCCTGTCATTTTGAAGCTATTGTGCCTTTCTTTTTCCTAGGGCAAACGGGGGAAAACATTTCTTTTAGGGAAACAAAGATTCTCTTCATTTTTCTAAATGAAACACTTAATGCAACACTTAGATCAGAAGACCAGTTTTTCCACTTCTTTATTTTTTGCCTGAGAAAGCTCACAAGGTAATGGATGAAAAGCCAGCAACAGTTAAAGAGGGATGTGTAAATCTAATGGGAAACACTGTGCTTCTGTGATGCTTTTCTCCTTGAAACCTTAAAAAACACACGGTTTGCTGTCAAGGTACTTCTGAGTTGCAGAAGCCGTTATTATAACACAGTAAAAATTACTCTGTGCCAAACAGCCTCAAGTGAGAAGCCACCTTAATGAGAAATAACTGCTTTTAGCCCCTAAAAGCACATGGAACTTTCAGGCTTTGGATTTGCAACCCCATTTTCAGGCATTTTCTCCAGAGCTGCCGCCCCTGTGCACAATAAGAACACCGTGCCTCACAAAAGGTTTTATTAAAAGCCCATCTCATCTCCTGGAACCCAGAACCAGTGCTCAGTAATTAACACAGAGCATGGAAACGTGACTGGGGAGGGAAGCTGGCCGAGCAAGCAGAATATCTCAGTCATGCAGCCTTCAGGAAAGAATAGCTTGCGTCAGGAACAGAAGTTCCAAGCAGAACTGACCCTGGATTTAAAGCTTAATGGAAGAATCTGGTCCCTCTTCAGAGGCAGAATGCTTCTCCAGGAACATATATATTGGATTTTGTTGAACAGCCCAGCCTCACACAGACAGTCCTTCCACAGGCCAATCACCCACTGGAGCAAAGTGCTGAGTAAGAGCTGCTGAACTGGGCCCACTCTCATGTAAATGATTGTAATTAAACAGGTAATGAAAAATCCCTGCTCTTGCATGAATGAAATGGAAGATTTCAGCTTGGAGTGTAATGTGGTTCCACTTGGCTCCCGTATCAGATTGGGAGACAAATGAAAATGTCTCTCTGCTTGCGTGAGCACGCTTTGGAGGTAAGACTTCACAAATATTTTTATTTTGCAGAGAAGAAGGCAAAACAAAGGCTTGTTCTAGCAGCAAAGTCTGTAGGATCCTCCCTTTTTAAGGCAGAATGTGGCCTTAAACACATCTCAACCCGAGAGGCATTAAAAAGAATTTGAATGATTTTACTTTGCCTTTGCTAACAACACGTCATCCAGTGGAAGAACCAGGCCTTATTCTCCCCTCCACCAGCTGACATGATATTTTTTTTACATTTGAGCTCTTAAGATCTGCACAATAGCTTAACACAATAAGTGTTTAGCCTCTGGTTCCAACTGTAATTGATAGAGAACAGTTCCATTCCCTCTGCTGCTGCTAAGTTGGGAATTGCAGCCACAGCAACTGACAGCTTTTTTTTTTCCTCCGCGAGTCTGGAGTTGCTCTCTGGGAGTGATGTCCTCATCGGGATGGGAAGGGAAATGACTGCAGAAAAGCTCACCCTGGCCCCGAGGGACTCCAGGGACCTCTGCTAGGGGAAACAGCTCCTTGAGGTGGGTGCTGATAATGAGAGCAAAAATCAGGAGGAGAAAGCTCCGGGAGGAAATTCCCAAAATCCTGTCGGTTTGGAAAACATGGGCTTCTCAGAGAGCACGGAAGAGGGAGAGCATTCCTGCACTAGAATTTCTGACGAGGGACATGCAAAAGTGCTGTAAAATTGTGTCATTTGCTGATAGAAATGTCTTTTGTTTCCCAGTCACAGGGGCTGAACTCTGGGTGCGCCCTGCTCCGCAGACAGTGGGGATATACTGAGCTTGGATAAATGAGGGGAAAATTAAAATAGGGAAGCAGGCACCAAAATGAACGTGATTTCAAATTGTCCCGTTCAGGCCTGGGTTCTGACACGGGAAAATAAAATTTCCGAGCAGCTTTGGGCTGAGGAGCCGACTGCAGAATTTAACGCAGATGGCGACTAATTTTGGTGCCTCTTTAGTTGCAAAAGTACCTATTTTGGAATATATTTAATTAACCAGGATTTAAAGGCTCCTCTTGTTTGTGAACACCTTGGCTTTTTTGTCATCTGTCAGCAGCGTGATGTGCACTGTAAGTGAAGGTTTCTGAGGCATGAACTGTTTAGGTGGTTTTGATGTGCAGTTGCTTTTCTGGAGGATGTTGAAACAAAACAGTGCTGCCATTTCCACAGTTTCATTCAGCACTGCTTCCCTGGAATCTGCTGCCATTGCCCCTGTTATAAAGGATACAAATAATCCTGGAACAGCCACAGTGCTCCTGGTTACATTTATAGAGACATCTCGCTGCCTTTCGCCACAGAAATACACAGAGCAAGCCTCGCTGGTCATTTGCTCTGCTCTCTGCACAAGCAGAATTTCACTTTCTAAATATGATTCTGGTTTAAATAACCTTCCCTACTAAGGTGCAAGCTGCAGCTTTAAAGAACTCCCTGCTCACCACCTTCTGCTCGCTGCTCTATGAGGACTCTTCCAAAAACAAACCCGTGTTATTCTACAGCTCCAATAAACAGAATAATGTGCCTGAGACCTGCTTCTGCTGTACTTCTCCCCAGCTTTGGTTCTTAGCTAGTCTGTTGGGGCTGAGAGAGAAAGAAAAGAAGAAACATAAAATTTCACCCGCAAAGGGCGTTAAGTCCAGATTCCTCCTTGCAGGCTTTAAAAAAGCAAACTACCAATGCATGATCACAAAATAAAATATGCACATTTAAACAAGCTGCAGGGGAAAGGAGAGTTTAATCCAGTGAAATTGTGTTTGAAAGCTCTTTCATACCCCTAGGAATAAAATCTGAATAGCAATTCTGCTTTGCTTCCACCCTTTTTCCACCCTTCTGTTAATATATTACCATTTGTTATGGAATCGTTAGGAGACTTTTGCCCCAGACCTGGCTGCCTTCTGCAGAAGGATGAAGGACTTTGTGGGCCCGAGCCTCTTCTTGCTCACAGGAGCAGCCAGAACTCAGTGATGCTTCCAGGGAAGCGACGTTTGATTTGCACCTGAGCGGGAGAAGGATCCGGCCCCGTTTGCGAAGCGCTTTGTGACGCGTTTGGGGGAAAGCCCCAGCACAAACGGGCTGTTCACTGCAAGCACAGGTCCCATCCTAAAGCAGGCACCGATGGAAAGAGCTGCAACCCTCTGCCTCAACAACTATCGACTTGGAAACGACTCACGCTCTCCAAAAGCAAGGGCGATTCAGAAAAGATTCGGCCCTGCAAAGATCAAAATGCGCTTGACACCGTTTCGGTGTCGATGTGAAATAAAGTGGCTCTAAAAGTGTAATCGGAGAGCAGAAATCCCCATCATCACACATAAATAGTGCCCCATTTATCCAATTACACTCCCTTGTTTCATTACAATGGCCTGGGATATATTTCTTAGGAATACAGGGCTTAAAATTAATAATAGAAAAGGACAAAATTGCCATGTATATTTCTCTAGATAGATTTTCATCTAACAGCAGGACTTCACTTCTGATTCACTCGCTGGTTCCCTCTAACCTTTACATTATTCATTAATCAAACTCGAAACCTGCTTTCAAAGTCAGTGCATGGCAGTAATTATTTACAGTTGTGCATAGTATTTAATTTTAAGCAATGACAAAAGCAGGCATGTCCAGAATCATAAGGCTTATCATTTTTCTTCCCTTGGAGGTGAACTATCTGAAGAAACTAAAAGTTGCAAACTTCTCTTCAATATCTCTGCTGCCATCAAGACAAAATGCAGTGCAACTGATACCTTTGAACTTGCACAACTAAAAATAAATAAAAGTGAAAATTAAGTAATATATAATGTATTAACTCCTTTAAATAAAAGGACCAAGGAGCTTTGCTATCAGCCTTGATGAGAGATTCATTTCTTATTGCACAGTCTGTCTCCTGTCACTTTCGGGTATTTTTTACCATACAAAACACAACCTCAGTATTATCCCTGAAAATGAAAGTCAGTTTTAAGAACTATATACAACAGGCACGTCTGATCTTTGAAACTCCCCCCTACCCCCCACAAACACACAAATACAACTTCAAAGCACGAGAACTATTGCAAATGTATAAACCTACTTCAAATAGTTCTGCTGGCTGAAACTGGACTGCATTTGCAGGATTTTGCTCACCTGAAACAACATTGATCTGAGGAGAAATCTAATCAAAGAAATGCAGCACTGACGAGCAACGCACATTTTATAATGAGAATGAGAAAGGAGAGATCTAATTGTGGTCCTACCAGTTTCTCCCTTGTCATTAGGATCTTAAAAATGCTGTCGTATCCTGGATAAAAACATCTCTTACTGTATCTCAGCAGGGAAACCCCAGCAAACAACAGCACGGGCTTTGCTCGCAAAAATTTACTTACTGTATCCTATGTTTCTAAAAAAGAACACCGTGCCCCTGCCACGAAGAGATACTACACACATTCCAAGTGAAAATTCTACTTTGAAACCCAAATAAAAGGAAGCCTCATATTCCTGACAGAGAGAAAAAAGGAGCAGCTCTAGCACTGTCACCGTGCCGATCAGCATCCATGAAAAAACAGCTATTTATTTATCCTGCAAGTTGAAAATGGGAATGCCTTATTCAGATCAAACCTCTTGGTGAAGAAAACAATAATAGGGACTCTGATGGCAGAGTCCTCCCGAATGCACATATTTATATTTATATAAATACGGGTGTTTCTAGTGGAACTGGTATTTATGGCGACAACCAATAAATTTGGGATCTTCGCCTGCCAGGAATCCCAACCTGCATAGGTGCATTCACTCAGCACGTCCCAAAAGCTTCTGCCTGCAGCCCATTGTCCTGCACCCAAAGAAATGCAGCCAAGGCTGTGAGTTGATAAAAGTTCCGCGTGTCCCAGTTTCTCTGGGGTGACATTTCCCCCCGCGTGGATCCCGAGCACGACTTCACAAAGTTTATTCAAGTGTGCCACTAAACTTGCCCATGCATTTTGTCCCATGTTTGCTGGGCTACACACAGGAGATATTCACAAGGGCGAGGGGAAAAATCTAAAGTAAAGACATCAAATATGAGTTTTCTTTAAAGAACTAATCCGAGGAAGGACACAAAGGGAAAAAAGAAGGGAAAAAACCCGCCTACATTAAAAGCCAAACAAGATAATAATTGTGCATGTCTGGCTAAGAGAATCTAGAGGGCAAGCCTTACGTCATTGGCACTTGGGTTACCATGGTGAGTGATTTATTGATATATATCAAGAATGAATAGATCAAAGGCAGCAAGATGACAGGTGATCAATCAAATGTCAAATCAAAGCTGGCAATCAACTGGAAAGCTGATTTTTCAGTGGGTGGGTCTGGCAGAAGAAAAATGAACTTCCATATTGCGCTTCCCAGAAACAAAACCCCACCACACTATTAAAAAAAAAAATAAAAAGCAATTAAGGAGCCTGAAAGAAAACTCTTTGAAAAGATTTACTATACAGACCCACTCGTCTGTTTCTTTTTCTTGGCCCCCAAAAGAAAAAGAACACCCTACAACGACAAACAAAACACTTCCAAAGTTACAAACTATTTTCTTCTGTTAAAAATAAAAAAATAATAAATTGCAAAACCACTTGGCATGTGCAAATATATCAACTCGGCTACGAAACAAAAGAAGGATTTGATTTGAAAATGTGGATTGTCTTCTAACAGTCAGAACGTTTCATTTTATTTCCTGTTGCAATTTTCACCACTGATGATCAAAGGCTGAACTTCCCCACCGGGTTCATCAGCAGAGAGAGTCCCTGTACTATTTCAGGCACACACAGCGCTCACACACACACACACACACACGGCCAGAACTGGCACCAGAAATACGGCGAAATAAAAGATTAAACACCCCGACCCACTTCGCGAAACGCACGGATCCAAAGCGAAAGCCACCGGGAGGGGGGAAACCAGAAAGGGGGGGGAAAAAATTAAATAAATCTATCCTAAAGCGAGAAGCAAAGGGAAGCCTGAGTGCTTTCGGTTCGGGCAGGGGAAGGGGCAGGGGGAGAAGGGGCGCC
>VYXD01010378.1:188432-218925 GCA_013397195.1 Hylia prasina
AACTGTTGGGTTTAATAAAAATAATCTGCATCCTCTCAAATATAGTCTCTCTGTTACAAAGCACCAGCAAGAGCTGCTGTGCTGTAGCTGGTGTCCCTGGGCCATCTGCAAGGCACAGGCCTTGACCTTTGTGTTTACTATCCCAACACCAGACTGTGTTTATCAAAGTGTCCCCCAAACTGATTTCACTGAAATTATTTGAGTTCTTTCCCTGTAGAAACTCCGGCAATTTTTATAGGCAATAGGAAAGTATTTATTGGTGTAAGCAAATGCTTAAGTTTGAAAGATAAAATAGGATAACACCACTATAAAATATTCATTTTTGCACTTCTGCCTGGCATAACTCACCTGGGAGTGAACAGCTCTGATTGAATCAGTGGGAATTGCGGGGATCTCTGATACCTGTGTGCAGCACGTGTAAAACCCTGCTGGTGCTCACCTGGGATCTCTGCTTTGTCTCCAGCCCAGGCAGGTGCAAACACAGGGCCAGGAGGGGCCACAGCAGTGGGACAATTATCCCTGCCCTGAGGAGAAATGACACGCTACCTGACTTGATAAGTACAGCCTGGGCCTGGATCAGGAGCTCAGCACAGGGTGGCAAACTGGGATTTTCTTTTCACGTTTCGTGTGTCTTGATTTGAGGCTTTGAACCCTTCAGCTTCTGCATGTTGGTTCCCAAGTCAGAAAGCTGCAGACACCTCCGGCTGGTTTTCTGTTTCCTCTCCTCCCTGGCTGCACAGGAAGGCGCTGCACCTCCAATGGATGGTTTCTTATGAAGGATTGTGTGTTAAACACTGTTTAACACTGTGATGTTTTAGCGAGATTTCCCAAACCGTGGGGCACAGTGTGTGTGTGGTGGGACACTCGCAGGCGTGAGGGGGTGGCAGGTGACAGAGTGCCCTCCCGTTTTAACCTCTCCACGTGCTGCTCCTGTGCAAGCTGCAAAGCCAGGAGCTCTGGCTGAGGCAGGGCAGCAGTGCCCTGGGATCAGAGGAGCAGCTATTGTTCTCCAGAGCCGTGGCTCCAATCCAAAGGCACGCGCTGGGGACGGGATCTGTACCAGGGGCACTCGCAGCCTGAGAAAGGCCCCCTTTGGAATGGTTACTCCTTGGGGAAAGGGGGCTTGAGGAGATGGACTGGTGAGTGGAGCAGCAGTGAGATGGCACCCTACCCCCGATGATAAATGGCAGCATTAACAAGGCTTGGTCGAGAGGAACCCTACAGATTTATGGCTTCCTGTCTCCACCAGCAGATGCCATTATGGCTGACAGAACAGAATGCCTTTCAAGAGGGAACCGGGCTGGGATTACGAAGAAGGGGGGGAAAAAAAGCAAGCAGAGTCTGGTGTCCATTTTTATCCGCTGGTCAGAACGGGCTGATAGGTTTGGATAGAGCTGGAACTACACAGCGCTCGTGGGCTCCCCGCTCCTGTTATTTATAACAAAGTTGGTGAAGGTCATTTAGCATCTCTTTTAGCACAGGAAGAACCCATAATATTTACTGAAAGCATTTTTGCACTCTTGAAAATTAGAGATAATAAAATGAACAGATAGCACTGGAGGCTTCCTTGGCTTATCCAATGGAATAATCTCGATGGGTGCTTAATGTTTACTTTGGAAATGCAGCAAATGATTCTGAAGCTATATTGAATTTTATCTATTTTTATTACATTGCAGAATAATATTTCTCTTTCCTGACAAAATGTTATGACCAGTAATAGCAATGGCAGTTATGCATGTTCAAAAAAGAGTAATCAAATCTCATGCTTCAGGGCATGAGCTGAGTTCCCCACTGGGATCCAGAAGGAATTTTTTCCCCCAAATATAGCAATATACAATCAAGTAGGTATGTTCTTAGAGGATTTTCAATTTCTTGCTTAGGTGCAGATTACATGGAGCAACAGTGTGACCTGGGAGTGTGAAAATCCTCTCGCTGTAGTTTCGGGCTGGTTTGGGTCCGATTTTTCAGCCTAATGTTGTGATTTGTTGTGCCTTACAGGAGAGTTCACAGCCACTTCTGTGCACAATAAAGGGCCAAATGCTCTTTGTGTACCTGACTCTGATAACAGTTCCCATCCTGTAGTCACAACAAGCTCAGCTGTGTGACTCCAAGTGTTTTATCTTACTTCTTTTTGTTGTCTGTCTTTCTTTTAGTGACTGTTCTGCTGATAATTAAACGTGGGGATACTTTTTTCTTTCTTTTTTTTTTTTTTCCCTTTCCTTTTCCCGCTAGAAGTTATATATATGTAGGTACACAACTCCTCTGTGAAATTCACAGGGTTGGTGACCCCTTTCACACTTTGCCTACCACTTTAGAGAAAGAGAAAGTGGAAATTCTGACAAGTCCAGCAAACAAAGAAAGGGTTAGAAATATTTGATTTCATAAATAAATAAAAAAAAAACAGTATTGCCAGTTAATGGCATTGTCAGTCTCAGTGCTTACTTTTTTATTTTTAGAATTATTGTAGGAAAATGATTTTAAAAAGCATTTGGGTTACAACGATTTTGAAAGAATCAACTTGAGGACAGACTGAGGATTCTTTAGAGAAAATAAGTGAACCCTGTGGATGTGTTGCAGTCCCTGCCTAGGAACAGCTTCAACTGTGCTCATTCCATTGGGGCACATTTGACCAACACGATGCAGATTCAACAACTCCTCTGGGCAACCTCGTCAGTGCCTTTACCATAGAAAAATTTATCCTGCCATTGGAAAACTGTTTCTTTTGAGGGTTTTCTCGAGTAAAATGGAGAGCAGTTTCTTCCCTTCCTCTTCGAGGCAGTTTTTAACATCTTTGCAGATGCTTGACCCCCACTCCCCAAACCATCCCCACTTCTTCAGCCATCCCTTGCCCCTCACGTTCCCTGGCCCTCATTTCCCTGCTCCGTGGCTGGACAACGTATGATCGGAGGTGCAGTGCCAAAACCTGGCTGCTGGACTGTGCTTCCCACCTCCCCAGCAGCGGGTGGGATTCCTCCACATGTCTAGCACATGACAGTGCTGTTTCCATGTCCCAGTTTGACACCCGCCCTTTCTGCAGCGGCATGACACCGTTGACTCACGGAGAGCTTCTGATTCACTGCAGCCCCAGCTGCTTTCCTGCAGAACTGCTTTGTAATCACTCGTCCCCATCCTATATTTGAGCAGTTGATTATGCATCAGTGACAACTTTGCACTGATTCATCTTGAATTGCATCCTATTTTTTTCCGAGTGTTCCTGCAATTTGTCAGGCTCGTTCTGGATTACAATGCTGCCTTCAAAGGCTGCTGCCGTCCCCCCTGGCTCGGCACCATCTGCAGATCTGCTGCTCAATATTTGCTGTTCCACCTCCTGAGACATTAATAAAAGTATTGGATATTGCCAGGCCCAGGACACACTCCAGACATTATTCCAGCCTGACAATGGGCCGTGAGGGGATAATTCTGGAGTGTGATTTTCCTGCCTCTTCCAACCCCCTGCAAGTCATCTGGAGGACGTGTCACCCAGGGAACAGGGACAGGACAAGGGAAAATGGCCTCAGGCCGTGGCAGAGGAGGCTCAGGCTGGACACCAGGAGGAATTTCTTCATGGAAAGGGTGGCCAGGCCTTGGAAGGAGCTGCCCAGGGAGGTTTGGAGTGCCCATCCCTGGAGGTTTCTAAGGAGCGTGATACTCAGTGCTCTGGGCTGGTGACAAGGTGGGATCAACCACAGCTTGGACTGGATGATCCTGGAGCTCTTTTCTGGAAACTGTTGGACCTCCACAAGATTCAGGGATGGCCACTGGTAGTCCTGAGATTCTTCTAAGGCCTGTTTAATGTCCTGACCTTTGCTCTGTGTTTTCTAAGTGCTCTTGAAACTCTCCTCGTCCTGCAGCCAGAGCTCGCCCTCCTCTGACACGGGCCCAGATTATTTTTGCAATCTGATCACAGCTGATTCCCGGAGTGAAGATCAAAGTAAAAAAGGCTTTCTTAGGGTGATCTGTCAGAAGCTTTCTCCCTTTGCTGAGTGACAGATGTAATCTTTCCTGGGTCTTCTCCTGCACACAGAAGGCACTCACCAAACACTTTCTCCTTATTATGTTCCTTAGAATTGTATCTCATTTGGTGACTTCGTCTCTCTTATTCTTTCCCTCTGTGTTTGTGGTCACTGTGAGGAGCTCAGATAAGTTTTTGCTGCACTTTTTTCTCATTTAGGCATGTATTCATTTGGTAATAGAATATATATTTAGGATTTTGCTTTTGTAAGAATATTCCTTTTCTCCACAAAAAGGTGGAACAGCAGCACTGGGGCAAAATTGTTTTCCTCCTTTGTGTGTACACAGATAAGGCTGGTGGGGTGGCGGGGAAGGTTAAATTTCCCCTCCTGGGATGAAATTCTGCTACCACCAATAATTTCTGCTTTGAGTCATGGCAGCATTTCCAGAGCTCTTCACCTTCTAATCTTCACTGCGGGATTCACCCTTTGTCTGCAAAACAGGCCCTGGGGTTTGAGCTCCCGTCTCACTGCAAAAACACTTCTTTTGGGGGAGGTAAGAAGAATTTGGAGCAGAGCTGGGGTTTGCAGAGCTCTGGCTGCAGCCACCTTCTGCAGCCACACCTGGGGCTCACCAGCTGAGGTGTCACACAGGATCTCACTCGGAGCCCTCTCCAGCCAGGACAGCCCAGCTCCAGGATTCAGAGTTCAGGCTTGCAAAGACTGGAGCAGCCTGGAAGCTTTCAGTTTCAGAACTGAATTCCTCCCCCCTTAAATCACAACAAGTCTCAGTTTTGAAAGGAGCAGAAATAAGCACTCCTTTCTTTTTCTGAAATAAGTGCAGCATGTGATATCTGTGGTAGCATTTCCCAATAAACCAGCAAAAGCAGCTAATTAAATTAGTTGGACCTAAAAGTCGCTCAGGCCACAATCCACAAACCTCCTGTTTTCTTCAGTGGATATGAACCCCCTGATCAGCAGAGACTTGGACTAGTGTGTTTATTTTCTTTCTTAAAAACCAGAAAGGTAGTTAGAATTTTTGAAAGTAATAACAATTAGCTGGAACTGAGCAGAAATGGACTGTAGTCTTCAACAAGTCCTTGGAGAAAGACATCATTTAAAAAAAGGAAAACTGAAACCTGCCATTTTTAGGGGGGGGAAAGTATCATCAAGGAGGCAGTGTTCTTCCAGCTCCTTTTTTCTTAAAATACCAGGTTTTTTCATTGAAAAATCTGATTTAATAGAGTCTTAAAAATAAACCTTGAGTGTTCAAATTATAAATGGGGATGTTTTATGCAATGCCTGTGTGGATGCTGCAAAGGAGAAGTTTGAAGATGATATCAGGAGGGTTTTTTTTTTCCCAGTGAATCCAAAATATGACTGTGCAGAGCTTAATTTGAAACGAGGAAATGAAGAGCACAGGGACTGCATTTGGCTGTCCACGATGCCAGCAGTGAATTTTTTGTCTTTTATTAGTATAATTATTTTTATTATTTATAGCCACAGAATGAATTTATGCTGAAAATTGCAATAATTGATATAATATAATACGGCCCTAAAATGGTGGTGGTGCTTTGTGAAGCCTCCAGGATTGTGTCTCTTATAAATGAGGAAAAGGTGAGGCACTAAATACTTTAAAATCCTGTCATTCCCCAAATTGTCACTCGTCCCACATCCCCCAAATCATCCTGGGGTTTTTTCCACATCAGAAAAAGATAAATGGACAAACACAGTTTACACACACCAAGCACATTTGTTTAATAAGCAATGCTGAGAAAGTTTAACTGAAACCCTAAAGCCACTAAAAGGACAAAACACTTAATTTCGAGCCATCAAACTGTTTCTGTTGAAATGCAGTTTCAATAAATTGATATGAGGGCTGAAGTTTCGTACAGCAGGAAGCAAAAGTTCAAAAAGCAAAACGTGAAAACAAAAGGGAAGCAGCGAGGTTTTCCTACAGACAAAAGGGAAGCAGTGAGGTTTTCCTACAGAAGCAATGAGGTTTTCCTACAGACAAAAGGGAAACAGTGGGGTTTTCTTACAGATGAAAGGGAAGCAGTGAGGTTTTCCTACAGACAAAAAGGAAGCAATGAGGTTTTCCTACAGACAAAAGGGAAGCAGTGAGGTTTTGCTACAGACAAAAGGGAAGCAGTGGGGTTTTCCTACAGACAAACTTCCCAACGGTTTTTCTGGACAAACCGTTAGGTGCTCGTGGGAACGTGTGCACCTGTGCCCAGAGCCTGCACTCCAGGTGGGACTGCCCCAGTCTCCAGCCCAAGGGCTGCTGCAATCCCCCCAGGGGCAGCAGCCAGAGCAGGGCACTATTCGAGTGATCCTCCAGGGGCTGCGGGGGTCTGGGGGGCTCGGGATGCCCCAGGACAGGTTTTTCCCTTGCGCTGCTCCTCCCGCCTTGGCTCTGCACGTCATCCTCTCAGGTAAGTGATTATCTGTTAGAATTGTTCCTGTGCTTCCTCCGTGGTCTGGTTTGAATTTGTTCTGTGAAGGAATTTCTCTGAAGGAAACATTTTTTTGTCTCTCCGTAAGCAGAAAGAAACTCGAATTTGTGCTGAACTTCAGTGTTAATGCCTAAGCTAAGAATGTATTCAATGTTTTCTCTGTAACCAATGTGTCTTTGGTTTAAAAAAATGGAGTTTTATCACTGAATCGCAAACAGTTTGGAAACTGGAGCTGGACAGCAGGGAGTTTTCTGTAGAAATGACTGAAATTTATAAAGGGAACACCTCAGAAACGTGCAAGTTATGTGGAAGTCTAAAGCACTAAGAGTAAAAACTGTGAGGAAAAGTCCTTTCCTAATTGGAAATTTAGGAAGGAAAAGTAAGGTGTTCAGATACAACAAAACTTACTGTTAAACAATAATAATTGGGTTTGTGTCAAAAATAACAGTGATAAAAACCTGGGAATGCTTTTTTCCTTGGAGTGCAGCTGACAGTGTGGAGTAACAATGCTGTATTTGTGGTTATTTAGAAGAACTGCCCTGTGGTTCTCTTTCTTGGATTAAAGAAAAGTTCCGGGAGTTTTTTAATGTCTCTCTCTGCTCAGATTATTCTTCCCTGTGTCCCTAAGTGATGAGGAGCACCTGTGCCAGTGGTGACAGGCTCCTTCCATCATTCTGTGCTCTCGCTGCTGCCCCAGAGGAGGCTGAAGGGGTTCTGCAAAAACCCCCTCAGGCTTGGGGAGGCCAAATTCAGCTGGGCCCAACCCCTGTGAGCTCAGGGGAGTGAGGAGCCCCAGGCTGAGGGCAGAGAACTGAGCCCTGGGACCTGTTGGGAAAACGTTTGGTCGTTACTTTTTTCTGCTTTGTGAGGCTCAATGTGCGAAGGATTTCTGAGAGAGGAGTCAGCTCAGGTTTGTTTTTAGGGTTTTCCATTAAAAAAAAGAGGATATTCAACGGGGGAATGGAATTTTAGGGTTGTGGAGCAGTATCACAGAGGGAACCATCGAGCCATTTTCATGGAGATTGAATGACATTTTATGGTCCTTTCTCTACTTCTGCTTTTAATATAAATGGTATAGCAAATACAGGTGAAAAAAAAAAGCCCACCTGTCAAAATATAGCTCTGTTTGGTTACCTCTGTCCATGGGACAATTTTAGTAACCTGTCAATCAATGGGCTGCTAAATAGCCTCTCCAAAGCACAATCTGCTATTTCAGACGACATCAGTGTGTCAATCATTTATTGAATCAAAGCCAAATTTGAAGCAAAGCAAGCCCAGTTTGTCAATCACTGCTCAGTATTCTCTCCACTAACCACCTGACAGCTTTTAACTTTTCACTTTTATATTCCATGCAGCTAGTTAAGATTCTTTCATTTTTAATTGGCCTTCTTTTATGATTGGTAGCTAAGCAACTAATATGTTGTTTTATGTGGTAATAATGGGCCCAAACTTGAGAGCTTTCTTGACCATTCCTATTTGTTGTTGGGAAATTATTTTCCTTCAAGTTGCTAAATAGCAGATGTAGCAGAAACAGTTATTTAATTATGGGTTGTCCTGTTGTTTCTATCTATAAACACTTTTGGCACTGTTTAAAAATAAATACTGCATGCGCTGGCAAATATATACTGAGTGATTTTAACTCCTGATAGAGTCCTTTGGAATTTCACTGCTCATTTACAGGGAAAAACTGGGTGCAAAAAGGAAAGGATTGCCAAAAAAGCAGTTTGGAGAAATATTAGCAGAGGACAGAGCGAGAAATCTGTTTCAGAATCCCACTAGGCTTTAATCCAACCTGATCAGCTTTCAGTCTTAATTTAGGTACAATTAAATTTCTGAGGCCAAGTACAGTGCTGTGAGCCACCATCTCTCAAAATAAGCCAAAAAGTCCCTTCCCAACAAACTCGTCTGCCTCTTCTGCGTGTTCATTTGGTGTGCTTTGGTCTAATGAAAGTGTTCAGTGTCTGAGATGTGAAGGTTTTGGGGCGGAGTGGGGCTCCCAGAGGTGACCCCAGGTCTCGGGGTGGTTTCCATCCCCTCTCCCCATCATGCACAAGACAAGCCCTGCCTTTCATGTGTGTAAAATGAGCCCACAGCTCCCAGAAAATGCTCCTGCCTTTCTATTTCCAAAGACTGTCATCAGCAAAGCCAAAGTGTTGTTCTCAGAAAGAATCAACTTTCTGTCCTTCCCATGAAAGGAAGTTTGGGAAAAGAACTATTTCTGTGTTACATAAAATTCTATTTTGGGTTCAAAAGAGTTTTCTTCATTTAATTCTTTTGCATATCTGTTTGATGGGCTTCTGGCTGTCTTTTGACAGACTGCTGTCATCTGGTTTGATCCAAAACTGTGAAACTCCAGATGTGCCCAAGAACTTGGGAGAACATGGGCTTCGTTTTGCAAAAGAGCTGCAGGAGGTTTTGAGGCAATCTGATACAAAATGTACTTCCCAGCCCTATTTGAATTTTACATTGGGTTTTGTACTCCTTTTTACCGAAGTGAAAAGCAAAAGAGACTGACAGCCCATGAGGATTGACAGTGGAGAGGCAAATGGGAGCTCTGGAGCCCGGAGTGTTGCAGAAATCCAGCCCAGTGTTAAATGTGGGTGCTTTTCCCTGCTGAGAGGCTGAGGTAGGTTCTGGAGAGCCCTGGGAAATGCTGGTACTGAGTCCAAGTGCCCCTCTGAGGATGAGGATCCCACCAGACTGTGAGATTGGGTAATTAATAAACAACAACAAAAGCTGTAAAGCAGCTCTTCCTGTGCAGCTCCAGGAAAACGGCAAAGTTGCTGACAAATGAGCTCTTGAGGAGGTGCCAAAAAATACAGTTTGGTTTCTTTCCTTTTGATGGGAATTCTGCCTCCTTTCATGGATGTCCATGGCATTAACTAATGGTTAGCTGGAGACCAGTGACACCCTGACAAATGAGGTGGAGGTTTGACCGCACAAGTGAGCAAGAGATTTTTTTTGTGTGTGCACAGATTTTGCACTCTTTCCATCAGCAGATATTAGCCAGAGCTTTTTCAGAAGGAGGTGTTCTGATCCCAGGCTGCCTCTGTAGCTTGGCACAGATTGTTCCTCTTGGCTCCCAGGGTGTTCAGGCCTGGCTGAGCATGAGCTGAGCTCTGGTGGCTCAGGCTGAGCAGAGGGGAAACCCACACAGCACCCACCTACACAGCACCTGGCCTGTCAATTGGCATGGGATGCTCCATGCAGGAGTGCAGAGGCACAGCATGATAAATATTACACAAATGGGAGGAGGAGGAGGGGGTCAGCAAAGCCAGGATGCTCACAGGGGGGTTCTTACAACTGCTTCATTTTGGTCATTCCCATTGATGTGGTGCCGAGGAGTGTCACCCTGCCTGCGTGGGTGTTGTACTCCTGTCCTTCAGCTGCCCTTAAGGACCCTCTGGACCAGGAGAAATGATCATTTTTGAAGTGTTTGAGCCCATAAGTTGTACAGTGGCATTTTCGGGGTGAAACCTGTTGGTCAAGAGCATCTCCAGATCTTGGCTGGCATTCCCAGCTGGGCAGAAATGCTGGAAGGAAGCCTTGTTTTCTGTATTGATGACTGATTTGCTCAGTGTCCCGTGCAGCACTGGGAGTCAGGGACGTGCCTTAGTGTCACTGATTACACAGAGGTCTGAAAGGTTTACAGAGCCACCTCTCCCTGGCAAACTGAAACGTGGGGCCTGTCCTCTGAGCCCTTCCTGTGCTACCTGGGACCAGAGGGAGAAGGAGCAGGAGTTTTGGGAATGCTGCCCAATTCTTTATTCTGTGATGCCCTGAGAGCTTTGTGCTGGGGCTGTTCCTGTTTCTCTCTGGCTCCTGGAGCTCCTGGCAGAGCACCTCCTGTCCCTGAGTGACCTGTGCAGGGCTCTCCAGCTGAACTGTGAATATCCCCCATTACTTACTTAGCCAGCCCGTTTTTCCAGCAACGTGTCACAAAGTTGATCAGTGTCAACTCTGCCTTTGTTCACCCCTGTCATGGGAGCAGCACAAAGGCAGAAATGATGAATCCCTCCTCTAATTGGAAATGGAGGGAGAATTTGCTGAAGCAGAATGCAGTTACCTGTGCTGGAACTCATCCGGGACACTCTGGGGAGCACAGCCACCCTTCCAAGCAGTGAAATGGGATTTTTTAGCTGTGCTGAGGGCTGGGATTCTGTGAGTTTACATCTCAAACACCCACGGAGCAGGAGCACTGAGCAGCCCCTGAATCAGCAGGAAGGCTGCCCCTGTCACCTCGTTGTTCCTGGAGTCTGCTCTGCCGTTCCTCCCAACCCACTGAGCAGCTCCAGGAGCAGGGGAGGACAGCCTGTGCTTACAAACCGTTTTTATCATCCAGAACTGAAATGCTGGGTGCTGTCACCGGTGTCATTTAGCTGCACTGACTGCTCAAGCTGCAGCTTTCAGCACAGCAAAGCAAGGTGTGACCCTCCCTGGGTGACACAGGAATCCCAAAGGCCGAGCGAGGCTTCCCCTGGGGGTGGGAATATTCCAGGTGGGCTTTGCCACATTTGCCCTAAAGAAGTATGAGAGAGCCCAGAATGGGTTAATGTGCACATGCAGGTGCTGGAGACAATGTAAGGGATTGAAAACCATGGAAAATCACCTGAGAGATTTGAAAATAGCAGCAACAACAAAAAAAATTGAGATGGTTTCATTTAGAAACCTGGCTACTGATTGTTCTTAGCTAGCACACTCAGCTGGGGGGGTTTGTACCTCTGAGCATGAGCTGCTGTGTGGAGATGAGAGGTTTGAGTTGGATATCAGGGAAAATTTCATTCCTGAAAGATTTGTCCAGCCCTGGCACAGCTGCCAGGGCAGTGGTGGGGTCCCCATTCCTGGAGGGATTCCAGTGGTGTAAATGTGGCTCGTGGGGCCAAGATCTAGTGGCAAACTTGGCAGTGCTGGGGGAATGGTGGGACCTGATGCTCCTCAAGATCTTTCTGAGCCTGATCCTGTGATTCCCTAAGTCTGAGGAGACGCCCAGGGTTTCAAACACCTATAAAACCTGAGGGGGTTTGTTCCTCACATCTGAACAATTGCACAAGTTGCACGCTCAGAGCTGAGCAGTGTCTGTGGTGCCCTGGGAGGGCTGAGATGGAGCAGGGACTGACAGAGCCGGAGAATAAAGTAGGGATTTATTAAAAGGCCTTTAGGGCACACCTTGGACAGGACAAGAGCCTGGCCAGGGCTGCACCCAAGGTGGACCCACGATGGTCACACAATGGTCACACAATGGACAAACAGTCACCAGGTCTCACACTTGTGTAAGTTTTGGTCCATTTGCATATTGGGGTTTAATTGTCCAATTCCAGCTCCACCCACTGTCTGTGGCAGTTCTCCTGGTTGGAAGTGCAGGCTGTGGGGGTGTGTGGGGTAGAAATGACAACCCAAGGCTGCTCCTTATACAACCATAGACTGTCAAATTGATTATAAACTGATTTTTTAATTTTTTTTTCCCCCTGTCTCTTGGGAAAAAAAATGAATTTGGAAAACAAAAAGGGCGTTTCTGTGCAGAATTCAGTTCTCACTTCTATGGGCAATTTCATCAGCTTGGAATTTAAGGGCTAATCCTGCTGAAGTTACATTCAGTTCACATGGGCAGCCAGTGGAACGAGAGAGCACCAAGGAAACAGTTAAATGTTGTGCAATTAGGGCTGCAGCACGTCAGGGTACAAATAATACGGGATGAGAGATCCTTGCATGGATTAAACTTGTATTTATTTGGTAGCCTTTGTGTTATCACCACCTAAACCCTGCAGAGCATCAGCATTGTCCGAGGCCAGCAGCAGCCCCAGCTCAGGTGGGTGCCAGGTGAGGAGCTGCAGGGATGTGCTGATTGCACGTGAGAGAAAACAAGGTCCAGTTCCTTTAACCAATTAATATTTGGGTTTTACTTATTTATTGCAGGTGCCTTTCAGCTTCAAACGGGTTATGAATGCTCACTGAATTCCTGCAACGGATTGGAATTCAGGGTAGTTCCTGGGGTTTAAAAAAGGCAAACCAATAAATGTTTAGATCAAACATGCAGTAGATAATTCCTGAGACCAGCTTGTGCTTTTTGGGCGGTTTTGCCTCTTCCATTTTTGAGTGCTCTGGGCCGTTGCTTGGGAAGACCTTTCTGGAGCAGAGCAGCAATGCTCTCCAAAATGTTCAGTTCATTCCAGGCAGGCTGGCTTTGGGAGAGGTCCCTGCCGTGGAACAAACCTGGTTCCTTCACTGGGATGTGTCAGTTAGAAACACCAACTGCAAGGATTTCTTCTGTTCTCACGAAAAAGGAAGGAAACAGCTGGTAAATGTTTCACAGATGGTAAAGCTCTTGGCATCTCTCAGGAGAGGGCCACCCATACAGATGGCTCATTATTTTAACATTTGGATTTTCATCTTATTAAAACATCTTTTTTTTTTTTTTTTTTTTTTTTTTCCCTGGTTTTTTTTAGCATCATAAATTCTCTTACACTTTAGTTAACAACTCGGTGATTTGGGGGAAGTGTGTGTGCTGTAAGGAACATCATTTGGCTAAAACACGGATCTGCATCATTATTCTCTGCTCTGATGTGGAACGAGTGGACTTGAACCTGATTAAAAACACCAAATGCAAGCAAATGCTTGGAAATATGACTTTATCAAGCAAAGGTCAGCTGAGCCTGGATAGAAGCTGAATTATTCAGTAAATGAAGGAATGCAGTGAGTGAAGCAAGCAAACATTTCTATCTTGGGCATTGCACCAATTAATGCTACACTGCTTTCTGCACACAGCACAGCAGAGGGGCCTTGCCCGTGCTGCCAGTGGCTGCTCTGTGCTGAGAGCAGCACGAAATACAAACCAGCACCTTTAAATACCTGGGGAATGCCCCAGGGCAGTGGGGGGCTCAGACATGGCTGTGAAATGTGCCCGGGCAGCTCCACCTTTGTGTGCAGCCATGAACATGCAGAAAGCTGCTGTGCTTGGCATGTCCTGCATGAATCCCAGCTCCACACACGGCTCTGGGATGTCCTGCATGAATCCCAGCTCCACACACGGCTCTGGGATGTCACTGGCCCCAGCTGGGTGTGTGGCAGGGGGAGGGATGGAACCAGTGCCAAAGGGTGGTGGGGGAAATCGGGGCAGGCTGAAATTGGGGTGAATGTCCTGGTTTTGGGGCATCCTCCCCTCCCTGCCCTGGTGCTGGCTGGGCTCTGCAGCCCCTGGAACTCTGCACACACAGGGCTGAAGGAGCTGAGCAGATCTTTGGCCCTTCCTGCAACAGAACACATGAAATGGGTGGGAGACAATGTGGGAGAGAGGAGGGATGTGAAGAGAACCCTGGAGGCAACACCAAACCTTCCTCTCTGCTTTCCAGATTTTTTTTTTTATTTGAAGTTCTAGCAGGTCTCCCTATGAAATGACTAAAATATAGGCCTGTGGTATAAATATAGATCAGCAATAGCACAGATTGCTGTATGGATCAAGCTATAAAGATGAGAAGTAGCAATTGATGCATGTCCTGCAGCTGCCTTGTAAATCTCATGGTGGGCTCAACCAAGAAGTGCTGCCTGGAAAAACTCTGGGTGCTCCATGGTCAGGCTCGTGCTCTGCATTTCTGTTGTAATTAAAAATTAAATAATCAGGAGTGGGAAGAAAGAAACCCAAGCCTTATTTTGCATTTGTATGAGCAACTCCCCATTGATTCCAGTAGGTTACATCAACAGCGAAGACTTGACCCGAAAGCTGCCTACAAATATTCCATTAATAAATACAGGGACAGATTTGTGGCATGTAAATCACTGGAGCTCCACTGATGCCAGTGTAGTTGTGCTGATTTACATCAGCTGAAGAGTTGGCCTCTGGAATTCACATTCCTTCCGAGATCAAAGATGTGTCAGCAAATGGTGAACTTCATTTGTATTTTTGAGCCTTCTAATTTAAAAATATCCCAACAGATTTATGATTAAATGGCAGGGCTCTTATGGCCAGACTTTGGATGCCACGTTTCAGCCAGACAGCACTCACAGGCAGGCTGTAAATCCTCCCCAAATGGGGGTTGAGCTGAAAATGCTGAAAGCTCAGTAATGCTTGTGGGCACTGCTGTGTCATATTTATAGAGGATGGGCCAATCCAAGCATAGCCCAAAAAAATGAGCAGCACCAGGGGCTGGGTGGCTTTGGGGGATGGCAGAGCTGCCAGCTCAAATTCACTCACGGCCACAAGTGACAAAGTTGTTGCCATTTCTGGAAGCTGGCTCGGTCCGTTTGTTGTCTTTCTTCTTGGAGAGGTTAAAAAATAAGGGATTTGTGGAAGAACCTGGGGCTCAGGGAGGCTGCTGGGGGCTGCTGCCTTCCCGAGTGCTGCAAAGGCACCTGGCTGGGCCTGGGGATGGATAAATGCTCACCAGGGATGCTCCAACTCAATGTGCAGACCCAGAAATGGAGGGTGTCGTTGCATCCTTTTGTTTGATCTCCCCTGGAGACAAACAAAGTGCAATAATTCTGTCAGGGCTAATAAATTTCAGCAGATATCCAGGAAAATCTGATAGTTCTGAAGTTGAGGGAAATTGGGTAAAAATGGGTGGCCAAATGGAGGTGGGAGAGCTCCTGTATAAACCCCTTGGGCAAAAGGAAACTGGGGAATCCTTTAGAGATTTAGCACAGATAGCTTCAGGTGGGTCTTGCATCACCTTGGGTTTCAATTGACTGCAAGATCCCAATCCAGACAAAGTGGGGTTGGTTTGCTCTTGTCACATAAAGTGCCCCTGACTCTTTTTTTTCCAGCCTTTAACTGAGTACTTAGTGTGGATCACTCAAGAGCCCCAATCCCCAGCTGAGAGTGAGCTGCTGTGTCCCATTAATGTCTTTGTGCTGCCGGGTTTGGGGGCACTGGAAAAGGGCAGAGTGGAAATGGAGCGATAGAGAAAGTGAAAGGAGGAAGAGACTTAACTCTGTCTCCCTTGAGAGCTCGTGTTTGCAACAAATAAATACCTCTGTTATTTTTGAGCTCTTCTAAAAGAGTTTCTAAGGTGCAGAGCAGCAGATATTCCAATGAGTATCTTGAGCATAACACAAATACAGGTGGTGGATGGGAAAACAGCTGAGGAACGGGACTGAGGGGTACAAACCCCACTGAAAGGGGCTGCTAAAAGTCACATTATTTGCATGTGGCCGAGTGTACCCACAGAGCATTAGGTTCACACCCCACCTTAGAGCTGTGTCTGGTCAGGGATGAGCAGGATGGAGGAGAGAGAGGCTCCCTCTGTGCACGGTGTGGTGCCTTGTGAAGGTGTCAGTGCTGCCAGCAGCAGCGGATGGAGCGGTGGCCTTTTCATCCTACCACAGTTTAATATCTGCTTTACCCTTCAGAAATGCATCTCCTAATTTTGTGTAGGCTCAGATGTTATTAGCTTGCAAGGGAAGTGTGGATTCCAGCTCTGGAATCTAACGTGGGCATGGGGGCTCTCTTTTTGATCATTATAGGGTATGAGTGTTTTGTAATTCTTCTAGTGCAAAAGAAGCTGTTTGGTGACAGGCATCAAGTCAAATTCCTGCAAGAGGCTGGCAGCAGAATACATTTGTCTGTTTAACTGCATGCAAAACACTTGTCAAGACAGATTCTGGTCCCTTTTCCTAAGCAGGGCCTCTCGCTACCTTGTGTTCCAGATAACCTGGCAGGGCTGGTGCAGCAGGGCTCTCACCCTGCCCCTGCCTCAGCAGCTGCCACAGGAACCTCGCTGGGACATGGCTCTGGGGGAGAAGGACAGGCAGAAACACTCACATCTGGAGGCAGACGAGAGCAGAGCAGCTTCAAACCCTCTGAAGCAGTGACAGCTTGTCTCGTCCCTTAACGCCTTGGCCGCCGTGTCCCGGGCTGGGAGGACGTGGGGGACGTTGGAGGAGATGATGTTCCTTTGGGGGGACACGGGGTGGGGGCCTGCAGGGAGCGTGGTGCTGGATGTGCATGGGTGGCAGGCAAAAGGGAACAAAAGCCTGGAAAATGCAGCTCCAACTCCCTCTCTGGAGGAGGAAATTACTTCTGCTGCTTTCCCCTCCCACTGTGCTTGGATGTAATAGAAAAGTTTAGAAGTATAAGGCTGGTGTTGCCACTCATTATGCTGCTGTTCCAATTAGACCTTTGTTGTCTTTGGGGCCCACTCTGCTATTAAAATTGTGCTTTTCTTGCTGTGCCTCCCCATTTCTACCTGGGCTCTCCATTTCCCCAGGACGTGTTGCCTTTATTCCCATTCTCCTCACTTTTGCCTCCTCTCGTCTCGCCTCCTCTGCTTCCCTCCCGTGCGTGTCTCTCTGCCCCTTTGCCAATTCAGGAGTGTTGTTCTATCATTTCAAGTGCTTGCAGCTGCCTCTGGGGCTGTCTCCTCCTTTAGCAGGGGCTGACCCCTGCTGAAAGCCAGGCTCACCTCTGCAGCATCCAACTGGAGAGGCTAAAGAGACAGGCAGGCTCTGGCACGTGATGGCCAGCTCTGACAGGAGTGCCTGTGAGCTTGGCAGGGGAGGAGGGACAGGCAGGATGGGCTGGAGGTAGCTGAGAAGGATAAACCTGCCACAAACCTCGTCTCCAAAAACTGCAAAAATACTGACACGTCCTGGTGAGGAATGAGCCCCCACCCTGAAATTCCTACCTTTGTCCCACCTGTGCTTTCACAGAATTCCTGCTTTCTATGTTGTCATGGCACAAATGCTTTGTGCTTCTGCTTCAGCCTGGAGAAGTCTGTGCTATCTTAATCATTAACCTGTATTCTTGACTTTCATTACCCATCTATTCTTTAATGTCTTCTCCTGAGGTGACACATGGAAGTGGTGGTTCTGCAGAGCTTTAACTCCAGACTCTGCGCCCACCCCGTAGCAGTGACTCCCACAAAAGTCTTCTGGTTGTTCTCTGATGCAAGTTGAGCTCAGCAAGGATGCTCCGTTCTCCCTAGAACAGTTGTGTCCTGCTCAGCTTCCTTGGACACCTTGCTGCAGCACAAGTCAGCACTGGGATGGGTTCATAAATACTGGGGGGGAAATTTAAACACTTGCAAAGAGCTGCTTATTCTTTTACGTGAGTAATTTTAAACAGAGCCCCTTTCTGGGGGAGAGTAGGGGTGAGCTCCAAAGGGAAATGATCCCTGCTTGAGTCAGGGCTCAGTCTCTGTGCCTGCATCTCTGCTGGCACTTGGAGTTCACAGCTGAGCTATTCCAGCTTATTTGTGCATCCACCACCTCCAACAATGAAGCTTCAGGGAGAATAAGGTTGCTAAAAATGTGCATTTCCTTTTCCAACTTTTACATATCCTCTGGGGAGGATGGAGTAGATACGGTGTGAGTGAGGGTGTGAGGCTGTGTGTCAGCCTGGGATTTATGGCTGAACTCTTGGCTGTTTCCTGAGCTACACCTTTGTTATCACAGCAGCCTTGAGAGGAGTAATCCAGCCACGTTTGTAAAGTGCAAACGCAAAATAATAATTATCCTCTTGCAGCCCCTTGTTTGTCTCTCCACTTCCATGTGAAAATGCCTTCAAACTGAGCAAGCCCAGCCAGCAGAGCACTGAAATAAACCTGGCAGGAGCAGAGTCTCCCCAGCCCATCTCCTGCAGTTGTCCTTTTTTGTGCTCCCCCTCACACGTTGAACCCGAGGCCATTTATTTACCTGTGCTCAGGCTGGGGCAGGAGTCCCCAGCTCCTGTCTCGCTTTTTTTCTTTGTTTGCTCAGTTCTTTGTTTGCAGAGCTCAGTAGAACTTAGCTATAGCCACGGCTTCTTCAAGAAAAAAAAAAAAAAAACCAAACCAAAAAAACCCCACAAACCCTTTTTCATCCTTTTTATGAATGCTCTAAATATAACTATTGAAGCAAAACAATGCAGTCAGATAAACAAAGAAATGCAGGCAGTGTAAGCAAAAGCCTCTTCAGCAGGTCTCAAGTCAGGCAGCTTTCCTTTCTTTTATGTGTTTTAGCTAACAGCCCATTGAACCAACAATGAGAAAAAAGGGAACGGAGATTTAATGCTCCTCCTCAGTGCTCTTTTAAAGATATTAATACCGGGAGAAAAGGTGGGAGTTAAAGGAGCTCCAATGAGCCGGGACTCGGTTTTACCTGAGGAGCAGCTGTGGAATGGGGCGCTCAGGGCCACTGGCTCACAGCCCTGCTGCTCCGGAGGGATCCCCCTGCTTCCAACACCTCCTGTGCTTTTGTCCTGACGTCCCTGCCCTGCTCCCCCCGGGCTGCGTGTGCAGCTGCACGGGGAATTCACAGAGTTACAGGATGATCTGGCTGGAGAACAACCTGGCCAGAAGGATATGGGGGGAAAAAAAAGTGCTTTGAAGTTACACCAGTAACTAGAGTGGAGGTGACTTTGGGGCCCTCTCTGCTATTGAAATTGTGTTTATCTTCTTGCTGTGCCTCCCTAGTCCTACCTGGGCTCTCCATTTCCCCTGCATGTGTTACCTTTTTCCAGTAAAATGTGTCAGAAGCCCCATTTTCTGATTTCCCCTTTGATATTTTTATCCCCACCCCATGTCCTGTGGGTGGGAAGACAAGGTAAAACTAAGAAGCAAAAACATGTTAACTTTTTAACACGTGTAATATCGGTACACGTTAGGGATGGATTTTTAAATTATCTACTTGGATAAGTAAGGGAGGAAATAATTCCACAGACTATTGCTCTGTGAGGACAATTCTTGGGGTGTGAACAGGGGAGAGGCAGGTTGAAGCCAGGGACGGGGGGACTGCTGAGGCACACAGGGCTTTGCAGAGGCACTGAATGTGGGTCCTGTTTTGCAGTGAGGTGTTGGGAGCAGAGTTAGGCCTTTCCTGGAGATCCCGTGGCAGGGCAGTCAGCATTCCTCGTGCAGGCTGGACAGCAAGCACGGGTCTGTAATTGTTTCCCCACGGAAATCGCTGCGTAAGTGGATCCGATGCATAAAACATCCCTAGGAGCAGCTTGCTGTGGCTGCACTGAGAATTCATTCAATAACTGATATTTTAAACATTTACCTGCTGTCATAGGTGGCCCTTGGAAGCCTTGGCCTTCAGCGCTGACAGGGGAACTCTGCTCCTTGGGGGGATGAATTTGTACCAGGAGCACCAACCCCCGGTGGGAGGGGATGCCCTGCCCAGACATAAAAACCCTAAACTGGGGAACAAACCCCTCCAAACTGCTTTGCTGTTGAAAATCCTACCTCAGGACGTTTTCATGTGCTAAGAAGGTGATGAAACTGCAGGAAGGATTGGCTTGCAGTGGGACACACTTTTGTCAGCAAGCACCTGAGCAGGGCAGGGATTTGAGGGAGAACTCGTGAGGGGCTCCAGGGCCGCCAGAGCTGTCCCCAGGGCTGGGTGGCCGCAGGTGGTGACAGCAGACACGGGGGCTGTGCCTCTGAGGAGTGATTGCACAGGCGGGGCTGAAGCTCCCCTGAGCAGGAACAGAAGGTGGAAAGAAGGAAGAGCCCGTGACTTCCTCCACTTGCAGAGAGATGTTCTTGGTGGGAACTGAGCTGTGAAAGGCAGGGTCCTGCACAGGACTGGCAACGGGGCTGTTGCTCCCTAAAATAGCTGGTGTTGACATTATCCACAGCAAAGTCCAGCTCTGGATTAATGCACAACAAATGCATTTGAATAACTGATTAACGTTTCTGTAACATTCAACTGCCATTGTAAATTATATTAGAAACCAAGGATTTGGGGAATTGATCTTTTAGGGCAGCTCTAAATATCCTTCTTCTTCTGTCTCCTTATTAATAAATCGAATCTTTCCTCCAAATCAATCTTTTTTTTTTTTTTATTTTCCTTTCCTGTTCAGTGAACAGTAGAAATGATGGGCAAGGTCTGAGGCTGGGAACTGGGCTCCTTGGGAGTTTTGCAGCAGCTCAAGAGCTGCAAGAAAAACCTCTGGGAGAAGTCCTGGGGCTGCCCATCTGGCCATGGAGCCCATGAACAAGGGGTTGGGACAGGAGGGAGGGAAATGCACTGGCAGAAGATCCAACAGCTCAGAGGAGCATCTCCCACCCTGCCTGTGCTGTGCCCCAGGCTGGGAAGGGCTCAGGGGGCTTTGCCTCACCCTGAATTTGGCCCAGTATTCACATCCCACCTCTCCCCTGCAGAAATGATCCTTTGCTTTTTTTTGCCATCTCTTATTTAGGGTGAAGCCACCTGCTGGGTCTGAGGTGGGCCCATAATTGATGTTGTTTCCTGGCTAAATCCTTGAGCAGCTCCACGAGGATGGTTTAACCCCCTCTCCCCCCACCTGGTTTATCCAACTCTGAATACAGAAAGTTCCCTAATCTGAGCACTGTCTTCATGTGAACCCAGAGCAGAGGCCGGTGTGCCAGGAGTTTCCACTGATGTTACAGAATTCAATCTAAAGAATCCTTGGCTAATCATTAATTCATCTGTTTGCAATTCATTCATCTTTATTTCACCATTTACTTTGTGAGGGAGCGTCAAAATCTGAAGACTGATCATTTTGTTACGAGCAAGAATGTGATGATATTTAATTAATTACAATGACAACAATAACCTTACTTTTCCAGGTAGTCCCCAAAGAGAACTGTGTTTTAATTAGAGATGCCACAAGGACAAATTAAATCTCCTGGATCCAAGCTTTGGCTCATGGCATCCACTTTTACAGGAGTCAGGAGAAGAGGGTGTCTTCATGTAAATATAATCTGAATTTTTTTGGAAGCTCCTCCAAAAGGCAGGGATGGAGGGAAGATAAATTCTGCTGATGGTATTTGGTGTGACATTGGTAATTCTCAGAGGGACTGTGCAGTGTAGTGTGCCAGTGTAGATGTTCTTTGCTTTTATGAAGGTGACAGACTTGACCTGTCATGTACTAGTTACACCCTGGACAGACTAGAAATGTCACAAACTGCTAACAGTTACTACACAGCACATAAAAGCTTCTTCTTGTGAAGCTGTGGCACTTAAAGAGGTGGGGAGCTCTTTCCTGCTCTAATTTGTTGGGTTTTTTATTTAACTCTATCCTCCCATAAGACAGGAAAACAGAAATTACTGGGGGGAGAAAAAGGGATTTTACCAAGCTTAAAATTACTGCATTAAATAAACCAAAATATGGTGTTAAAATGGCCGGCTATCCTTTCAAGATGGAAGTAATTTGTCTATAAAATATCAAGTTTTATGTCTGGGTGGCTTTTATTTGTCCTTCCTTACCTGTTTTTTTTGGATTTTCTAAGACTAGTGGTGAAAACGAAATAGGTGACTTCGTGTATGTGAATGTGTCATGAAAACTTTCATTAAAATGAGTATTCGAATGGTGTGAATTCACTCTTGAAGAGTTTTGAGGCTGTCAGTGTCTGGATTTGATTTTATTTTGTGTGGCTTCCAGAGGAAATTCAGCCCCAGCAAAGCAAACACGGAGCTTGACTCGCCCACCCCGGCCACACAAAGGTGCCCCTATCAGAAACCCTTCCTGCTGCAGGTGGCTGATGCCCAGCTCAGGTGTTCCCTGGGTGCCTGAGGGGTGTCAAACACACCTGAGCTCAACCCTGAGAGCTGCATTCCCCCTCCTCAGCCGGGGCCTGCCTCCTCCTTTGTGTGAGTATTTGCCCACGATAACATTGTCCGGCAAAGAAAAGCCATTAGGCCGCCTCTCAGAGAGTTTTAGCCAGATTGGTTTGATCTAAAAGTCAAATAGCCACGCTCAGACCCTTCTGGGGCTGCCTCTGTTGGATTTATCACAGTGGAGCTGCCTTATTTAATGATATCACCTCCAGTCTTCAAAGTCAACAACTGCTGCTCTGGAGACCAGCATGGTAATTGATGTTTGAAATATTAGCTGGCCACAGAGGTGTGTGTTTACTAAAATACACTTCAAGTTTGCCCTTGCTTGTTCATACTTCCAGGGAGCCTTTCACTTCCTTATCACCTGATCCCATTTTTTTTTTTTTTTTTTGCTGGGCTGTTGGAGCTCCAGCCATATACCAAATCTTGAGCAATAATTAATCTAGTTTATCTCCTGGAGTAAAAGCTGCCACCTCAGAGTGGTGCCAGTCTGAATCCTGTTCTGCTGGGCCCTCCCACTGTGGCATTTCATAGCACCCCTCTTCAATTGTCTCCTTTTTCCCTCCACAGACCAAGTAGCTCTTGGACAAGTCTTAGGTTGTGATCGGTTTTGTGATTTTGGTTTTCTTTTTAATGAGTTTGAAGTGATGGCGGCTGTTTCTGGATATTATTTACAGGAAGAAAGAATGAAGCCTCTTCTGTGGGGACAGAAATGCTTTAAGCAAGTAGCAATGGACGTAGCAACACAAAGGAGGTTAAGGAAACTCAGAGAGAGCCTTGGAGAGAAGGGTTTTTGTGGGAACTGCTTACCCTGCCTGCAGACCCTAGAGGGACGTGAGCTGTCCCTGGGTAAGGATGCAGGAATTGCCAGGAAGGAGTTCAGGGACTCGTCCAGCATCAGTTAAACCCTGGGGGTGCTGCTGTCTGCCTGCAGCTTGTGCAGGATATTGGAAACACCTGAAGATTGGGCCTTATCCAGCATTTGCTGACAACTCTGCCATTTGGAGAATATCCTTCTACTCGAAAGTGACACCAACTGGAATTGTTTCAAGTCATTTTTATTAACATGCCAACTAACCTTTACCTTCCCTCCCATATGCTGACTTGAGTGTGAAATAACCTGGGATCTGATTGCTCTGCCTGGCTCCTGATCCGACAGAGCTTCCTCTGACACTGCTGAAGCCCCTCAGAGGCTGCTGTGAGGAGCAGGGCAGGGAGCCCTGGACACTTTCTGAAGAATGAGAATATTTCTGTAGGCTCCTCTTGGAGCCTTATACTTTAAATGAAGTGCCAAGGAAAAAATGTCCTGGGAAAAGAAGTATGTAATGGCTTTTACAGCTGCCTTTGAGGTGCTGGAGGACCTTTATCACTTTTTATTGATAAAAATAGCATGTTAGGAGCAGAACAGCCATAAAGCACACACTGGCAATGCCAGTCTGCTGCCTTGTAGTACACAGCAGCTTAGAGCTGCATAAGCTTGATTTCCATTCCTTTTTTTCTTCTTGCCTTTTAAATAGAAACTCAAGGAGAGCAGTCCAGCATCCACTCAAAGGAAATTCAGAGTCATTAGCACCGGCTCAGCTTTTAGCACTTTGGTGTGGAAGGTTCCTGCTGGTCCCCAGGGGTGTGACAAGCTGCTTTCATTCCCTCATTTACAGGAGGCACGGGATGTGCACCCTGCTTTTATGTCAGGTACTGCCAAACCTGCAATTTAAGTCTTCAGCCTTTGCTCTATCAAAATTTTACACGGGGCAGAAAATGCCCTGTGAAGATTTTGGGATCACAGCCCAAATGCCGTTTCAAGAGCAGGTGAGTTGCCGTGGTGTGGTGACAAAATTTAGCCTGGTAAAGGCTGGAGCAAGCGGAGCTAATGAGGAAAGGAGAAATCCTCAGTTATTATGGACGTGTCAAGGTCGCTTATTCCGTTTTCCTTGCCGGGTCCCGCGTGTGACAAGCAGCGTCCTGACGTGTCAGCTCAGGCTGCATCAGTCACGTCCTGCCACCCCACATCCCGTCNTTTTACAATAGTAAAAAAGAAAACATAGATGCTGATTTTTTATTTTTAATCTTTGTGGCATTTTTTAGCTTTGGATCTTTAAATACATTTTTCTAGTAGAAACCATGGAAGTTGCCCATCTGTAAACAGGAGTTTTCACCCTCTGTAGAGTTCTGTGTTTAAAGACAAGCCCATCAGTGGGAACATCTTGGCTTCTGAAGCTTTCTGAGAAAGTTTCTAATCCAGCAAATGGATGCTCTGGGGTCATCTGAGGCTCAGCTCTGCAATAGAAAGCCAAGTGTAACATACAGCAAACGTTTGTTATTTCCCTGCTGGTATCTGGGTCACAGAATCAAAACAGATTTCAGCAGATTTTGGCTTTATCTTTTTTTTTTTTCTCCCCAAAAGATTTTGCTTCTGTTTCTGTCAGCAGCACATCTGGCTGGATGTCTAGAACCATGGAAAACAAACTTCATCCCAACCTTGTTAGGCCCCAATTAAAGCTGACTGAGCTTCCCAGGTTTGCTAAGCATTTTCACAGCAGAATCAAGGTAAAAGGTTCACACCCGTATTTTTCAGAAAGTAAAAGTTGATTTCTTAGCCAAATATTCCATGTAGGCTTTACCCCTTTTATCCTTTTCACTCAAAAGTTGAGTTTTCACCAAGGTATTCCAAGCTGAGTGTTAAAGAAAACCCCCTTAACTCAGACTGTTTTTATTGACAAGTTGTGGTGATGCCTGTTTTTCCTCTGGAAAGTGTTTTAATGGTACCAGTTGTGATCCTTTCTAACACTTCCTAGCAATGTCAACAGCTGCTCAGCTTGCAAGAGCATTTCTGTAGTTTCAGGCATCCTCCAAGCTTTGGAGAATATTGGACTTTTTTGGGTCCTTCCAGGCTCTTGTTTTACTTGCCAAATATGGTGGAAAACAAACATCCAAAGAGGCAAAACCCCAACCAAAATAAAAAAATCCACCTTTGATTCCCTCCTCAAGCTGCTGCAACCTTGGCTGGGTTGGGCAGAGGAAGAACCAAAGAAGTTGGCTCAGGGCTTGCAGTCGGCACAAAATGGAATTTTTAAAAAGGGTTTATCTAACTCCACTACTGGAGCACTGAAGTACAGCAAGTGCTGAGTGTGTCAGCAGCTCCCAAAATGAGGAACCCGTTCGATATCTGGGAAGTTGGTGCTGCCCAATGGCCTCGAGAAGGCACAGATGGGAAAGGGGAGCAGTTTAACCCTGTGGCTGTCACGATCCTCCAGTGACAAGCACTTCATGCAAATGTGTTCAGGCAGAAAGCCTGGAGGATCCAGCAGGGCTCAATGTTGGGATTCTCGTTTCATATGTCTCTGCTTACAATCTGTAGCACAAACGTGTGTACCTAAAGCCATGCAGTGCAGCTGAACCTGACAGATCTCGTCTAGACTCACTTTGTCATAATAAATGCTACTTCCTCCAGTTAGGCTGAGTTGGCTCTGCAAAGAAAGAAATGCTCAGCTGCTCCTTGATTTTCCTTTCTTTCTTTCCTTCCTTCCCATTATTTGGTGTTTCTGCTCATGGCATTATGGCAAGAGCTCACCTTGCAGCCTGCTCAGCTCTTCAGGTTTGTTTTTCAAAGGAATAATTGTGTGGTACATTTTTTTTTTTTTAAATTAAATCTCCACGCTTCCTTCTCTACCTCTGACCTCCCATCCAAGGCTCTCCTGTTTTCCCTCTCCCCTCGTGCTCTGACTGCACCAGAAGGCAAAGGTGGAGCTGGGCTGTGCAGCGTCAGCTGGCACAGATCTGACTTCTGAGTCTTCCCTGTGATCAGATCTGTCCAAAACCGCAGTTCTGGGGAGATGAGCTCATCCCTGAGTTTCCCCAGCAGAAATGAGAGCTGACTCCAGCCCTCAGCTCTGATTAGAGGTGAACTGCAGGAGAAGAGGTGGACAATGAGCTTGTTATGAGCCAGGCATTGCCAATCCCACTTGTAGCCTTATTTTCACTGTCCAGATAATCTCTCTTGGAAGGTCAAGCGACCCACGCCAGCACAGCCTGTTTTCTTTAGTTGTAATTGATTCCTGACGTTAAAAACTGCATCCAGCCATCTCTATAGGGGAAGTTTTTCTTAATTTGAAGAGCACCCAGCCAAGGAAGGAGTGTCTGACAATGTGCTTGAACCCACAAGAGGATTGCAAATCTCCTTTAATGAGACGCTCTGGACGCGCCGTCCAGAGCCTCGTTGGTCATGTTATGAAAATGATTATCTGAGGCAGGGTGGAACAAATGGGGTAACTCCGAGCTGGTTTGGAATGATCTGTTCCCAAACACGAAGATGTGGCCGCACAAGCATGTTCTGAGGACCTCGAGGTTCTAAAAGCAGCTGTAGGATTCATTTATTCTCACTTATTCCCATCCCCTTGGCATTAAACTTGCTTTGGCCCTTGGACTCTAAGCGAATAAAAACGGTGTGTTTTTGTCTAGTTTTTGTTTGGGCTTTAGTTTTGTTTAAGGGTTTTTTGGTAGCTTTTTTTTTTTTCCTCCCCCCTTTTTCCAGAAAGTATTAGCATTGCAGACAAGTTTAGAGGATGTTAAATCTTGGCTTGCTAACAGGAGGCTCAAAGATACTGCAATCTGGTCGCAGCATAATGAGCCCCTTTGTTATATTTCAATACTATCATACTATCCTATACACAGCCAAGCACTGGGATGTTTTATATTAACAATGCACCAGCACTAAAACCTCAGACAACTCGAAAAAGGCACTAATTATTATTATTAGTGTTTTACACTAACAATAAATGTCAAATGGAACCCTGCAAACAAATAACTACCTGTCACCGAGTGAATGAAAAGCAATCTTAGGAAAGTGAATTAAAACCCAAACACCAGAAAACTCAACGGGCTCAGGGGCTGGGGGCTGGTGCAGCTCCTGTGCAGGAGCAGCAGCACGTTCCTGCTCAGGAGGGACCAGTCCCTTCGTGGAGGAACCTGGGGGTGGGAGGGATGAGCTCCCATCAGCTGGGGGAGATCCTTACTGGTGGCACTTGGATATTAATGAGGGCTTGGTGGGTTTGTTTATTGCATGGCATGGATATTAATGAGGGTTTGTTTATTGCATGGCATGGATATTAATGAGGGTTTGTTTATTGCATGGATTGGATATTAATGAGGGTTTATTGCATGGGTTGGACATTAATGAGGGTTTGTTTAATGGATGGATTGGATATTAATGAGGGTCTGTTTATTTTGTGGGTTGGATATTAATGAAGGTTTGTTTATTGCATGGCATGGATATTAATGAGGGTCTGTTTATTTTGTGGGTTGGATATTAATGAAGGTTTGTTTATTGCATGGCATGGATATTAATGAGGGTCTGTTTATTTTGTGGGTTGGATATTAATGAAGGTTTGTTTATTACATGGGTTGGAGATAAATGAGGGGTTTTTATTACATGGGTTGCTCAGAGGTTTACGAGTGAAAATAAAGTTGGGCAGTGCATTGTGTTTATTTTGGGGACTCATTTCTCTTAGGTTTTTTTTTTTTTTTAAGTGTGTCTCCCAAAGACTTATTTTTATAAATGGTACATTTTATTTTTCAATCTTCATGTATCTTTGATATCTGATTGACATTTTGAGGACGCTCTAATCCTTTCTACTGAAGGAAGCTCTCACAGTGGCAGCTCTTGCAATCAGCTTCCCAGAGCTCTCCTGGCTCTGCCTTTGTGATGGGATGAGGTCTAGGGCTGGGGAGCTGAAAGGAATTGAGGTCTGCTGAGTGGCAGGACAGGTTTCGTAGAGCTTTTCCTCACTTGGACCCGTTCATAAAATCCAGATTAGCGCCCCCGAGTCTGCCTCACGCCAGTTTGAGTGTAACACCCCACCGGTCTCAGCCCAGCTGAAGAAATAGAAGGAAGGAACAAAATAAAAAGAAACGAGAATCGGCCCCAAAGTCTTGATTCAGCTTGGAAGGACAGGCAGCAGTGGAAGCTGGCAGGCAGCTAATCCAGGTGACTAAACAGGGAGGGAATGAGGAGCATTCCAAAGGCAATGGCTTGCAGAAGGAGCAATCCTACAGAATTTCAAGCCTCTGCTCAGGTGGGCTGACAAGTTAAAATGCCTTCAATTGGAAATTAATTTTCTCAATTAAAACCAACAGCTAGTGCTCTGTAGATTGTCTGGCACGGAGGGTGGAAGCCCAGATCAGCTCAGTCCTATTTTAGTGGGAGCTTTCACCTCCACCTTTCCCTCTTGTTTTGAAAGCAAACAAACCCCAGGCTACCCCAGTTTGCAGGTGATATTTAGTGTTAATAAACTGATTTCTCTGAGCACTCCCTGCACCAGCCCACCTGAATTACAGGATCCAGCACAGGGGAGCTCCTGAATCTTCCCGGGTTCATTCCCTTTTTAATCTTTGCATGCTGGAAACAAATGTATTAAAAAAAAAAAAAAATAGCTAATTCCATTCACAATGGGCTCCTGCTGCAGAGATGTGCTGTGATTCATCTTCAGTCCTTGCCAAATCATTCTTGGTAGGCTTGGCTCCTCTGCCTGTGAGTAATGGACACGTTTCCAGTCACTCTAAGAATGAGAGGATGGATTGCAGGGATCAGATTTAAAGGAGAAACTCGGCAAAAATTCTGATTTGCTTTCACTATTTAGTGACCATATGGAGTGAAGAGTGATTTTCAGTGTTTGGAGGGGCAGTGAGGGCACTGCCACACACAAAAGCAGGAGCTTTCCAGCCACTCTTGTTTTGTTTTCACCTGAGCTCCCCAAAACACTACATGGCTCAGAAGCATCAGGTAGGACCCATTTTGGAGACTATTCACACCCTGCTGTAATATTTGTTGAAGTCTGAGACCAGGATGAGGAAGAAATGAAGTTTATGCTGATGGATTCACTAGAAAAATTCTGTGAAATTCAGGCTAACCCCTGTAAAAGTTTTCTAAGACTTTCAGCACCTCTGCTGCAGAACTGGAGCTGCTGGTGAAGGATTTGTAGCTGCAGTCAGCAAGGGCACACAATGACTTTTCAGTAGTTTTTGATAACCACTTTTAGGTCACTGATAGTTTGAGGTGCCACCTTGGAGGTTTGAGCAAAGACCAAACTTCTGTCTTGGAATCCAGTGCTGAGTTATTCTGAGATGAGCAAAGCTCAGGTCCCTGCCCTGGGACAGAGCACAGATCAGACAGTTCTGTGGGCACCACACTGACATCTGGAGGGGGCTCCTGAGTGAGGCCCCACCTGAAGACACGAAACAAGAGGGAGGAACACACGTGGCAACAAGAAATGTAGGGATAATGGGAAATTTATAGGAACAAATATGAAAATACCAGAAGGCTGAGTGGAGAGAGCTAAAAAAAAAAATGAAATTCCCTTTACTGGGCGTGCACCTGGGTAAGGGGCTCTGTTCACAGGGCAAAAAGGGGGTTTGCTTTCTGCAGGAGGCAGTGAACCTCCTCTCTGTGCAAGGGTGAGGGTGCTGCCCGTGCCCAGCTCCCTGGAAAGGAGCAGGATGGTGGGGTGAGGCTGTGCTGGGAGCTCTGGGGGGCTCTGCCCAGAAATGCTGAGAGCAGAACAGCTGCAGCCCTCAGCACCCCCCTGCAGCCCGGGCAGCAGCTGAGCACTGTGAACCCCAGGGCTGAGCTGGAACAGGGACTGGACAGAGCTGGAGAATAAAGCAGGGATTTATTAAAAGGCCTTTAGGGTAAACCTTTAAGGGCAGGACAAGAGCCTGGCCAGGGCTGCACACGAAATGGACACAGAAATGGACACGAAAAGGTCACAAATGGACACAAAATGGATAGAAAATGAAAACAAAATGGATATAAAATGGAAACAAAATGGACAAACAGTCACCAGGTCTTACACTTGGATAAGTTTTGGTCCATTTGCACTTTGGGGTTTAATTGCCCAGTTCCAGCTCCAGGCTGTGAGGTCCCATCCTGCTTGTCCCTCCCTCCAGCCACCCTTGTTTGTGCTGCTGGGCTGAGAGTTGTCCTTGGTGTGCAGCAGGAACAGGATTTGTTTTGTGTCCCTGCTCTGTGCAGAGCTGAGTGACCCTGACTGTGAGCTCAGAGCTGCACCCCTGGGCAGCACAGAGCCTGGAATACAGGAGAGATAAAACTCCAGCACCACCCTGCTCTGGGACAGGGAGCGGGACGGATGCAAAGCCCTGCAGAGCCACGTCCCTGAGTTATTGCCCTGGAAGTGGTTGGAGCTCCCACTGAACACCCAAAGCAGCCCTTGGCAGGTTCTTCCCCTGCAGCCTGGAGATGCTCCTGCTCAGGATTGCTTTCTGCCACGGAACTCTTTCAAAATTTCCCACCAGGCGTCAGCAGCTCTTTAAGCCATGCTGTCTATTTTGAGTTTTATTTAGATTAACAAATTCCACACCCTCGCATACAAAAGCAGAATAGAGTGAAAACACAAGCTGCCCTAACAGAGCAATATCCAACAAACATTATGCTACTCAGAAATATTTGCTGTACAATCCTCCCCACAAAAGGGACTTGTTCAGCCAAAAGATGTCAGATAGCATCTTGCTAAAAGCAATGGTGCCAGTGGAGCTTGCTTCCAAGTTCATGCAGCTGATTTTTTTTTTTTTTCCCTTTTCCCC
>VYXD01010378.1:224888-250530 GCA_013397195.1 Hylia prasina
TCTGTGACTCTGTGATTCCATGACTCTGTGATTCTGTGACTCTGTGATTCCATGATTCCATGACTTTGTGATTCTGTGACTCTGTGACTCTGTGATACCATGATTCCATGATTCCATGACTCTGTGACTCTGTGACTCTGTGAATTCCTTGGACACCTCCAGGGATGGGGACTCCACCAGCTCCAGCCTGGCCATGGCTGAGGAGGGGTGAGATTTCCCAGTCCCAGCTGGGGGTTTGGAGTTTTTACCCCAATGTTCTGTCAGTGTGCTGGAGCTCTGTGCTGAGCACCCCCAGCCCTGCCAGGGCTGAGCTCAGGGCTCTCTCCTGGTGGGGATTCTGGGGCTGGGCTGGATTCCCCAGCTTTGGCTCCGTGGTGGAGAGCAGAGTTTTTATCTGCTGCTCCTGGCTGGGCTCTCTGCCTGTGCCATTCCCTCCCCAGCTCTGCCCCAAGGAGAACAATGGCTCCCACTGGATGCTTTGTCCTATTTTTTCCCGCTCTCTAGCTGCAACATCCTTTTAATAAAGCAGCTCCCAGCCAAGTACAGTCTTCCCCCAACACATTCTAATTCTTTAAAATAGCAGAAAATGTATTCTGTCCTCCTGGGTCTTTAAGTCCACGTTTTAAAATTCGAAGGGAGTAAGCAGAGGATCCTCTGCTGTGGCACAGCCAAAAAGGGAGATATTATGTTTTCTAAAAGAAGCTGGCTTAACAGTTTTAATTATAACTAAAAACATTAAAAAAGAAACTCCACCAAACCAGCAGTTATTGAGGGGAGAAGTCTGTGGGCAACAACTCTAGGTAATATAGAGATTTCCTGACTTCCCACATCAGGGTTTCACTTTCCTTCTCCTTTTCCTTTATCATTATTTACATTTACTTGTCCCACAGCCTAGTGGACTCCGAGGATAAATTCCTTTATGTGCTTGGTGCTATGGAAGCAGCACATTAAAGCATAACTCCAGATTTATTTGTGGTGCAGGGCAGGAAACAGCAGCGTTGGCATTCCAGGCTGGCTGAGTGAGGAGCAGGGGCAATGCCCAGCTCGGACCAGCACTCGGCGTCAGGAATCAAACCTTGGGGTTTTTATGCCCTGGCTCAATAGGTCTGGGGGGTTTTTTGGGGTTTTTTTAAGACTTCTCTGCCTTTCTTTCCCCGCTGCTTCCTTTTTTCATCTTTTGTTCAATTTGTCCATTCTTCTTTGTCTTCTTCAGGGTGCCAGGAAAGAACTGAAACCCCATCAAATAATGTAACTGCTTTCCCCGGGATGGCCTAATGAATATGTGATGAAATAATTTAAGTAGACATTTAGTCTCCTAGAATTTCACAGTCTGAATGACTAAATTCCTTCCCTTTTTTTATTTTTTTTTCCCCCCTGTGCAGGAGTCCAAAACTTTTAAATCATTATGTGGTAAATTTACCCCCACCTACCTATTGCTTTTGCTCCCACGTCTCCTTTTTTTTTCTGCTAATGAGTCACGATATGTAATTACCTTCTGTCTTTGCTGCATTTAGGGAGCATGCCAGTGCAGAAGGATGGAAGAAAATAAAAAAAAGGCTTTAAAAAAAGATGAGGAAACAAGCAAGCATCCAGGCCTGCTTTGGCTCCCACTCACCATTCCTGCTTTTGCCAAGTGTAATGAATATTGCTTTTTCTCCGTGGCACTCTGCAGCAGGATTAAGTAAACTTAATCTGTATTATTACATTTTAATGAATGTCTGGGTGTTGCAGTGGCTCTTTTAGGGGGGTGTCAAGCTTTCCTGGACACTTTGGAAGGTGGCAAAATTCAAATTATTTCAAACAATTTGCCTTTAGAGCCGTTATTCAGCCTTGCAAGGTTTTGCTGTGCCAAACATCCTCTGTGGGGTAAGGTGGGAAGGGCTGGACGTGGATGCTCTTGTCGTGGCCCCTCTGCATGGACTGATTTCACTCCTGGAAAAACTTCTCCTGGACCCCCTAAAGCTCATCCCAAACTGGGGCAGCTCCCATCAAAGCCAAGGCACCTTGGAGGTGTCCTGATTGCCAGATCCCTCTGCTTTTAAAGTGCTTTTTGCTGTGACAGCGTGTCCTGGAGAGAGAGATGTTCAGGGCTGCTTATTAAGAGCTGGGAGCCAGAAGTTCATTGTCACTTTAGGAATTTGTTTTTAAGGGTTGTCTCTTCTCACTGACGTGGGGAAGAATGTAAAAAGCCAGCTCTCTCAGCCACTAAATAATAAATGACTGAATAGCAGAAATTCAATAGGGCTTTTTCTGTGAATAAGATGGCAAAGAAAATAACCATTTCTTTGGGATGGCGCGTCCATTCACGGAGAGCTGCTTGTGGAAAACAAATATCTTGCCACCTGCAACTCTGCTCCTAAAGCTGTTGTGTAATTTCCAGCATTTTCTGATGCCTTCTGAAATCAGGTTTAAGACGAGTGCTCTTTAAAGTCAACAAAAGGAAAGCAAAGAAAAAGAACTTACATCAAAGATATCAGCGTTTCTCCTCTCTGCATGCTTCCCCTGAATATGGAGTTGGCAAACTCTCAAATCACTTTATCATGTTTGAACTTGGAAAAATGTATGATAATACCAGCTGAGCTAATATTTAAAGAGCTCTTCACTTTAGAATTTTATTGTCTCTCTCTTGGTTCTTCCAGAGTCTCCTGACAGGCGTGGTGCAGGGGCTGGGGCAGATGGGGAGGGGGCACCAGGGGCTGGGACAGCCCCCTCGGGGTTCCTTGGGGATAAATTTGTTGCCAAAACTGATTCTGCCCAGCAGGCAGGTCCCAAGCAGGGTGCCAGGTGCCCTGGCTGCCCTGCCAGCTCCCCAGCTCTGCTGCATCCCCTGGAGCTGTGCTTGGGCACGGCCACCCCGGGGGGAGCACAGAAGGTCCCTCTGCACAGGTAAAAGGTGAAAGGAGGCACCGAGGGCTCCATTTGTGGGTTTTCCCAGTGCTCCCCACAGCTGGGTGGTTTGGGGTTTTCAGGGTGCGTCCTGGGGGTGATTTCAGCAGCTCCTGGAGAGGTGGGGAGGGCACTCTGGACGTGCAGCAGCAGCAGAGGGGTGTTGCACAACAGTGACATTTGAGGCTGTTATTTATGGCTTCCTCGGTGGCCTTTATCTGAGCTGAACTGAGAACAGGAAGAAAGGGTGGGGAAGAATAATTCTGAGGATCTTGGTGATCCTTGGGGGGGCCTTAGACATTTAGGGGTTGCTCTGAAATGCTCTGAGGCTCCTGACGTGTGGGCACCAAGGGTTGGCTTTGTTGGACTTTTCCCTGTTTTCCCCTCTTCGCCACCACCCCAGACAATCAAATCAGGCTCCGGCAGGAGATCTCCAGAGGCGTTTCTCCAAAATGCTTAAAGGTTAATACATCCTCCAAATCAAGTGGGCTGCAGAGATAAGGAGGCTCTGGCTGCCCTTCACTGTGACCCTGGGAAGGGCTGGGACTGCCCCCCTCAGCAGCCCAGGTGAGGGGTGGGATTTGGGGTCTGGATCCCCGCTGGGGCCGAGCTCCAGGACGGAATTCCCCGGGAGTGCTGCAGGTGAGGCTCAGCCCTGCAGGTGAGGCTCTCCTTGCAGCTCTCTGTGCTTCAACCCCAGCTCGGGGGAGTGAGGCTGGGGCACCTTCAGTGCACAATTTCCTTGCCATGCCATTATTCCTCGCAGCCCAGGAGGTACCCAGTGTTTGTCATTTAGGAGTGTCATCTCATTACATTGCATATTGCAGTGTAATGATGTGAAATGATTAAATGACAAAATGCCAGCTCACTGCCAAAAACCTTAAGTAGCACACTTTTATTTGCGGGTGGGAAAGCTATTATTAATTCCTGCATGGTCTTTGCCAGATGAAATAACACAAGCAGGCTGAGGAGGGAGGTGGGTTTAATCCTTTTTCTAATTTGCAATGGGTCGTGGGAGTGCTGTCCACCTCGAGAGCATATGTCCAGTGCCAGTGGTGGATTCCATCCCTCTGCTGTCGAGCAGTGACACATCTCGAGAGCAGAACGAGCTGGCAGGACTTGAGGAGGAATTATTCACCTTTAAGGAAGGCCACGTTGAGCAGTGTCGTTCAGAATTGTTTTAGTGTTAGCGCTCAAAAAAATGCTCCTTGCTAGATTAATCTAAGTGTGGCAATTAGAATTAGAAATAGAAGAATTAGAATAATAATAATAATAATAATAAGAAGAAGAAGAAGAAGAAGAAGAAGAAGAATTAGGATTAGAAATAGAATTAGAATTAGAATTAGAATTAGAATTAGAATTAGAATTAGAATTAATTAGAATTAGAAGAAGGTTTTGAGAAGATTCTCTGCTCTTGGGAAAGGCTGGTGGGCCTGAGGCCTGGCTTGGGTGCCCAGAACATGGAATTGGGGCACCCAGTTGTGGAATTGGGGCACCCAAGGTGAAAACAAGGCTTGGTGCAGAACAAGAGCGGGTTTGTACAGTGGGGCTGCCCTGTCACCCCCTCCCTGCTGCTGAGCCCCTGCTGGGAGACTGAAGTTCCCTGAAGCCTTTTGTTAAACTGGCCTTGACAGATCAGCCAAAAGGTCAAAGTGAAATGGTCAGGGGTTTTTGTGTGTTTGGGGATTTTATTTTTAAAAAATTTTTAAAAAAATTGGTGGTTGCGTTAAAAAGAGGAATTCTTGTAAGGACAAAATAGTCAGTATTAATTTGGTAAATCTCTAGAGAAAAACATATCTAGTGGATACGGTTGGGTGTAATAGAAAACCTGAAATAATAAAGGTGGGACTACAGCTGTTGGGTTTGGGGTTTTCTTTTCTCCTACTTTTTTTTTAAAAAAAATCCTGGTGGATCTCAAGAGCCCATCGAGGTTGTTTTCTAATGCAAAGATTAATAAATCTGCAATATCCCTGTGTCTGGCCAAAGCTTTATGGGAACCCTTTGGTTGTCTCTGGGTAAATTACTCTGATACCCCTCTGGGTTTAGCTGCAAACTAAAATCAGTGGACGACCAAAAAAAAATCCCGTCTGGAGGGTGAGTGGTGGAGGAACCGAGCAGGAACGCACCAGGAATTCCCTGCCTGTGTCACAGCAGGCACAGCTGAGGGCAGGTTCTGCTCTCCCTTTTGCCTGAGGGAAGATCCTGCACCACGGGCTCCACGTGTGACACTGTTTGTGTGTCTGAGCCACACGTGGCTGTGCTTTGCTGGGCTGGGCTTCAGCCAGCACCTCCTGCATGCTGCTTTTCTTAATTCAGATAAGGTGATGCAGGCTCTAGTAAATGAAAACTTAATAAACACAAAGCATTTCTGGCTGGTTCCACACTCAAATCTTGATTGTCTGTGTTATTTTGCTTTGTTGATATAATTTGTGCTCCAAGTAAAAGGGGAAAAAACACAGGCAAATAGTTTTTATTTATATTTTATTAGATTTCCTTGGCACGTTGGAAGTCACTTGTCTGTTATTAAAAGTGAGATAACAGAAACAATCCCCAAACAATAATAACTGCAAGGGTTTATAAACAATAGCAGCGTGTTTGCCAAGGTGGCCAGGAACTGCTTGGACCTGTCTTTTTAGCCTGACACTATTTTTTTATTTTTTTTTAATTGAAGAAAAAGCACAAGAGACAAGTTTCTGCTTCGAACGCTTTGGCAGAAATACAGAAAACCCATCCTCAGTGTGGTGGGACTCGCAAATGGACGGCTCTTCAACTCCCAAACCTGTCAGGAGCTCTCACTGTGCACGGGGCCAAAAGTTTGGATGTTGGGAAGGGATCCCGGGGTGAGCTCTGTGCATGGAGTGACTCCCCTTGAGTTATTTCCCCGACAGACGGAGCCAGCCCGTGAGGGACTGGGCTTCTCACAGCCCTCCTTTAGTTTTATGCACAAGAGCGCAAGAAAAGCCATCAATGTTGCGTGTCACCCTGGTTTTGAGGATTTTTCTGGGCCTTCTGATTTGTCTTTCATGTTGGAGTCACAGTTTTTACTTCCCCACACTTTTACTATAAACAACAGCTTTGTTTTCCTACGTGTCCTTCCTTGTTTACATATTTTTAGGTAAGAAAGTTGATTGACAGTTGTCTTGACCAGTGTGATTTGGGAGGTGGGATTTCATCCTCCAATCCACAGGCACCTCTGGGAATGTATAAAATTGAGTTTTGTAAATAAACTCGGGGCTTTTCCTGCTTTGCTCATCACCGTGCCCTGGTGAAGTTCCTTCGTGCCGTGTTGTGGCAAACCATAATATTTTTTTTTGCCTGTTTTTGGTAGAAACGAACGACACTGACTTGAACAAAGTGTGCTGTGCCTGTCCCTGCCACAATTCTGCCTGTGCAGCACCAGGAGGAGCAGCTTCCCTGCCTCAGGACTGGGAAATAAATGGCTTTTCCAGAGCTGGCCCTGCTTTTCCTCCCTGGGGTGTCACTGTGAGACCCCAAAGCTCAGCCTGCCCTGCACCCCTGGGTGAGGTGCCCATGCCAAGGGGAGAGTTGAAACAGCAACGTGACAGAACACAGATCTCTGTCCCAAACTGCAAAAGGGTGTTTAATTCTGTACATCCTGCCCTCGCCCAGCAAGACACTTCTGCAATCATTTTCATTTAGGCTTTAATTAAATCATTGCCACGCAGCTGACTTCTCAAAGCAAAAAAAAAAAAAAAAAATTGATGTGTTCTGTTCCGACACTCTTGATTCTCCTTTTCTTGGGGTTTTTAATTTTCCTAGTGTTTTTTGTTTGTTTGGGGGGGGTTTTTTTGACGATCTTTAAAGGGGGAAAAAAAAGTATTTAAAAAGAGGATTTGGTAGCAGCCTAGTTAATTAAGTGCATTAGCTATGCTTTGGGAAAGGGTGACTGATGTAATGCTGCTTTGCATAGTCAATTTTGTCTGTAAAATAACTGCAAAACTTCATTTTACCTGGAGCTTTTGGGCAACCCCTCACTTGCTTAGGATGCAGACAACCCTCACCAGCGTGTGTTGCTGCTACTTAATGACATTAATAGAGAAAAAGGAGTTTTCAGGGGATTTCCTGGCCCTGCATCCTCTGGATGCAGTGGGGAAATATCTTGGACAGAGGTTTTCCAGCAGAGTGATGTTCCTGCTTCTCTTCTGTGCAAATCTGAGCTGCAATTCAATTATTTCTCTCTGAGTTCTGTGCTCAGGAGTAACTTTGAGCTGAAGTTTGGGTCAGTTTGGGCTGGTGGGGCTCCTCCTCTCCTGGTTCCTTTCATTATTTCTTAGTTATTAGTGTATCTTAGGCAAAACTAACAAATGGGAGGAAGTCCTTTTGCAGCAGTACCTTTGTGTGTATACATAGCATTACCAGGGCAATCCATTTTTAAAAAATATCCATTTTTAGAGGGGGGTCTGAGATCTTGCATCCCTAAAATCAATGCTCAGCTGGAAGTCAGGCATTCTCTTGGAACACTGTGTGTTTGACAATGCATTTCATGCCTCATTTCCTGCCAGTTGTGGGCTCCAGTAAACACAAAGAGCAAATTCCTTTTTTTTTTTTTTTNCACAAAGAGTAATTTTTTTTTTTTTTTTTTTTTTCCCCTATGGAAAAAGCCCTATAGTTTGTTCCCTCTAGGATATCAGTGGTTAAATAGATTTCTGTAAGGACATATTCTGTTCACACTATAATCTGTTGTGACACTAAATCTTAATCCTTCTTCAAATTTCCATTGTTTTTGTACGAAAAGATTATTTCTAAAATATTTTATATCTCACATTCATTTTCTTGGCTAAGAATTAATTGCATAAGCAGTGGGTATCTGACCACTATTAAGTCTTCTATCGTAACCCAAAATTAAGAATTTAATGTGGATTATTCATAACATCTATCCAGTTAATTCAAAGTAATTTTTCTTCGCACTGGGCAGAATTTACACTTTGTTGAAATGAGCTTCACCTCCTCAGGAGATGCTGGAGAGTCGACCTGGGGTTGGCTTTGGGGGACTTTGGCAGTGCTGGGCTGGGGGTTTGGGCTCTCCTGGGTTATCCATGGCCTTGATCCTGCTCTTTCCCAGGGAAAGGGGAAAAGGAATTACGGAGCTGTTGTGGCCCAGGAAGGGTACGTGGATGTGTGGCTCCAGTCAGAGTTCTGTCCTTGCAGCATCTGCCACGAGCCAGGAGCTGCAGGGGAAGTCTGGGAGAGGGGAGGATCAGCCTCATCCCTCAGGGCCGAATGACCTCATTGCTGTTCTCAGCGAGCTCAGCAAGGCTCTGCTGCAGTTTGGTGGCAGCAGGATGAGCTCCTGGGAGAGCCCAGGGTGCTGGGATGGCTCTGGCTGCTGCTCCCTGCCAGGGGCACCCAGCCCAGAGGGGACCTGGCGACGTCTCTGACCCAGCCAGGGCAACACGGGGTGCTCAGGGCATCTCACCCAGCCCCAGCCCCTCTGGACAGCCCTGCCAGGGCTTGGAGATTTACCCTCAGAGAGCACAAAAGTGTCCCTGCCCCCTGCAGAAACTCCTGTGTGCCCCTGTCCCTGTGCCCACCTGAGCCCGAGCACACCTGAGCCCGAGCCCACCCTCCTGCAGCTCTGCAGGAGCTCAGGGCTGGGCTTGGGGCTGGATCCGTCCCAGGGCACGAGCACAGGGATCCACCTGGCAGCTCCAGGGGGCTGCCGGGGAGGGCAGGAGGCCGGGAACCAGCACGGAGCATCCTCAGCTGGAAAGGGATCAGGGCATCCTGGGCAGAGCCAGGAGCACCTGGATCCTGAGGCTGGACCTAAAGTCTGTCCTGGAGGAGCTGGGGGTCACTGAGAACCCCTGTCCACATCCTTGAGCCCTCAGCAAAGGGTGCATTTTATTCCCCCTTCTCATTCCAATGATTGCACACGTGCACAGCCCCAAAGTGAGTAAGAATTAAGTTAATTGGCGAGGCAGTGTTGGTTGCAGTGTTGCACCTCCAATATTTTGAAAGCAAGCCTTCAGCCTGTCATTCCATGGGACTTGGGAAATCTCTAACAAATCAGTTTGAAGTGGGCTGTAAGGAAAGGCAAAACTCCCTTTGCAGAGAAGAAATAACTGCTCAGGACACAGAAATCTTTGCTCAAAGCACATTCCTGATTGTTTTTCCCTTTTCATTTTTTTTTAACATAAATGCAAGCTGGGCTAAAGCACCTAGCTAAGCAGAAAAGGACCTCTTGGAGTCAGATATTTGTGAATAAAGTGTCGGCTGGAGCAAGGCAATACAAATGATGTACAGTCACTTTGTAGTCGTTGGCTCTTTAATTGAGCAGACTGATGTGCCGGGCTCACAATGGATCTCGGGAGCAGCCTGGGAACGAGGTGCTGTTATTTTGCTTCTCAAAGGCGCCCATTTGAAGCGCAGGTGAGCACAAACCATTTAGGAAATAATTGGTCTGACCCGGCTCTGGAGTAGCCGTTTTGGCAGCGGGAAAGGAGGAGTTCCTCCGGTGAGAGAAGACAATGAGACGCGGATACAGAACACAAGGTTGGCTCTAAAAAATGCCCAGTGCAAAGGGGAGGGGATAGAGCACAGTATTGGCTCTAAAAAATACTCAGCCCAAAAAACGGAGGGTATAGAACACCAGATTTGCTCTGAAAAATACTCAGTGCAAAGGGGAGGGTATAGAACACAGGATCTGCTCTAAAAAATACCCAGTGCAATGCAAAAAGGAGGGCACAGAACACAAGATTTGCTCTAAAGAATACCCAACCCAAAGCAAAAGGGAGGGGCATAGAACAGAAGATTTGCTCAAAAAAATGCCCAGTGCAAAGGGGAGGGTATAGAGCACAGTATTGGCTCTAAAAAATACTCAGCCCAAAAAACGGAGGGTATAGAACACCAGATTTGTTCTGAAAAATACCCAGTGCAAAGGGGAGGATATAGAACACAAGACTGGCTCTAAAAAATACCCATCCAAATGCAAAGGGGAGGGTATAGAACACAGATTTGCTCTAAAAAATACTCAGCCCAAAAAAGGAAGGACATAGAACATAAGATTTGCTCTGAAAAATACCCAGCCCAGTGCAAAAAGGAGGGTATAGAGCACAAGATTTGCTCTAAAACATACCCAGCCCAATGCAAAAGGGAAGGGAAAGAACTGCAAAAGGAGCTCTGTGCTTTTTAGTTCTTCTGCAGGTCCTTCTGCTTCATTAGCCAAATTTCAGTGCCTTTCCATCTTTCCTGGCTGTTCTTTAACAACAACAGGTTCATTTATCATTCCCAGCCCTGCCCATGACCCAGGCAGCTCCAGCCTGGATCTCTGCAGCTTCCCAGTTTGCCTTGGTGCAGCTCCCCTCAAGTCCATTTACAAGTACAACTCATTTAATTCCACATTGTGGCTCTCCTCTGCCACCCTTCCCTTCAACAAAACCGCCAGTGGTTACTTTAAATGCCACAACACTATTTTCCCACTTAAAAAAAAAATTGTACTGTGGGTTTCCCAGGGTGGGGGTAAAAAGAGATTTTGAGGAGCAGGCAGTCTCTGTTGATGCTTTAAAACCCAGAGGTCAGATCCAAGTGATTAAATGTGGGCAACACCACCCTGGAGCGGCAAAAACCTGCTGCCCCAAAACGTGTGCAGAGGGAAATCCTCCTTTTTTCCTCTTCTCCTGAGGAGCTGCACTTGCCACAGGAGCATCAGTTATTCCCATTTCCCCTGCTCCTGTTGGAGGCTGCTGTGAGTGGGGAGCTGTCATCCTTTGGATTCTTTCAATGTTTTGTATTCGTCTAAAAGCAGCACCAAGATGTGGGATTTAAAATCCTTTCACTCACATCTTTTAGGATGCTGTAATAAAGAGTTGCTTCATAACATGTTCAAGGTCTATTAAATAAATGCACTGAAGAATTCCTGTTCCCTCTGAAATGGGCTTGTCAAGCTAATCTAATTTCAGTGTCTGCACATGGAAGGTGTGCTATTTTCTCCTTTCAGTGATTTCAGAAATTAATAATTAAACTTTCCTATTTTTACTTAATAATCAGTGCAAATTACTGCACTTTTCTGCCTTTGTGTTTTATAATATTATGGTAATTATTGCTGTGTGTACCTGGATGCATAACATGCTGAAAACATTTTTATCAAATCATTGGAAGAAATTGCTGAGCCAGTACAACTCCAGCCTGGAGAACTCCGTGGGCCCAATTTCCTGCTAAATCCTGCTTATTGTGAGGTGCCATGGCTTAATCATGGAGAATAATCCAGATATCTCTTTGTTGTACAGTGGAAAATGATTTATTTCATGGCTGCAGGGAGTCTGAGCTTCCTAATTTCCAAAATTTTCTTCCTTCTTGTGTTTTTTTGGGGCTTTTTTTTAAAGTGGGGTGAGAAATCTCAGCAAATCCCAGATTCGTCCCTCCTCCAGGTGTGATAACCAAATTTGGCTGAGGTAGGAACCTTGCGCTCCGTATTTGGATTTTATTTTTTTTTTCCCTCACTCACCTCTGAGGAATTATAACATCCAAGCTGCTTTCCCCCTCTCTTGTGAGGGAATTCTCATGGATGGATGGATGGATGCTTTGCCTTCCCTCTCCTCAGGTTTGGGGGTCAGTGGTGCAGGTGCCTTTTCCAAACAAATAAACTCTGCCTCCCTGGGAAGCCTCAGGGTTCGTTTCCTTCATTCCTGGGGAAGGGAGGACAGTTACATAAGTGCTCACTGCTGAGGGATTTCACTCCTGGTTTCAGCACAGGGCAGTGGTCGCTGAGAAAGGATTTACCGATAAAAACACTTTCTCTTCCTGCACAAAACCTGGTGGGATCTGTGCTCATATTTTAGCCTTTGCTTTGGCTTACAGAGCCACCCTTAATACAAGTGAACAGTGCCCAACGTTCAGGATTATTTAAAATTATTATAATGCACCAATGGCAGTGACTAATGGCGGCCTTTAAGTCCATTTTTTCCCTCCAAAAAAAGTCTGTACACCTTCAGAAATTCCCTGTGATTATAGTTTCCATCGGCTATAAATTCCTAAAGCTGGCTATGGCTGTGAGATATTATAATATTATGTGATGTTTCTGTCCTGATCATATATTTATGATGATTCTATGCTGATATTTAATATTATATGCTCTTTATTTAAAATTAACCGGTCAGGGAAGCCTCTGAAAAAGGAAATATCAGCTCAGGTTGGTCAATTTGTGGTTATTGAGTGTCTGTGTGTGATCACTGTTAACAAAACCCCCAGGAAAACCACGTGCAAAGGGAAAAGTGGGAGGGGAATGGGCTGAAATGCAAACTTTGTGCCAAGGTGAGTGACATTTATTAAAATCAGCCCCAGCGACAGGCTCAGGAACGCTGCAGCTGCCCTTTAAAAAAACTTCCTGTGGAAATTGGGCCTGATTTGAATTGCTGGGGATGAATAGTGAGGACTTAGAGAGGATTTAGCTCATGCTGACTGTGTTTCACAGTTTGAAATTAATTTTTTGTTTGTTTTGTTTATTTTCGGCCTCCTGATGTCTTGACCGATTTGGTACTTGGGTGCAGAGTTTGTTTTTTTTGAGAGAAGAATTTAATTATCGGGGGAGATGGGTGGTGGGTGAGACAAATCAGCTTCTGCCAAGATGCTCCAGTTCATTACTGAGCAACAGTCACCCTGAGTGTGTGTATTTACAGCAGGCTGCCCTACAGAGCTGATCAAAACATTTCCAGGCTGTGCTGGAGTGAAACTTAGCCTGGAAATCTGGGGGGATTTACTGGAGAAAACTCTGGGAAAATCATGAGCAAACTTAGTTAATCCCACGGCGTTTCTGGTACCTTTGTTCACCAGAGCTGGGAACTGGTGACAATTGAGCAGCAATAAACTTTTTGGATGAATATTTTTCCTATTAAAAAACACTACTTTTCCCATTGGGCAAAAAAACCCAACCCTTGTTTAGGGGCTGCTCTTCCCTTTATGGTGTTTCTCAGCATTTTTATTTGGAATTTGAAGGGATGTAAAGGTGCCCAGTGAGGTTTTATAGGTACATTGCACACAGCATGAACAAAATCTGCTGCTGGCTGGATGAAAATACCTCGGGAAAAGGGCAGAAACACCCAAGGTGGTGCTGTAGTAAATCTCCAGGCAAAAATATTTGTTGCAATGGCTTAGGAAGACTCTCAGCACAGCTGCTCCACAAACCCTTCAGTTTTAGGAAGTCTGAGGAAAATGAGGATTGGGAGGGAGAGGGGATTTTGTGCCTCCTGAAATACCTGGAGATCCTCAGCTGCTGAGCATTACTGGTGAACAGAGATTGAGAACAGAAATTTCCTTCTTTCCTTTCCAAATCTGACTCTGCCCTCACGTTACAACCCTCAAACTAGCACCAGTCTTGAATTAGAGAGGAAAAAAAATGAGTAGGGAAATCATCCATGGGTAAAACTACCAAGGTGTAGTCAGGGTTTAACTCCATTCCCATAAAACTGGGAATAAACTTCTCTTGCAGCTGGCCTCAATGGTGGGAGTTAAACATAAAAAATATCCTTAAAAAATCAAATACTGGCCTCCATATGCCACAACTTTGGTAAATTCTGTTTATTATTTTTAAAGGATGACTTTAAAATTGTGTTTATTATTTTTAAAGGATACCTGCTTGTTGTGGCAACAGGCTGGGCCTGCTTTGTGTGCAGTGTTCTGGTGTTTTTCTCACACACTGCTCAGTTTGGGATGCCTGGTTTTAGGGTGTTTCAGAAGTTGAAAGTTTATTTCTGTGCCTGTTTTTGCATCCAAGTTATTGGTTATCCGGCGTGCAACAAATATTTTCACAGAAAACCAAATTCAGATCTGCCTGCTCTGCAAAGAAGCACTTAAAACAGACAGAGAAAACATTCCAGTGTCAGCCCTCCCCTCTGGAAAACGCAGCCTTCCACACAAATATCTGATTTGCAAATCAGATGCGAGAGGGGCTCTTACTAACTAGTTAAATATCAAGGTTGGAATTTTCATAAAAGGGCAATTTCCAAGCTCATTTGGGTGTGTAATTATTGTGCTTGTGAGAGCAGCCCTGCCAGAGGTGCAGGTAAATGTCACGTCAGGCTCCTGGTGGGTCACGGACACGCTCCCTTCCCACGCCTGGGGCTCGGGGAATCTGCAGAACAGGGGCAGAAAAATGGGGCAGAAAGGGTTTTTCTCGAAGAAAAGAGCAGCAGGCGTGTGCACACGGGCACGTTCTCAATATGGAGCTGGGCTCTAAACAAACTGCGTCGGGTTTTAAAACAGCAGCACAAACTAAACCTGGGAAAGTCAGCGCATCCTTTTCCAAGCCTAAAGATTTGGCAAATGCTCCCTGGTAAAGCTGTTGTCACTTCCACTTTTAAGAAGGTTTAGGGATACTTCTCATTCCGTTTTTTTCATGCTGGGATTGTTTTTTTTAAATCATCCAAAAGCTGTGAAACACTTGAAATCTGAGGCTGCTGTTATCAGGTAACACATCCTAAGACTCTACACTGAAGAATCTCCCACATGCTCCTTCTCAAACTGGAGATGAACATCCCCAAAGCAGTTTTGGGGTCACACTGGATGGGGCTTTGCAGACTGAGCTGAGAAATGTTTATCCTGTGCTGTGACAAACTGGAGGAAATGCAGCTCAGAATTCAATTCGCTGGAGGAATGTGGTGCCAAAATGCAGCTGAGGTCAGGAGCAGCAAGATTTAAAAGGGGTTTTTGGGGTTGTGGGTAAATCAGTTCTGAAGAGTTAATGCAGTTGGTTCTAATGATGGAACACGGGGCGGAGGAGGAGGGAAGGAGGTTAATATTTAAGGGTAAATGTACCTTTGTTAAAATTCAGGGTGACATCTTGTGGGCAGAGAGGCTGAAATTGTGTGCAGGTTTTTGGAGGCTTTAACCTGCCTTTGGTGGCTGCTGGCAGGGGAGGAATTTGGGGCTGCAGAGCCCCCAGAAATGCTGGGATTCTGTGATTTATCCCAACTTTCCCTGCGAGCGAGTGTGAGGAGGAGGCTTTGGCAATGGTGCCTGGGCGAGAAGGAGGCAGCAGCGTGGGTGGAGGGACAGCAGGTGCCCCGTGCTGCAGGAAGGGACAGTGTCCAGTGTCCCCTGGCCCAGGGCAGCAGCAGAAGGCAGGACACAGGAGCTGTGCCAGAGCCCGGGCTGGGCCGCAGAGCTCAGGAGGAGCAGGCAGGAGGCCAGGCAAGGAAGGAAAATCAGCACGCCTCGCACTGCTCTCCATATTGTTCCCTGCCTCAGGGCACCCCCTGGGCTGGATTTTGTGTGTTTTGCGTGTTTTGTGTAACTGTAGCAGTGGTCAAAGCAAATAATGATATTATGTTTGGGAGGGAGGCCCTTGAAAGCCATTCCGAGCCCCGAGTCCAGCAAGGCAGAATCTCGGCTTGGTGCTTTGTTTAGTGGGGGATTCAAATCCCAACTTAATTTAATCTTTTGATTTATCCTGCAGGTACTGCCTGATTATATTCCTAGGGCCACCAGTAAGAGAAATGCGGGGGGTTATTTATTATTTTATTTTTTTGCTGTTAGCGAGGAAAGCTTTGGCAGAAGTCGCTGCTGCTCTCTGTGATGTGAGTGAGGGAATAACCATCCACGAGCCTGTGATGCCCACTGATTCACCAAAAATTACATGGGCTCACACTGATTTTAGCTCTGCACTTCAGCTGAGGGCTGGGGAGCAGGGCAGGACTGCAAACTGAGGGGTCAGCCTGGCACCAGAGCTGCAAAATGGGCAGAAATCCCCTGGGAAGGGTCAGGGCTGCCAGGGACAAGGAGGAGGCTGATGGAGCTTCCTGGGAAATCATGGACAAATCACTTCCAGCTGCGTTTGCGAGGGGGTTTGTGTGCATTTAAAATGACTCTGGGTGGCATTTAAAATCAGGACACCCCTCCAAAGGTACAAGCTGGAAAGGCAAAACGGATGCGCTGCCATTTCAGGGCTCCCCTTCACAGGAATATTGGGGCAGCTCAGAGGTTGAGGTGGATGGAATTCACTCCCATACCTTGAACAACCTGCTTTCTCTGTCCTGAAGTCCTTGCAGGATGAGTCCAGTAAAAGCAGACCCCAACCAGACCCAGGTGCTGTTGCTGTAGCAGGAACCAGCAGCATTCCAAACGCCCTGTGTTTTCTCACCTTTGTCTTCCAAGGCTGCAGGGGATTTCCTCATTTGCCTCCCTATCTGGACCTTTAAAATATTAAACACTTTTATTTTAATTTTTTCCTTTTGCTTTCCCAAACAAGATACACTTCATTCGTATCCTTCCAACAACAATAAAAAAAAGGCTAAAATTAAATTTTTAAAAATTATGTTAAATCTTTAATATTCTCCTATGGACGACAATATAGCCAAGCAGACAAGGACAGCATGCAAATCTCGTGGCATGCCTGACAAACATAATGCATTTATATTAAATCTATTGTGCAGTGAGAATTTGAAGTCTGCAGTGATCAGAGGAAACCATGCAATTGGATTAATAGATAATTTAGGCTGTAATCCAACAAAGCAGTTAAGCATGTGCTTACTTTTAAGCGTGCACAGCATTACTTGATGTTAGCTGAGGTAAAACGAGCTTAAAACTAAGCACATCCCAAAAATGTTTGGCTGGCTGAGTCAATGATCTGGACAAGGAAGGGTTTGCAGCTGGAAATCCAGGCAGGAGTAACGAGTGTCCATTTTTCCTGTAATCTCTGAGACACCCCCAGCTCGAGTTTCAAAGCAGAACATTTTTATAGGGGGTTAAAAACCAGCACTGGCCAATTGCAGCTCCCAGATTGTCTGTTTTACCTGCAAATGGTAGAACATTTCCTGCATTCCTGGTTAAACTGAGTTCAGGACAGTGAGATAACCCTGCAAAACCCGTGGCTGGCGCTGTTAATTCCACCTGAAGATTGTCTCCTGCAATGGCTCATAAATGGAGTTATCTTTTAGCAGAGGCTGTGAGGGGATTCATGGACAGGGAATGTGCTCGGAGCTGGATCTGAGGGAAGAAAGCAACCTGAACTTGCTGGGTGACCTTAGATTGTCACCCAGACTCCTCTGCACCAGCCCCACCAGTTCTCCTGCTCCTGACGCTCTCCAGTATTTGTGGCCTTAATTGAGGGACATAACCAAACAAATTTATCATCGCAGCCCATAAAAACGACAGAATTCATATGGTAGCATTCTTCATTCTCTCCAATTTGTTTCCCTGAAATCCCTGCAGCAATTTATTTGCTGAATACGCGAGTTTTCCTCCTTATGAAAATTACAAATTGTTGTCAAGGTTAACGAGTTAATATTCTCATTCAATATTTATTTTATAGGGGGGGAGGGGGGAAGGAAGAAGAGCGACTGTTCTTACACTTTCTTCCACGGCAAAGTCTGGTTTCTTAATCAATATGACAAGGACACTGTCCTTTGGATAATACCCTGAATCATCGGGACTAAAAAATGAGCTTTATTAATCAACAGCCCCTGATTAATTATTATAAAGTGATGCTCATACATTTCTGTACATTTTAATAATTCCTGCAGAAGGCTAACAATGTCCCCAGTGATTTGAAGGCTTTGGGGTTTGAATTTTTCTAAGCAATGTCACAATAAATAGTCCAAGGGTACTACTGCTCGCTCACTAATCCAGTCTGTTTCAATCCAGCAAATGAGTAAAACCTTCTTTTTCCTATTTCCCATCTATAATTTATCATTTGCATACAAAGTAAGAAGCAGGAATCGGCAGTCTCATCAGTTTTCAAAATATCAAGGGACAACTGGGGTGATTTATAGCAGGCTGTATTATCTAGATCATAAAACCCGAATATTTCTGTAAAAACAGACCCACGTAATCTCTCAGTGAGTGTCTGGCTGGCAGATAAATGCGGTGAAGGTCATTGGGCTGGAGAACTTAGTGCAGACCTGAGTAGCCATTAGGCTTTTCCTTGCAAAGAAATATCCCATCCTGATAAGAATCATCCCCACTGACAGTTCCTGGGGCTGCAGATCCCCCTTTTAAGGCTCTCTCAGCCATCAGAGGACATGGGCTGCGTGTTTGCTACCAGTGAGATGAAAAATATGCCACCTGTTCCTTCTGTTTTCAGGGCCCTTCTGAAGACACAACCTTGCTGAAAGGAACAGATGCACTCCCTCACCAGTGATCCAGCCCCCAAACGGTGCCTGACGAGGTGACCACAGCTGGGGAGCCGTGGTGCCTCAGCCACAGGGCAAGGGCTGTGTGGCACATTTAATGACAAATTAGCATTAGTTTATTGAAATAGTGGAAGTTTTACAATGGGAAGGCGTAAAGCCTTATCCAGCACCGGTTCTGAGTTGTTTATTTATTCTTTGTGTCCCAGGCTGGCTTTCTGCTCCTGTAAAATGTGCCCAGCTCTGAGTGCTCAAAGGATGCTCTTGAAGCACCTTTGTGTTTGTGATAAGTGACATCAGGCCTCCAAAGGCAGCAGCCTCTCGTGTTTGTGTTTTAAAATAAGGTGTTTGCCTTGTGAAAAACTCAGTGGCCTTTCTCCAACCTTCCTGCAATGAACATTTTAATTACCCATCAGAGCACTGGTCCCTCCAAGGCCGGGTCCCAGGAATTTTTCACGTGTCACAATCTGTGCGCCCGTAACCCACGGGTTGGTGGGGTTTATCTTCTTGATTTCTGCCTTCCTTCCAGGATGTCAATAATGAGTTCTCTGTTCACTTTATTAATTTGAGGCACTGGACAAAATGTCACTGCTTTAGGATGCTCTGCAGCTGAGCAGCCCTCCCGCATTTTGCCCTCCAGAAACGCGGGTTCTGATCACAGATAACGAAAATGAGATTAGGATGTTAGCTTTCTCAAGAGATAACAGCAGTCTAGGTCATAAAACTACCATATGGCAGATTTGGCAGTCTTTCCAGAGGTCCATGGTTTAATTATCACAAAGACAGATTCAGCTCCCCACTCGCAAATGCCTGGGTCCTCCTGTGGCAAGGGCTGGCGATGCAATTAAGGGGAGAGCAGTGTTTGCTTGGCTGCAGCAGAAATGACCTTACTGCGGCCAGCACTGTCACTTCCTAACATTTCACTCGTGATTAAGTTTATCATTTCAAACAAACAACATAAAATGTCAGGTCTCTGGTCTGTTTAACGTGTGGGAGGAAGGGTAGGGAGGGTTAGAGAAGCATAAAGCAGGACTGAGCCAAGCTGGAGAGCTTCTGCTCTGAAAAGAAATTTAAAGTTGACAACTACATCAGAGGAGGGGGATATCTCTGCAGGCAGAGTTTGCTGTTGTGGGCAAGTCTTTTTGTTCCTGGCTTTTGTGCTGCCTGAGTTTGCAGCCCATTTTTACCTGTCTTTATTCCCACCCTCAGTTTCACACACAGCCCCTGGTGTGTTCTGGTTTTCTGCCATCCCTTGTGCTTCCCTGTGAGCACTATTACACAGCCACCACGGAGAGCAAGAGCCAAGTGCAGGAAAACCAGGATTTCATCTGATTTAGACAGCTTTGGGTTGGTTTGCTCTGAGCCTGCTCACACCATGCCCTGGTCAGCACAGACAAGCAGAGGGAGGAGGATGGTGAGGATGATGTCCATCAGCCTGTAATTGAACTGGAGCTTTAAAATTCCCATTTCCCAGAGAAGTTTCTCACTCTGCTGAGGATGTGCAATGGGATAGCAGTGAGATGACAACTGTCCTCATCAAACAGAGAACAACTTCTAAAAAGAGTCCTCAGGCAGATCAACACTTCACTAAAAGCAAATTCATTGGATTTCCTCATGTCCAGGAAACACTGTTGGGATTGCAAGGCTGAAGTCACAAGTTAATTTAACTCACTGGCAACTAAGAAAATACTTCCTGCAGTTGTTTTGTGTGCAGTCGTCACAATAAGAATTCCTCTTGGAACATCTTCAGAGTGCAGGTTGATCTCCAAGGTTTTTGGGAGGGAAGGATGCACACACCCCAAAGTGTCTGCTTCTAGTCAGGAGCATGAAAGCACTTCTGAGGCCAACCAGTGTTCAGTGAGGTCAGGAAATATTGAATTGTAGGAAGTGACAGTGGTTAAATAGTGAACTTGTGGGTGCAGGGGAAGAATCTTTGAAAGTTGAAATCTCACCCCAGCAAATATGCTGCTGGTTGTGCTCAGCCTGGACGTGGGATGGGCACCTCCGTGGTTGTTGATATTTTTAACTCCTGCAGGGTCTGAGGGTCCTGAGCTGCAGCGACAACTCCACTTTCCCCACGTCCTGGCTAATTTTATGCAAACCCTTGGAGACCGAGTTCAGTTCACAGGCATGTTCATGTCCAATTAAAAAGTAATAGATCTGAAGCACATATAACAAATCAAAAGAATGGAATACTGTCAAAGCCAAGAATTAAAATCCAGCCACACAGGCCACCAGGCTTCACGAGACTATAAAAAATCATTTTTAATATATATTTAATTTCTGAACCTTTACAATGAGCAAAACATATTGAAATCCACCCTCACTCTAGCCAAGGCTATATAAAAATACCACTTTTCATTATTAGGGGTTTTTTAATATTCAGGGGCTTCCTAAAGCTGGGATTTTAACCAATACAACAAATTGTATGAGAGAGAGCGAGCATCAAACAATGTGAGGTGTCAGTAAATTGTGTCTCACCTGTTCTCTCAGTTGCTGCTGAGGAGTTTTAGGGAGAAGGGAGCTCCTGATTGTTGCTGGCTGTTCAATTTCAGGGATAAAATATGAAACATCAGCTGGCCAGAAACTGTGGAATTTTAATGACGAGCTCTGCTCTCAGTTATTTGTATTTTTAATGCACCGAGTTTTAAGAGTTTTGTTCAGGCCAGGGTGAATTAGGTGGGACATGAGGATAAAACAAGATGGTTCCTATCAAAACCAAACCTTTTACATCTTTTTTTCTTTCACCAAGGCACCTGTACAGCCAAAGTATCAATGCAGATGCAGCTCCTCCAGCTGGAAAGCTTCTCTCACCCCTATTTGTAATGTCCCCAGTTCTCTATTTCCTTATGGAGTCAGCAAAGGCCAAAAAATTCATAAAAAATTTAGTGGCGAGCGAGATAGCATTACTGCTTTTAAGTAAAGTCTATGAAAGGAGCATGAGATCAGCATAAAAATAAATCAGGCTAAATTTAAATCTTTGGACACTGAAAACTAAAGCTCTTGGAAAGTGGAGAGAAGATTTATTGCTGTGGAGAGCTGCATGGAGATACCCATCAGCATGGACCCAGCTTCCAGGTGGGGGAAGCAGAGGTGGAGTAGGGAAAAATTGTTCTGTGTGAGGGCTGGAATAGAAACCCCGCTGAGTTTCTTGGTGGAGAATCCAGGATTTTCTGGTAAACTCAGGGATAATCTGATTTTTGCCTAACTCGTGAATTGCTGAGTGTGGCCCCTCAGTTGACTCCAGTGGGGAGACAGCAGTGTTTTATTACATAAATAAGATCAAGGAAATAGAGGAAAGGGTTCTGCCTATGTAAGAGCTCTGAGACCCGCCAGGTATGGTCACGGACAAGGACTTCTTGGAACAAATAAATGTCGTTTTTTATCGCTTGCCCATTGAACCACGCGCTCAAACCAACCCCAGCCCCAGTCCTGGTGACTTGCTTTGACTCTGGAAGTCTGAAAAGTTCCCATTCTGGTCCTGCTGCCCTCTGTGTGCTCTTGATGGGACACTTTTCCCCCTCATTAGAGTTGCTAATTGGCTCCAGCCTGTGTCTCTCACCTCTGAAGGACCCCATTGCTGCAGGTGTTGGTGTAGGATCGGCCAAAGGAGTGCAAACTCCCTGGAAGAGCCATTAATTGGGATGGAAGGCAAGGGAGGGGAGAGAATCACGCTCAGCTTGGAAAGGTTTTCGATTCTTATGTGTCAGAATATCCTAATTCAAACCCAAATGGGAATCCACCATTCTGGGGGATTCACACAGCTCCAGGTAAACAACTAATGAGCAGCCTGCCAGTTTCATTTTTATCAAGAGCCCTCAGAGATTCAACTGTGCCATTTCATAAAATATGCAGATGATAGTGGAGGGAGAATAGCAAAGGCTTTGAAAATGATTCACACAACCTAAAAATGATGTTGAAAAGGGAGGAATTAAATATTCACAAAGTGTGAGAAATTAAGGCATATTAACTGTTAGAATGTGGAAATGAAGTGACTAACATGCACGGAGCTGATGAGAACTAGATGATTACAGATCTGTCAAAAGTTTCTAATTCTGACACAGTGTGATGTCGAGGTGCTACTTGGCTGGTAAGGGCAAAAAATTAGGTATGGGACAAGAAATGCAAACGTGACAGATCAGAGTCAGAGGCGGGCAGACACCGCAGTGATTAACATTAGGCTCAGTCCTGGAGCAAGGGTGAACTTCAAGCCTGCAAAATGAATACTAATTATGGTTACAAACAGAACACAAGGGGCTCAATCCATCAGCTCCAGGAGGGGTGGTGTAATGAGTTAGTCGAGGGAAAAAAGTCACCTAGGGCCAAATTTGTCTCACTGCTGAGTTCTGGCTTGCACCAGGGATGGATTTGACCCTTGGGATATGAGAGTTGGAAGTTTTGCTCTTCTGTAATTAATCAGGGGTTTATCTGGTGTTGCAGTTTTGATAGAGTGGAGGAAAGGTTGCTGGTAGATGGATTCATGCAGGGGTGGTGCAAAAGAATAAAGAATAATAATTTTAAAGAGAAGCTTGGAGTGTCCACAGTAGGTGAAGTTATTCACGTTGTTCTGGCAGGGCAGGGACATCGTTCCACCTTCCTCCAGGGCAATCCCTCACCTGGGATCACAGAGCTGGGGCTTTCTCCTGGAAATCACCCTCTGGGAGCACCATTTGTGTCCCCACGTGCAGGTCTCTGGGGCTGGAACCTCTCCAGCGTGGTGCCAGCATCTCCGTCTCACCCCAGCCGTGCTTGGAGCGTGTCTGGAGCCCTTTTGTGCCTTCTGGGGAGCACTGGACTGTCCTGGGCACGTGGAAATGGATCAGCTCCCAGTGAGGAGTTGGGGGTGATGGCTTTTCCTTGGGTTGCCCAAAGGGGCAGGAATTTGGGAGCTTCTTCAGCCGCTGCTGCAGAGTTTCTGTGCCCTCCCCGGCCCCTGAGGGCTCTGTAAGAGCAGACAGAGAAACGGGGCTCGGGTCTGTGCAGGAACCTCTCGTGGCCGATTAACATTCCCCCTTTTTGCATGGGAATAAAATCCCTGCAAACTCTCTGAGCCTGAGCTGCAGGCACCAACGTGCAGAGCTGAGGTGTGTGCAGCCAGGGGTCTGGAAATCCAGTGGGACTTACACCCTGTAGTCTCCTGTGAGTAACTCCTCACTGGATTGCCAGCATGAGCCCTGGATGCACCAGGGGCACTCAACAAATAAACATCATTTCGATTACAACCATATCAACAGCATCCAGAGACAAAAAAAAACTTGAGATATTAAAAAAACCCCCAAAGTGATAGCTGTGCATGCCAAAGAGAGGGGGCACCGTGGATGTGTTTTGCATCCCTGATTTGCTGCAGAGCCTGTCCTGTGCTCACAATCGAGAAACAAACATAAACTCAGAGGTCACAAAAAGACTGAGCCTGGTGAGGTGGATGTTCTGAATATATTAGGTATGTAAAGCAATATTGTGGCCCATCCAAACTAGAATTAGTGGTAATTATTATATAATATGTAATGATGGGATTTAAATGGCTAACACATTTTCTCTGCTGAGATCATTTAGACATGATTCATATAAATGATTAAATTAATAGATCTTCCTCTTTTAAGACTGCTAGGCAGCTTAAACTAAATTTCTCAACAGAGACTGATCCCAGTGAAATAATATTAATAGAAAATGGGAGAAGAATTTCTGAGAAGTGGGTAAATATATGATGGAGTTTGAGGAAGTTTCTATAGACGCCTTTGCCGACCAAAATACTTCCCAGATTTAAATATTCTCTAGAAATAACCCATCAAGGACTCTGGAAGGTGAAAGAACAACAATCCTAACTTTCCTTGAAAGAAAAGAATGGAGAAATGTGCTGGAGGATGGGGACTTAAAGGATCACTGTCTACTTAGTTTAGGCTTAAACATTGGGCTTTTCATAACACTAAATGGTTTTACAAAACCTAATGTGAATAGAAATGTTTTTCTTGTTCCCTTTCTGAACCAAATTTCAATAGAAGCCCCCTCGCCCCCCCATGCCCAGCAGACCCCTGTGCAGTGCTGTGAAGTCACACACAGCAGCCCCGTGCTCGTCAGGGAGAGCAAGGACAGGGAAATGAGTGTGGATGGGATTTCTGAGCAAAGCAGGGAGTAAAGTGTTCAAATCTGAGAGGCACCCGGGAGTTTCAGCCTGGAAGTGCCAACAGCCAGCAATGAGGGATGGGGGAAGGTGTCCCTGCCCCTGGCAGGGGTGGAATGGGGTGAGGGTGGAATGGGGTGAGGTTTAAGGTCCCTCCCAACCCAAACCAGCCTGTGATCCCGTGAAAGCCAGTCCTGAGCAGTCAAGAGGAGCTTTGCCACCTCCCTGATGCCTCTTCCCCTCCTCCCACCTTGTCCCTGGCTCACAGCTCTGCCTCAGCCCATGAGGCAGAGCCTTTTCCCTGAGGCTTTCCAGGGGATTGGGTGCTGCAGTCACACCCTGGCCCCCCTGAGGCCCCGGTGCAGAGGGGACTCACAATTCCAGGGGTACCAACACACAGAGAGGTGCTGAGCATCACCTGGAGCCACCAGACCTCTCCTGCAGGAGCTTCTCCTGCCCATGCACAGGAGGGGGGAGCTGAGACCTCCCAGGCTCAGGTTTAACCACGGATTTTCTCCACATCTGCTCCCTTTGTTAGTCACAAGCCATACGGAGGGGCAGAGCTGTTTGCTGTGTGCCCTGGGCCCTGCAGGGACAGCCCTGGCAGCTCTCAGCCCTCTTCTTGCTCAGACTGAGCATTTGCTGGCTTGGCAGTGCCTTGGAGTACTCCAAGGAAGGCATCAGATTTATTTCAGTGCAGCTCTGTAGCGGTGCTATCACACCAGAAAGAATTTCATAAAGCACAGTTTGTCTTTGGGGTTTTTTAAACTGCTTGGGAAAGTGCATATGGTAATTTGGATAGTTCTGTCCCAGAGGGTTACCCAAGTGCTGCACACCGAGTGGTCCTGCTATTTTTGTTGTTAAATTCATCTGCGTTTCTTATCCTAAATATTCCCTTTTTCTGCTCAGAAGGTTAAAAATACCTGGAGCTGTGAGTCTGGCCTATTTACTACAGAATTCATGAGTCATGCACTACGCTGGAGTCTGAAATATCACAGGGTATTATTCACTGAGAGCTCAGCAAAAGAATGGCAAAATCTGCCCTTCAAGGCTCGAGATTCCAAACCCGAGTGCTTTGGGGAGCTGCTCGTCCAGCTCTCCCCTCCAGAAATGACTGCAGAAGGAACAAAATGCAGGAGGGAACTGCCAGGAGGCTCTGATGAGTTTAACAAGCTTTATCTTGCTCCCAGCTGGAGAGGGCCCTTCCCAAGGAAATGGTGTGTGGCTGCTGTTAACAGCAGCTCCAGCTCAGCCCCAGTCCCGGGGCTGCACTGACGTAAACTGATTGTTTCTGCAGATCCCAGCTCTGCTCTGGCCTCTCCCCAGCCCTGGGTGACACAAAGCACTGATGGAATGTCTCAGATCCCCTCAGTGCCTCTGGTGCTCGGGATGGGATGGGATAAGCAGGCCTGGGCTCTGCTGTGATGGTTCAGCCCAGGAATTTGGACCGTGGCAAAGGCAGTTTGCTCCTGCAGGAGGGACAGGAGATCTCTGTAAATGGGCATTTCCAGAGGGGTCGGCTTGCCAAAAACCCCTCCTGGATTCAAAATATTTATGC
>VYXD01010378.1:259301-274155 GCA_013397195.1 Hylia prasina
CCCTCAGACATCCACCAAAAACCCTCCTGGCACAGCTCCAGCCATTCCCTGCCTCCTGTCCCTGCACCACCACAGCAGAAACTGGAGCTGCCCCTCACCAGGAATGATGTGATCAGCTCTCCTCAGTCTCTTCAATTCCTCCAGGGCATTATAACCTCCTCCTGTAGGCGCCACATCAACGTTTCTAAAATTAAAAAAAATAATAATTAAAAAAAAAGTTTGGGGATTTGAGGTTATTTCAGCAAGCTCCATCCCATTTCACACAGATGGGGAATTGCTGTTGCACCAAGCAGAGCTGAAGGCAGCGGGGAGGAAGAAATCTTGTTGATTTTTTTTTTTTTTGAGTCTTTTTCCTCATCTTTTGAGTCCTTCTCCTCATCTTGCAGATCTTTTGTGGGTGAGCCAAATGTAATCAGGTTTGGCTCACTTGGAGGAATTAGGATGACTGCAAAGTATGCCAGATTTCAAAACAATTTCTAACAGTTTCTGTGATACTGTGTAAGCAACTGAAAATTGACATGTTGTGTTGTGCCCAAGTCAGCCAACTGCTGTCACTGAATAATTAGATTCTCTAGAAGAAGAGAAAGGTTTTTTGTTGGTTTTTTTTTTCTGAACAGAATTATTAGAAAATAATGTGGTAGCTATTTTATATAGGGATAGACTCGAATTATTCTGCTCTTAGGAGCAAATTTTTAAAAATAGTTTACATCTGGGCCCCAAAAGTGTCTTTCATGTATTTTTATATATAAAAGTATAAATAAGTTGTTTGGGCATTTTTATGCCAATATGTGTGGTACTTGCACATGGAAGTCGTCGTTGCAGATGGTTTAATATTGTTTTTCCTAATAGGAATTAATTATTCTCTTTAATTCCTTTTATTTCATATGGCACATCAATTCTACAAATTGAGTTCTAATATCAGACATAGGTCATGATCTAATTATAGCTGGATCTGTCAGGGAGTTATGATATTTGTGGGATAGATTTAGTGCCTGATTCCCCAGGAACTTCTGCCTCTGCCAAGTCCTGCTTTTCCCCCCTGAGCTGGGGAGAGCTGAGTGCAGCTGCTCTGCCTTGCTGCCCGTCATCCCTCTGGGATTCCCTGCTGGAATAACACAGCCAGGAGACACGGGGAGGGCATCCTGGCCCTGGAGAACCACTGTCAGTCACAGTCCCAACCCTCTGGGAATGCTGATCCTCTCCCAGTCACATTCCCAACCCTCTGGGAATGCTGATCCACTGCCAGCCTCATTCCCAACCCTCTGGGAATGCTGATCCTCTCCCAGCCTCATTCCCAAATCCCTGGGAATGCTGATCCCTTCCCAGCCTCATTCCCAACCCTCTGGGAATGCTGATCCATTCCCAGCCTCATTCCCAACCCTCTGGGAATGCTGATCCACTGCCAGCCTCATTCCCAACCCTCTGGGAATGCTGATCCTCTCCCAGCCTCATTCCTAAATCCCTGGGAATGCTGATCCACTGCCAGTCTCATTCCCAACCCTCTGGGAATGCTGATCCTCTCCCAGTCTCATTCCCAAATCCCTGGAAGTGCTGATCCTCTCCCAGCCTCATTCCCAAATCCCTGGGAATGCTGATCCTGTCTGGAGGGGAGATCTGGAGCAGATCCCGTGGGATTCTGCTGCTGTGCATCAGCTGGGATTTGGAAGGGGGCTGCAGAGGCTCAGTTAAAAACTCACATTTTGGCAGTGGTACAATTGGAACAAGTGAACATACAGGGAATTTTGGGGTTTTTTTTTCCCTCATATTTCCTAAGCTGTCTTGTTGCTTGTTGTGGTGATTCTATCAAAAAGCAGCACAACTTTAAAACTGTTATTTTATTTTTATCTTAGTCCCAGACTTATCTGATAGCACCTTCTCGTGTGTCCTTTCTACTTGCATGGCCCCTTCTAATTTATTGTTTGAGCTTTCTTTTCAAAAGAGTAATTCCTAAAGCAGTAGAAACTCTAATTTTACCAATATTTTAAACAACAACAAAGCCCAGTGCAAAAACTTCTATGACAGCAATTAATGGAAAATATTTTTATTCTGGAAGTTTTTTTTCTCTATAGGTGTAACTCTTGACAGGGACTCCTCACACTGTAAATATTTCAGAAGGTGGTGGTGGGGATAAATATTATGTGTTTTTGAAACTTCTACTCCTTTTTCTGCCATTAAATGCAGCTGCAAGATTCAGTTAATGGTGCTGGAGAGGCTGGAGACGGGACTCTTGTTTCTGCCCTGAAAATCCTCTTTATTTCTTTAGATCCAGCTGTAAAATTCCTCATACTTTGCTGGCACTCTTGCAAACAGGAGATAAATAATAAACAGTTTCTCCCAGGGCATCCAAAGCTCCATATATAAATCTATATTAAATCCAAGGTTAATGATGGCTTTTCTGCTTTATTGACAGCAGGGAGCACTTCTTGAAGGAACTCCTAAGTGGAAAAGTCTTTTTTCAGAGGTTCTTAAGCAAAATGAGACTTTAAGTTTAAGATAAGATGGTCAAATCTTATTCTGCCACGCTTAAAAGAGAAGAAAAAAAAAAAAATCACAAATTGTTCTGTTTGTCAGCTGGGGAAAGAAATATTTTTTATTTCTCCCAAATTATTTCCTACCTGCGACATCCCTTATTTGATTTGGTCTTGCAGGGAGAAGTGCTGCTGTTCTCATTAGTCCTTTGCAGCTCTCCCTTCCCTGGCTGAGGTGGAAGCAGCTTTAAATCATGTGGGAGAGCGGGGAAGGGAAAAGAGAGGAAAACAGGCTTTTTGAACCCTGTAATGTAAATTTGCAGACAATTATTCATTATTAACTGCCTGAAGCATCACACCTCTCTCACCTTTGCTGGAATGTCTGAACATTAGGGTAAACAACACGCTGCTGTCTCCTCATAATGCCTCTTGCTTCGCTGCAGCAAGAACTTGTCAGAAACAGATTGTGATGTTGACTTCTCAATAGGGGAAAAAAAGGGCCTAAATTAGACTTCTATAAAAAGAATATTGCATATTTATTTCCACAATAACGCCAAGGAAAAACGTTAGTCAAGAAGCAAGCAATTGGGTGAATAAATAAGCTTGTCTTTGTTCTCATCAATTAAGTTATTACATCAGTTGGAAAACCAGTGAATTATAATACAGATGTTTAATGAAACACTGCTGCGCCTATAAGTCAAACTCCTATTTTGTGGTGTGATTTTGGCTGCATAGTTTTGTGTGTGTTAAACCGTATTTATTAGCTGATACCCATTATTATTTTGAGCAAGGTATAATTCAGTTGTCAGGCTCCAGCTCTGGGAAGGAGATTTAATCAGTGAGAGCCCGCTTTGCTGCTGAGCATAAAACAATGCGGGTTTCATGAAGCAATCACACCAGTGTGAAAAAATGGGATTAATTAGTATTGTACAAGAACAGGCAGCATGCTCATTAAAACCTTGTGAGCTGCCTCTTGATAAACTGCCACTTGATAGGGCCGCATTAATGTGACAAGGCAAAGACTTTATTTCCAAATCCTTTCTGATGATATCTCACTTTTAAGTTACCTGGATTGACTCTCCAAGGCTTTTGGAACACAAAGATCAAAATTGCAGCGAGAGATCCCCCAAGACACCTGGACAAAGGAGCCGTGCTCAGATAGAGAGGCTTCAAAAGACAACTTGCTTTTTTTTTTTTGAACTCCCATTCCAACATAAATCAATAGCTGTACAATGAGGCAGCTCCAAAGGTGGTAAATTTGCATTTACACTCAGCAGGTTGGGCTGGAACTTATTTGGCGATTAGCAGCCACCTAATGAATCCCCTCTCATCCTGAGCCTAGCAGCTCACCAAGGCCTGCCTTCATCTGTTTGTCAATCTGATGAATATTCCTGCAGCTCCTCCAGGCTCACAGGGAAAGGGAGAACAAGGTGGGCACTCCCAGCTGAACATCTGTTTCTGATACTTCAGCTCGGCCACCGAAGAACTCCTGGTCATTTTTTTAAATTTTTTTCTTTTTTTTTTTAATCCTTTCTTTTCGGAAATAAGAACTAAAAGTGTAGATCCCTACTAGTGGATTAGTTTCTACATGACAAAACATAATAGGAGACATGCCTGAATAACAGCAGTAAATGTTGGGGAGGATGTATTTTTGATCTCGTGCGTTTTCCTTTAGGCAGAACGTTTTATTCCTTCCTGAATTTGCAGTGGTTCTGATGATTTACTTGCACATAATCTTGGTTTGTTTTTTTTTTCTGCCTTTCCTATTTGAGAATTAGTGGCTCTAATGAAATTACAGGTGAACTTGTAATAGTTAAGCAGATCTCTCAGCTGTTTCATGATGCAGAGGTGCTCCAAGATGCTGACTTTCCATGTAGCTTTAGCTGACATTGTGTGTAAGGCAATTGTAATGCAATAGAGTTACCTGTCAGCATATATTTGTAGGTGTGGAAAATGCCACTCAGGGAACACAGATCTCGTATTCCCCGAAGCTTTTTCCCAACTATTTTATTTTTTAAGCAAAAACATCTTGTTAAACCTCAACACCCTATTAAAGCAAGGCCGTCCAGCGCCCAGTCAGAGGATTCAGTCACCAATTATGGATTGTTTGCCTCTGTGGAGGTGCAATCCCAGGCAGAGCTGCCAGGGAAAGCAGAGACTGGAGGGCAAAGCACCTGAGCTGGCTGGAGAGGGACGAGCAGGACTCTTTACAAAGTGATGTATTGCAATATTATTAATTTAAGCCCCTAGATTTCATTGTTGTGGTGTGGGTTACATGATGCAATGCAAGGTGACAGCCATTGAATTAATAGAAAATGGGATTCATCTCTTGAAATTTCACACAAAATAGGAGACAGACAAAAAAAAAGGGAGATGGATAGACAGACTGATAATGCCACTAATACTTTCAAATTTAAACCAAATGGGGAGATAATTTTAAACATTAATGGTATTTATCAACAGTGTGATAGCAGGGAGGGGGAATCACACTCCCTCCTCTCTCTCCCTCTTTCTCTTTCTCCCTTTCGTTGATTGCTTTGTTGAGCAAGTCAGTGAATATTTTACACTTTGTTTCTTTTATTTTAGCAAATGAACTGCCTCGAGCTAATGTAGTGTAAGTGGAAATTTCAAGCACCAATGTCTACTGCATGATCCAATAATAGGAACTTTCCTTCCCTCCCAGCTCTGTAAGACAGAGCAACAGCAAACTCCCAGTGCCTCCAGGTAGTCACATGCCTGATTTATGATTATAAACTACAGCTCTGGAAGAGGTTAGCTAGGTAGTTTAAATCACTGCTTTCCCTCTAATGAACTGGGGTCACAGAGAAAACACTCCATGCAACAGCCTCAGCTGGGTGTTACTTATGCCCTACATCCTCCTCTGTGTTTTCAGCTTGGATTGTGTTTTTGCAGGGTTTTAATGGTGAAATTTGGGAAGTGGCGCTCCTGAACATTGAGAGAGATGAGCTTTTGTTTGTCGTTTGTCTTGGTGCAAACTGGGGGCAGGCGCCTGTTCCAAACGTGGTGTGGGCAGCAGGAAAACGGATAAAAAAGAGAAGGTCAAGGCAGACACCAGCCCCAGAGCGTGCGAGGAGTTTCCTTGCCCAGTCACAGTGAGCTGTGCTGATGAACTCCTCCTGTCTGAAATCTGTGTCACACCATTGCACAGCACCTAAACAGAATTATAACCGTGCTGAAGGTGCCTGAGAGACACAAATACAGGAATAGTGCAGATACTGCTGAGACAGGAGCTGATTCCAGGCCGAGGTCACTGACGGTGGCATTCAGGGGAGGGGGGGATTGCTGTGTGAGCTCCAGGTACCCCTCATGCAGAGCAGGTCCTGGAAGCATTGCTGACCTTGACAACAGTAAAAGACTCCACCTTTTTGAGTTGAAGCAAATTGAAAAGCTTGTGCACGCCAATCCCACTTGGACTTCCCTATGAATTAGTCAGAGGAAGCTTTTTGGCTGCCGTTTACTTCTCGGTTTACATCTTGAATTTTCCTACTCTGCTCCTTGGACCTTGCCTGAAGAGTCAGGATCCCTCATGAGCTTTGCAGTTTGAGCCTCCCATTTCCTCACAATGTTTTGTGCACCCTCACAATGGGGTTTTTTGTTAGTTTGTTTGGTAATTCAGGGAGGTTTCTTCTACCAGGGACAGGTGAGCACTGCCCCACCTGCTCCCGTTAGAACTCTCTCCTGTGGTTCAGTATCTATTCACAATCAGCTCTTTCCTCCACAGTTCCCCTGAGTTTCTGGTGTAAACATTGAAGATTGGTTCTAGGCTTGGAATTGGATTCAGTAGTGCTTGTGCCAACCTGCAGGAAAAGGGGAAATCAGAATTGTTCCCTCTCCCAGCTCAGCTGCTGTCAAGTGCTGGATTGACACAGAGCAGTCCTTCAGAACTGCAGCTGTTCCATCCAAGATTCAATTTGGGCCCTCTGGGTAGCAGGGAGAAATATTTCTCTGCTGTAAATCACTTAGTTCAGACAGAATCCTCAAGTTGTTTTCATGCAGAATCATACAGGGACCTAATTTTCTGTGATGGCTGCTTCAGTTATTGCATCACAAAAATTCCTCACTACGGAGCAGCAGGTTTCATTCATTCCAGCACCACCTATAAATAAGGGTTGTGACTGGAATAGGCCATGAGTGTTCCTCCTGGGAAAGCCACACATCGCATTATCTGCGAGGAAAATGCGTTTTAAATTGCATTCCTCTAACTCCATCCTTCCTGCTGCAGAGTTCATCTGCGAGCATGCTAAATGGCATCCTTCACACCAGTGCCACAGCAGCTTTCCACGTGCTCCTGGAATGATTCAGCTTGGAGGGGGCTCCTGGAGGTCACCTGCTTCCCTTGGAGGAGGGAGCAGTTGACACCTCAGAACTGCAATTGGGAATTTAATTTAATTCCCATTAGAATGGGAACCCGCTTCAGTGCCAGGACTCTTTGGGCAGGGCACGGAAATCAGTGGGAGTTTACATGGAAATCTCACGGATGCTTCAGCTCACTCTGTAGGAAAAGGAAATCTATTCAGAGACTTTTCACGCTGAAATTCCCAACCCCCAAATTATTCATTATTTTTCACAATTTTGGAAGCCTGCTTGCATGCACTAAGGAATGAATGATCCTGGAAATGTTTCAGTTGAGTCTTGACATCAGCTGTCTGGGAGGGAAGATGTTGCTGGCCATACGTGTGGACAAAGCAAAGGAAAACATGAATTAAATGTGTTTTCTTTCTCTGACTTATCCTGTGTGTTTGGAGCTTTGACTTCTGTGCACTGCAGTCCACCTGACCATGGAAAAGTGGGATCAGTGTTGATCAGTTTTTCCCATGTTTCTAAGGCAGTTCTGCCTGATGCCTCTGGATTTTATGGAAAATATGTTTTTAAAAAATAACAATCATGAAAATATTCTGCACACGGTGTTACCCAGCTGAGGATGCTGGAGGAACTCAGATTTGGACAGGAGCACTGCAATGCCAGGTAAAGTCTGGGACACCTTTTGTGCAAGCAGTCAAAATAACCAGCAGGGGATGGAGAACTTCTCTAACAGCAGAATTCCATTGTGGATCTCCTGGACATCTGAGGGTGGTTTAATAATAAAGGGGCTGGAGGTGAAATATAAACTGTGGAAGGGTTTGTGCACCACGGTGTCAGCGTTATGGGAAATGCATCATCCCAGGCTGGAGCTCATACAGAACATGGGATGGGATGTGCCATGGGATCCCTTTATCTGCCCCCTGGATGGGCTGACAGGGACCCCAGCCTGTTTGGAGAGGATCCTGAGAGCACCTTACAGTCCAGGGTATCTCTGGGGGAGTGGACACGGATGCTGTGCCTGTTCCAAGGAGCAGGAGCGGGTCTGAATGGGCTCGGTCTGATGGGAAGAGGATTTTGGACAGAAATCACACATTCTGTGTGTGTGAGGCAGATCCTGCAGGAGCGGTGCCCTTCTGCAGCGGGGGCTGCTGCCCTCCCCTTGCTCATTGTCCTGCTGAGGTCTGAGCTGTGCCCGAGCTGGGCTGTGGGCACGAGGCAGGGCAAGCTGCACCAGCCCCAGCAACACCCCTGCCCCTCAGGCTGCCCCTCAGGCTGCCCATCGCCCCCAGAAATCCCTCCTGGCTTTAGCAGGGAAGGAGGGACGGGTGGATGGAGGGAGNTGGATGGATGGATGGATGGATGGATGGATGGAGGAATAGATGATGATGGATGGATGGATAGTTCCATCAGGCACTTTTGCTGCACTGGATGCCAACAGACCCCAAAAATACAAGCTGAGGTCTCGGGCTGTGCCCATTTCTGGGCAGAGTTTTCTCACCCCTGATTTATACACAGTAATCCTGTAACAGCCACTTTAGTCCAGGGAGTTTAACTCTTTGGATTTCTGCTCATCTGGAGAAGCTCCTGCACTCTGAACACCATGGATTTTAGGGATTGCTGGTGGGGGCCCAGTTCTGGGTGTGATCTTCTATCTTCACCCGTCTCCAGTTATCCAGAGATAATCAGATATTAGAGAAGGTTGGAAATTTGTCTCCTATTAATAATTAAAAAAAAAAAGTGATAAAAGACTCTGATCTTGCCCGTGTCATAAGTAATGTCACTTAGTAAAGTGACTGGCACTAGCTGTAGGCTCAGATATGCCAATTATAATTAAAGCCATTATTTTCAAATACAGTTCAGTTTATTCCTGGGGAAAAGTAAAGAGAATTTTAGAGTGACAAATCTCTCTGGAAAATGCAAACTTGACAAAAAGGCTGCGCTTTCAGATTACCTGTAATAATTCGGTTTCAGGTTGGAAATGAATGTTATGTTAAAAAATATCCTTTAAAATGAGTGTTGGCCAACCTAGCATCTTGTACAACATCGAAATATGTGTTGTGTCTGTCAGAATCATCTGGAGGAAGCTTCTGATGACTTACAAAGCAGAAATGACATTTAGTTCTTAGATCAACAGCTCTCAAACCTCTCTAGTGAGGTTCTCAGAAAGGTTCTGAACCACCATCCGCTACAAATCCAGTGCCCATTCACAGACTGAAAGACAACCAAACTGCCACTTATTTTTGAGAACTAAAACCAAAGATATGGTGATTTTCTCCAGGTAATTCTGGTCTGTTAGTAGAGAATTGCTGATGAAACTGGAGATTGGTGCTTTCCTCCCTCTGTTTTGGAAGGCTGCGGACCCCCCTGCGGCACCTCTGGCCCTTGGGGGGCTTTGTGCCTAAACCAAAGGGGGGTCCCAGGGGTGACCACAGGAGATACCAACCCCACCCCAGCTCCCTGAGCAGCCACTCACCCCATTGGGAAGGACAAACCCCACGAGGAGAGGAGGGGAAGGGACCCCAGGGATGTCCCCGTGCCCCAACCCAACACCCCAGAGGACGCAGCAGGTCGGGGCTGGGGGTTGGTGCAGGTGAGGAACAGAAACGTGCCACTGACCTTTGCCCGTGCCAGTGCTGCTCACATCCCTGGGATTCCTCTGTCCTGGCCTTGCCGTGGCTCCGTGAGCCCAGGGCAGGGCTTGGGCTGCCCTGCCCAGAGCTGCTGCTCCCCGGGGACTGCCCAGATCCCGACTGCTGCGCCCTGAGCCGCAGGGTGGACACCAGGCACGGAGGAAATTCCTGCTTGCACTGCAGGCGGCTGGGATCTAGGCAAGAAAAGTTGCTGTAGCCGAAGGGTTTTTTTCATTCTTGTCTGCTGCACCGGGCAGCTATTTTGTTATTATTGGCAGACTCAAAACCTTGGCTTTGTTTTCTGCCCTGTAATCTCGTGGTGCTGTCCCTCCTGTTCCCAAACCCTCTGGTTAAAAGTGTTTCCATTTGATATGATTAATAGCTCACGGGAGTGATCTCTATTAAGGACTCAAAGCTCAATTTCAAATATTTTTGTGGCGCTTCTGGTGGGCCTTGCTGGGATAAATTAAGCCTATTTTTCCCCTGATTGCTTCGTCGGATCCTTTTGTAACTTCACCTTGTATTCCTTTCTGTTCAATACTTTTCAAAGTACTGAGAGTTTAAAGAGGTACAATAAATCCCAGATCAGTTTTTAATGACCATGGTAAGCCTGCTTGTAATATGTCAGTAAGCTGAGCCTAAAAGCCAATGGGGAATAGGCCATTTCTGCCTTAGTAATTGCCTCCACAGAAAGATTTATAATGTCATTATCTGAATCTACAAGAAATAACTCACAGAGCTGAAATACCCTAAAAAAATATTACAATTCTCTTAAAATCTAGTCATTCATAAATGCTAAATCATAAAACTTTTTTCAAGAGGGTTTATGTTAAAAATAAAACACGGTCAAAATACAAACATACTTTTTTTTTTTTTTTTTTCCCCTAATCAGATCCCCGCTTCTTTATGGATCTGTTTTCCGAGCCGGAGCTGGGGATGGTGCAGAGCTCAGCCCTGCTGCAGACACACCGGTGCTGAGGAGAGGGACGAGCCCTCCCAGCCATTTCTCTTTATTTGTGTGCCGTTCCAGCGGGGGAGAGGGTTAGTTAGCGCCGCGATAAAATTAATTTTAGCGCTAAGAAATCAGTCCCCCCCCCTTCTCCTCGCGCCGTGCTCCCATGGAAAGCCCCACTAAATGTCCTGATGGATGTACTGCAGCGCTGGGTGAAGCCACTGCAGGCAGCTTCCCTTGCCCTCAGCATTCCCCAGTCAGGAGATATCATTCATTTCTTTCAAAAAGCAGGAAATGTACTCTTCAATTTGTCTGGTGTTTAATAAAGTGCTAGAATTACCATAGCTACCCTCATCTGCTGCTGCTTTAATACACTGGGAGATTTATACTAATTTCAAGCAGACTGTACCCTCAGTGCAGCAAGCTTGTGCACTTAAAAGGGCACTGGCAGGGGGATTTTATCTTTTTTTTTTTAATCATGAGCTCTTATAAGTAAGGACCTGATTTCTATTTCCCTTAAGATTTTGAGTTAGTTTACTCTTTTTTTTTTTTCCTGTGCTGTTTGTCCACAGTGTCTGGCTTTTCATGGCTTTTTTTTTCTTTTTCAATTATCTTTCACCCATCGTTTAGATAAATATTATTCCCTGACATCTCTGCAGATGTGTTGTAACGCAGTTGCTCCAACTCAATCAAGCGGTTCCTAAAATCAGTGAGAGGTTTCCAGTCTGATACAGTCTGATTCTTCCCTGAAGTTCAAATTAAACTTTTCCAGGGTCCAATATCTGCTCTTAGGCTGTAAATTACAGAGGCTAGCACCCTTTTAAAGTGTGGCAGTTCTGTTATTAATTTGAATAGGTCCAGGATTTCATTCCATGTCCCATATACTTCACAGCACAGACATATCCATAAGTAATAAATTATTACTCATTTCTGGTGAGCATTATAAACTTTCAGGTTCTTTGCCTCAAAGAAATGAGCTTCCTGAAACAGAAATTATTTCCCAGTCAGAGCACTCTCATCTTCATAAAGTCTCCTCAATCTGGAGTCTGGGAAAACAATACTGATCAATTTATTTCCTGAGCTTAAAAATTATTTTTCAGCAAACAAATGTGTGCTTCTGCCTCTGGGTGTGTGCATCCAGCTCTTGCTGATATTAGTGGGAATATTCCTTTGCACAGAGATCAAAATACCTTTTGTGAACCTCTACCGAGCTCCTTTTTGGCTTTACTTTGAAATGTTTCCCTGATTCCTGGGGCAGTGTGACGGGTGTTTTTCAGCACTGAGCTCCCTGAAGGAGCCAGTGACAACCGAATGAAACTGGAATTTTGTGTGCTCCGTGTTAAGCTGATGTGTTCAGGAAAGGGAAAAATATAAATCAGTTTTTTTCTGAAAGCCTCTTTTCCTTAAGAAATGCTGCACACTGAGTACAGGCAGATTTCTAATCTGAAGTAAACTTGATTTATTGTTGATCATTAGCTTTTAAAGCTAGCCTGGATTGAGATTGGGGTGTAGCAACTGAAATAAAAATCTTTGCACTGACTCTACCAGCCCTTGGATAAACTTGCAAGGTGACAGCCTGGACTGAGCTGTCTGGGGCACATCCTGAAACCAGGGGACTGCAAATTCGCTTTCATCAGGACTGCTGATAATAGGATTGCAGCAGGGAGAACCTCACCACAATGAGGGATGAAAGAACACAAAAAAAATATCCTTTTGCTCCTTGTGTTGGAAACTCCCGCTGCAAGAAGCAGGGTGCAGCAATGACCGAGCTGGGCTGGGATTAGGCTCTGGTGATTCCCTGCCTGCCAGGGCTCCTCACCACTGTGTGCAGCAAATGTCTCCTGACAGGCTCCCCGGCACTGAGGGAGGCACCAGGGGCTCTGGGGACGTGCTGGGTGCTGCAGTTGTTGCTGCCAGCCCGGGCTGGGGTTTACCTTTGGCGCTGTCAGAGCCCAGGCAGGAGGGACAGGAGCTTTTCCAACCTCCCGTGCATTCCCAGGGAGGTTGGGAAAGCTGTGGGAATGTGACACGTGGGGGCTTTTCCCCGTGCTGCAGTCGTGGGAGGGAAGGGTTGTGGTGCTGATTCTCCCTCCTGTCACGAAAACCATTCCTCAGCTCTTTCCTTGGCGCTTTCCACAAGGCATGCTTTTCCCTGGGACCTTCAGGGGTGATTAGCAGCTGTCACAGAGAGGGTGTTTGCAGCTGGATGTGATGCCTTGGGAAGGCTGACCTGGAGCAGAGAATGGACAGAGCTGGAGAATAAAGNAAAACTCCAGGAATCCCTGGATGAAGTCTCCTGGGATCTGATCCATTGGCAAGTCTGCATCCTGCACCTGCCCTGGAGCTGGGCTGTGGCTCAGGGCAGGGTGCCAGGGCAGGGGTGGGTGCTGATTCCAGCTGCTGTGTGCCAGCTCACTCCTGCTGCACCAGCAGCAGCCTTTGGACACCTGCAGGAGGCAGGTCCCTGCACTCAAGGTGCTTTTCCTTCTCCCACCATGTGTGTGACCCCCAGCCAGCACAGCACACGGCTCATGGAGCGCTCTGAGCTCTCTTTGCTGCCCTCCCCTTTTGATCCCGGGCAGGCAGAGCTGCAGCCCTGCCTCACCCCTCTCTGCTTTTGCCCCGGCAGCCAGAAAAAAAGCTGGGACTCCTTCAGGAAGTGCCCTGTTGTTGTTTTTTCCCCACTGCTCCAAAGAGCACGGCCAGTTCAGAGCCCCAGCTCTCAGGATGAGAGCTCGGCCTCAGCGAGAGGCCAGCACACATTTCAGCACTCAGGGACGCCTCCAGAGCATTTCAGGAAATGTTTTTTAAATTTATTCAAGGTGTGGAATTAAGCAAATTGCATCACTGTTAGTGCCGGGAAGGAATGCCTTGGTCTGTGCGAGTGGAGTAATTAGTTATGGGTGAGAAATCTCATCACGAGACATCTTGAGACAGGGAAAAAGGACCCAAATAACTCATAAACACACAGCCAATTCATTTTGTGCTTCCCTGAAGAGGACAGCTGTGGGAAGAAGGTAAATGGGGAAAATTAAGTTGCTTGTTCGAATCATTTAAAGCAGGAAAGAGAGCTGGAGAGAGAGTCCATCTCAGGGAAGGGCAGACAATGTGCATGACTTCAAATTCCTGTATCATACAAATAGAAAATGTGCAAAAAATGTAGGTGAATAAGGTTAAATCACCTCTGAATTTTTTTAGAAACCACAACTGTGTTCTGGGCAGTTTAAAGTTCTTGTATTTGTCTTCCTGCAAATTTCCACTCTCAAAACCAACTGCACCAAGAGTTTGGATAAATTACTCTGATATTGGCCCGTGTGTGATGTATTCTAATGAAACGTAAGTGTACAGGTCAAAAGAGAAATATTTAATGGAGGTGTTTACCAGTTGGTGATGGGAATGGAGAGCTCAGAATACACCAAGACAGAGCAGTCAGTGAATCTGTCACAGACATAAATCAGCCACACTCCCCCTGCATTTCTAATTGTCTCCCTAAAAAGGTTTTAGTCAAGCCCTTAAAATGATGATCACACAAATGCATTTTTATATCGCCTGTTTGCTTTTAGTTATGCAAATTTGTTCAAGAGAAATGATGTACTCAAAATGCTCTAAAATTTTTAAACCCCACAGATGTCTGTAGTGTGAGGGAATGCTAAGAAAAAAATAATACTTGTTATCCAGAGGAGGGAATGGTCTGATTTGGGGTTTAAAGGTGGTTCTGGGTGGAAGTAAAACAGGGCAGGGACAGGGGTTGGGGAGAGTGTTACTGTGTGGGTTTATGGGGATCTTCAGGCATCCCATTTCAACAGTAGCACGCTACAGAAGTGGATTAAGCTAGGGACGAATGCAGCCTCCAGTCAGACATTTTTTTGTACCGTTATTAAGTTAATTTATTAAATATGGTAATTGAAATGAAGTTTCCATTGCGCACAGGCCGCTTTGTAAAAAGCCAGTTAACCCTCTGAAGAACTTGGGTTTAGCACAGCGGCCAGAGCAGCTTTGGGAAATCCAGCTCTCGGTTCTGGGGTGAAAAGTTGTCCCTGAGCGTTTGGGGTGGGGATGCTGGGCTGGGCTCAGCCACAGAACGTCCCCGTGCTGGAAAAGCCGAGGCTGCAGCGTCTGCCAGGGCCAGGACAGGCTCGGGGAGGATCTTGTTAGGCTTGGGAGCTCTGAGCTCAGCCTTTCAGTCAGGAGCTGTGTCTGACCTCTGTCTGCAGCTGTCACTGCTGCACAGGCACGGGGGTTAACCAGAGTGTGGCTGCTGCTGGGCCTGCTGCAGCTGGGGCAGGACACGGCCCTGTGCCCGTACCTGTACCTGTACTTGTGCCTGTGCCAGTGCCCGTGCCTGTGCCAGAGCCTGTGCCAGGCCCTGTGCCTGTACCTGTACTTGTGCCTGTGCCAGTGCCCGTGCCTGTGCCAGAGCCTGTGCCAGGCCCTGTGCCTGTACCTGTACTTGTGCCTGTGCTACTGCCTGTGCCTGTGCC
>VYXD01010380.1:0-45414 GCA_013397195.1 Hylia prasina
GTTCCTTAGTTGAAAAATGACTGAGAGAAGAGTTCAACAGTATTTCCAGTACTAGGACTCATGATTGGTAATGAATGTGCAGGAAAGATGTCCAAACATAAAACAAGAATATCTGATTTTGTGACATACAGAGAAGTTTCTTTAGTAGGAAGAGGATTCTGTTTTATTGAAAAGCTTGGAATCAGTTTGTTAGAGGGAACTTACAGCTGTCTGTGCCTGTGTGTCAGATGAAAAGTGAGGACACTGCTTGTTGTGACAGTGGAGAATAATTTGAATGTAAAGACTTTAAGTTTTAATTTAGGTTCTGATGACTTAAAATGTGCCATCAAGATTGCCTAATAAACCAGTAATTGCATTAAGAAATGGCTCTGAGGAAAACTCAAAGCAGACAGATCTAGATTTCCCTTGAAGACCCTGTTAATGTTCTACATTTTCATTATGAATGCAAATATTTGTGTTTAGAACTTGAGTTGAAATGGCATTATTTTATTTCCAGACAAATGGAAATAAAGTATAAAATGTCAAATGTAAAATCACTTCTTCAGCAGAAAATTTTGTTGTGACATACACTATGTAATCACTGGTTGAATAGTTTGCCTAAATTCTGGGCCTCCATAGTGATATTTTAATAGTTTTTAAAAACCTACCCTTTATGAAAAGTATTTTCATAAAGTATTTCAAATATGTAAAACATTTATTTCTGTTTTAAATTTTACACAGCGATTGTGCAACAGCAGTCTGGTACTTGAAACACTTTATGGAAATAGTGCCGTTTGTTAGTCTTACAGTGTGGTGGTTCTGCTTTGATAATCCACTCAGTGACACTCAGTTTTAGTGAACTTCCAAAGCAGTTTTTTTTCCAAAACATATTTGGCTTGGCTCAAGAATTTCAGGAATTCACGTTGACTTTCGATCACAGAATCACAGAAAGGGTCAGGCTGGGAGGGACCACAGTGGGTCATCTGCTCCAGCCTCCCTGCTCAAGCAGGGCCATCCCAGAGCACACAGCACAGGATTGTGTCCAGAGGGTTTTTGAATACCTCCAGTGAGGGAGACTCCACGGCCTCTTTGGGTGATCTGTCCCAGTGCTCTGTCACCTGCACAGTAAAGTTCTTCTCATCTTTAGGTGGAGCTTCCTGCACGTGTGCTTCTGCCTGTTGATCATTTGGTAAAGAAAATTTAAACATCCTATGCTTTCTGTTTTCATTTACTTCTATCTGTATATTAAGCTAACTGTATTATTAAAAATACCTTTAATTAAAATCTATTTGAATGTGTTTTCAGACTCTTCTTGCCCCCATACGTTACTTGAGGCTGGGTGTTTTTTTTGTTCTAGCATTTTAAAAAACGAACTGTTGCTGTCCAGATGAGACGCGCAGGGAGGCCGGGCTTTCTGTGGAGCGCAGCTCTCGTTCAGTTCATGTGGTTTAGCCCCTGCAGGTGAGGCAAATGAGATCAAGGGCGCCAAGCCTAAGCTAATAAATTTTACTAAGCTCATGAAGTTTGCCTTCTTTCTGTCATACACCAGGGAATGGCATATGAAACCAGGAAAGGAAGAGAAGCAAAGCAGGAATGGAGGTAGTTTCAGGGAGCCAGGTAGCAATAAAAAACGAAAGAAAGGAAACATCAGCATATGCAATGAAAAATATTGTGATTAAAATAATAAAGAAAACTTTGACCCGTTGATTTTTTTAGAGCAGTTGTAATAATGATATATACAATGGGAATTATTACAAATAAAACTTACAGAGATGATTTGAAAGGCTAAATGAGCAAAAGCAGATTTATGACTTGTCACTTTTTAAACCCATGGAAACAGGTATTTGCTACTATGTTAATACACTGTGTGTGGTCTAATCAGCACAGTAGTATTCTGTGAAGATAGAAAATTGTTGCTTCTTTTAGGATTAAGCAAAGTTTTTATAAATTACAGGAAACTCAATGTAGTGTTTCTCTTCTTTGAACTGATAACCATTTTTTGTTCCTGCAGCTGTTATAAAAAGCAACTAAAAACAAAAGACTGATAATCATGTGCTTTGATGTTCATTAAAATTGAACAATTACTCTGTATCAGTAGGGCCGCATAAATCCTGTTAACACTCCACAAATGAAGGGAATATACAAATGTTTCTTTTGCTTTAGGTAAGAGTAGAACAGTATGAGTTTCACAACATGGTATCATGTATTGTAGTGGAGACAAGGTTCTGGTTATAGGGTGTGAGATTGTTTCTAATTAATCTCTTTCTGTTTTTCATGAGCTTGTGGTTAGTGTTAAAAAAAGCCCCAACAGGACAAAAACCACCTCCTCAGTTGTAGGGGAAAGGGAAGAAAACAGCAGACCTTAGTGCAGCATTTCCTAGCTCTCTGTCTCAAGGATTTAACTTTTTGAACTTTTCTTCACCTTCTATTCTATCCTATTCTATTCTTCTATTCTGGAAGATTAAGAAAGTAGCATGTTATGTTGTTTGTATACAACAGTATTAATCTTGGACAACTATTCAAATTTTCCATAGTTTAAATCTTGTGGGGGATGGATGTGTGGGTGGGATGTAGAAATTCGTTTAAGTCTCTACATCTCATGTCAGGTTTAGTGTGCAAAATGGTTTTCTCCAAGTCATCTGTGCCAAATTTGTTGTCAGTTAACTGTGTCAAACCAAAATAGTGGCCATGGTCCTAAAACCGCAAGAAATTTGATGATCCCAAAATCTTAACAATAGAAGTGTTGCACCTGAAATAACTTGATCAGGCATAAAATTATGACAACTCAGTAAGATTGTGATCATGTAAATACTTGTAACAAAATACATTGACTTAAAAAGATCCATAAAAAGTCACCAGCTCTAAAATGCTGTCAAATGCATTTTTACCTTTTGTGTGACTTTTCCTCTCAGCCATTCTTATAAAAAGGGTGGCTCTGCCTTCTGTGGAAGAGACAAGTTGGACCTCTTCCATTGTGTGAATCTGTAAGGACACTTGTTTGGTATATGGTGGAGATGAAACACTACACAGCTCTTGGGGCTTTATATAGATATGTGTCTGTCTCTAGTGGTGGTTTATGTAATTGATTTGATAGTTGAAATTAAGGTTTCTAGTTCCAGGTGTAAGCTTTAGAAAGATTTTTCTTTTAACAGGTATCTCTTGATCCAACAGAAAGGATAATAAATCACAAGACTTGACTTTCTTTCTACTAAGAATATACAATATTTCAGTTTCCTAGGCTAGGAAGCTTAATTTCTTTTCCCAGTGTTTCTAGAAGCCTCGTTCATCTTTCTAAGCCTTAGGACATTTAACACAAAGTAAGATATTGAACCTTTGAAACTCATAAAATAGCCAAAAATATTCAGTCTTCCAAAAAGGTAAGCTAGAGGGATGAAGCAGTTTAGCAGCTGACTTGGTGCTTTTTTCATGACACCATCCCCAGCAAAAGCCATGTTAGACCTTTTGGGGTTTTGCCCCAAGGTTTGAGCTGCATGTGAGGAAGATGCTTGAAGCCAGGTGTCATTTTTAGTCTTTTTTTTGGGGTACTATTCAGCTCTGCTACCATCTGCAGTAGCAGTTGTCCTGAAATGACACTGCAATGTGTATATTTATGTAATGTTGTTTGTTTGTTTTTCAGACACAGGATGAACCAACTGATACAAGATACGACTAGCTAAACAGCTATAAAATGCCCAAATTTGGGTCTACAAAAACAGTTCAAGTTGAAAATTCTGACAGCAATAGCACCATGGTGGAAAAAACAACTGCAAGAAAGGTAAAAATTATATTAATGCCCCTTTAATTTCAGTAGAATGAAGCATATTTCATGATTTTTGTTGCCGTAATTGGAAGAAATAAATATGAATCTTTGTTCTGATACCTTCAGTTGTAGATTTTCGGTCTGAGCGCCGATGGTAATATAAAGTTACACTGATTTAACTGATTTAAACTGTGGGACAGAAGTCAACTTTTATTGTAACTTGCAAGTTAATTTAAATGGAATCTGGATGCTTTGGTTTTATTTGATGTAAGTTAGTATATAGTCTCCCTATCTTAGCTAATGTGAAGTGTTCATGTACTCGCAGGAACAACAATCCATATTTTATTTTATTTTGCAGTGTATTACTCTCTGTAGCAAACAGACAAAACATTTGTGACAGCCTGTGATAGAGCACAGACCAAAGAAAAACATGGTTTCCAGTACTCCTTTCTAACACAGGGCATTGTTCCCTCTAATGAGGGAGGACTTAAAAGCCAAGTGCTGCACAAAGCTTAAGAGTAGCTCCTGTACAGGGGAGTCCCATCTAAAAATTATACAGTCCATTTTTGAGTGTTGGGGAATGAAGGGGAGTATGAATATGGGGACTCCAATCCCATATTGGAATATGGGGAGTCCAGTCATGCTGAAGGATGGTTTATTGTTTATAAATGGGAGGTATCCCATGATTTTTGGAGTTGTGGAGACAAGTTTCAAATCACCCAGTTCTCCAATTTGTCTGCCTGGTACACTTGTAACATAGACCGTGGGTTTATCTGTGCTGCTAATGAATAACAGAAGCTGGAATAATACTCTGCTTTGAGAATGATGAGTGGCATATATATTGCCCTAAGGAGAGAGAATCTGTTTGTTTCCCAACCATGTTTAGAACTGTCGTCTTTAGAAAAGGATTTTGTGTGTGTGCGTGTGGTCATACTCACCCTTTTGTCAAAATCTGTATTCTCTGCAAGACCATTTGATGAATGGATATAACACAAGGAAGAGGTTAAAAAAAAGGAAGAGATAAGATGATTCAGCATCTATTTGTAACTTTGTGTCTTCCAAAAACATTCATAGAAACCTTTAGGCCTTTTATTCTCTAGTTTGTTTCCTTGGTCCCAGTAAAGAGAGGCAAAGGTAATTCTGCTCACTCTGATGAATTACTTAGATAAGAAGAGGAAAGTACCGGAGTAAAATGGGGAAAGGAAATTGGGTTACTAACATAGGGATGAAATAATGTTGGGTTTTCTTTTTTTTTCTATTAATTCTGGTCCTTCTTTGGGATATGGCCAAGTTAATTTAAGTGTCATTCACTAATTTAGGGAAAGAGTAGGGAATGGAAGTTTGACAAAAGAATATAGAATCCCAGTGATGGACTGATTAAGTTGATACCAAAAAGTAAGCTGATAAACTGCTTGCACTGTTCTATCCAGTGTTGCTCACTGTCCACTCTGGTACAGTGTACAGCTTGAGATTAGAATGATGTAGGGTATGGTTTGGAATTGTGTGATATAAACCAATGTGTAATATAAGATCCTAATTAAAAGCAGAGAATTATTATTATTAATGGAGAGTATAAGTGTTTCAGTTAATGTTTCCTATATTCAGGTTTTTAGCATAATAAATAGAGTTGTCATATTTTGAGAAGAACTGAATACATGGTTATGTTAAAAGTCAACTTGAAGTGTCACATATCTGTTCTCTAGCGCATGGACAATTGTCAGAAGTGTTCAGCATGCCTTAGACTAATCTGCCCTTTTCAGAGTGGGTCGAAAAGATAGAGAAAATATTGCCAAAATGTTCAATTTAAGTTCAGCCAAGAAAATTACTTGAAATCTGGCAGGCAATAGGCTGAGAGTCAAGTGTGAGTTTGGACAACAAAAAGTCATGAAGGCAAATCTGTACTACATACACAAACACAGAACTCTGAAGTAAAGATTGACCAGCCCAAATCAACAGTGATAATTTTAATGAAATATCTTTAAAAGGTAGTGTAAATATCTGTAAAAAATAAGGATTTTTTTTTCTCAATGCATAAGCATTTCCAGCTGTGAATTTAAAAGTACTAGTACCTAAAGCATGTGAAAAATGTGACGGATTCATTAGCAAATGTAATGGATGTTAGGAAGTGCTAACGAGTAGTGTGAAATAATGTTCATAAAAACCAGTGCCTCTTACAAATGAACAGTAATGCTAAAGGATACCACTCCATAAAAAAATCCTCATTCTTCACAAAATAAAAACTGTAGTGACCTAAATGGCGTAAGACTGTTCTGATGGTTAACATAAGATAAAAGAAAAAACACTTGCAGCATTTTATTTCTGTTTCATAGTTTTTACACTGTTCAGCTAATTCTGATTGTGCACTCTTAGATGACAGAAAAATGTAGTGCAGATACTATTATTATTAGACATAATCTTTCATATTTGTCCAGAAATTAATGCTTATTATGCAGCCCTAACAACCAGTGAATAGCTATGTGTTCAGGTCTTCTGAGAACTCAAAAAACCATATTAGAAATAACATTGCTGTTAATAAGCTGAGTTTATATCATGTATGCAGTAGGGTACATGTATTTTTATTTCAATTGCTCATCTGGCAAGCATAAAGAAATAGTACAAGTGTATGCAGCAGCTAGACCATCTAATGGTTGATTGATATATTTTGTAAATGTATGAACATGATGAAATTGTAACTTGCCTGAATTTATACTTCATATGGCCAAACTCAGGAGATAAAAGGAAGTAAACTATGGATATGTCATCTGAAGGAGAAGCACACTTGGCGTTTGTAAGAATTAATTCTCTCCTTGGAAGACTCCAACAATAGTGCCCAAAACCATTTAATACCATACAGAACATGCTTCAGTATGTAATTATCTTTGAAAGGCAGAAAAAGAATGCTTGTTCTCCCAGGGCTTAGTACATCTGCTAGATTATATGGTTCTCTGTTGTCTCCTATTGTGTCTTGTCATTGACTGTAGTGGTACCAGACAATAGAGCTGGAATGGGACATCAAGAAATTGTCCAGACTGCTGTTTGTTAGCCTTCTGAGACAGTTCCTGTTGAACAGATTACAAATGTGTTCCTCATCATAACACACTAGTATGGTTTTGTTGACAGAGAAAATTCTTCCCTGTTACTACATCCTCCAGTGAGGCATGCATTAAACGTTGAGACGTGCAGATCCAGTTCATCCATTTGCCCCAGAGTAGAATAAGCTGTACTCAGTTCCTGACAGATGTTTGCCAGACCTTTTCTTTAAAGGCTTGCCTGATGGAAATTCCTGTCTCCTTGGGCAGTTTATTCTGATACTTAATTATGCTGACTGGCATAGAGTTAGATACTTAGTAGAAGGATAAATAACCTTTGCTAGTCTCCTGTTGCAGTCTAAAGCCATTAAGTGTTCTCTAGCTGCAATGGCCATGGAAAGTATGTAATGCTTTTCACTTTACAGCAGTAGTTAATTTTCTGAACATCAACATGTCTTCAATGTTTTACCAGATAAGCAGCTTTCATTTCAGATTAATTAATCTCTTTAGAAAGTCCACAGGACTTAAAGGCTATTTTATAAAAAATGTCAGCTTCATTTTAGGTTGCTTCCATGTGTCACATTAAAGTTATACAGCAGACCTGTTGATGCTGAGTTTTGAACCTTGCCTTCGACCCTGAAAAAGAGATGTCATGCTGTTGCAGTGACCAGGAACAACTGGAACAGTGAATGCTCACTCTTCAGAATGGAATGCCCGGACTTAGCTGCAGGGTTTCTACTTCTTTTCCTACTTTTACTTCCTCTACTTCCTTTACTTGAAGTTGAATCCAGGATGCCATTAAGAGTTTTCTATCTTTTCACACCGAATTTTGTGATTGTACAGTTGATTATTTTTATCAGTTTGTAGGAACTTGGTTTTATCCTGGCTTTTCCTATTTTGATTTGTATTAAGACTGGTTTTCAAATCAGTCAGTCTTCTTACATTGCCCTTGCCAGGACTCTTTGCTTCTCTTTGAGTTGTGATGATGTCTGCATATTTGATTGTATCTCTTTTCCACCACTGAATGCTGAACACTAATTTCCACAGTAGCTAAGGAACAAAATAGTCTCTTTTTTCTTTCAGTTTCTGTGTATTCTATGTATAGCCTTTTTTAAAATTTATTTTCAATGTGCTTTTATTTATCTGAAAGTGTTTTGAACTCTCTACTCCTACTTAGATTATCACAAAATTAATTTTCGATTATTATTCAAAAACTACTGCATCAGTCATATTTAACATAATACATATAAACAATTTAAGAATAAATGTAAAGCTGTCTAATTACTTAAGCAGCTTGTGCCTCTCTGAGCACCTACTGGTGTATTTTACTGAGGACTGCCCCCCCAAAAGAATTATTTTTAAAGATTACCAACTGTAAAAAGTTGTGGGTGTTTGATTGTTTTGTTTGTTTGTTTTCCTACAGAACAAGTTGAAATCAATGTTTTCTGCTTAGGAATTTTAGATTATTTTTAGTTCATCCTTTCTATTGTATAGTACATAACATAAGATAATATTCTAGAAAAATAAATAAAATATTGATGCCACTTCATCATATTGTGGAAAATTCACATACATAGATAGGAGAAATAATTGGTTTGTTTGAAACAAGGGATGAGAAAGCTCCTGGTGAGGTTGGGCTCAAGTGGGAGACTTTTGTGTGTGGTGGAAGAGATGGGAAAGGGCTTAATGGAGTTTAGATCTGTTATTGCCAAAAGAGATGTATTTGGAAATGATGACTTGCATTAGATGGATTAACTTCTTTCATAACTAATACCACAGGCACTGTATGTCCCAAGGGCCTAGGGAACTCTTAAGGGATTTGGGGTTTTAGATTTTCTTGTTCTAGCATGTAAAAAAACCCCTTCGGGGTTTTGAAGGAGGGTTGCCTTTGGTTTTGGCAACAAAAAGTCATGAAGGCAAATCTGTACTACATACACAAACACAGAACTTTAGTGTGGGTTTTAGTCTTCATTTTGTTTTGGAATTTTGTTTTTTTTGGTTTCTAAACTTGGAGTGAAAAAGATAGGTGTTCTCTGAGAGCAATGACCTTTATAACTCGGGAATTTTGTTGACACAAACTAATACTTTCTTTGTTATTTCCCTTGTACAGATATTTGTCTTCTGAAAGTTGTAGGGTTTGTTTGCAGGTTCTTTTTCTAACCACTTCTGCTTAAGTTTTTTGGCAACATTTTAAACTCAGCATGTCAGATGATATCTTCCCACCTGAGATTGGCTTTTCTTAAAAAAAAGTAAAGATGCCTTTGAGAACAGCATCTTTACTTCAAGTTGTTTTTTAGTTTTCTTCCAATCAGAATAAATCTTCAAAAGTACCAAGGACCAGCCTTTTGGTTTTCAGTGATTGGCAAGGCATTGTATGTTCTTCTTCTACCTTTAGGAAGTTAATCTATTAGTAATTTCATCTGATCATATGTTAGGAATGATATAAAGCTGTGGAGTTGTGACAGCTGACAGAGTGGATGATGTGTTTTTGCAGCATGTGTTGAACAGAAAACATGTCATTGCATCTCAGTTGGTAGGCTAAGATGTTGGGGTTTGCAGAGGGTTCTCTCAAGCAGCCTTTACGCTAACCTGGTATCTTTTACATTCTTTCCTCCTGTATTAGTGAAGTAATCAAGTATAAGTTAATAGTGAGTGTCTTTAGGTTTTTCTCTGTTTATATGGTTTATGAGCCAAGATCTCTAGATGGATACAACTCAAGAATCCAAATAGCTTACACCTGTTTTTTTCTAAATTTGGTATCAGTTTAAAAAGCTTCTTCATAGATTTTTCTCAAATGAAACATTACACTGCTATTGTTGAAATAGAAAGGGAGTTCTGTACTGATGGATTGCAGGGTGGGAGTGGAGGCAGGGGAGGGTAATTAGAGGGTTTTTTTAAGGTTTACAATTCACAGTCACAATTGCAGTGTGGGCTTTTAATGTGCTTTTAGTGGGATTGTTATGGTCAGGGAAGGAAATTGGGGTGGTCATCAAGACTTGGCAAATTCTTTTCATTTTGTGTTGTTCCTTTGCTAATTAATTAAGTCTCTAATAGTGAACAGCATTTCTACACTGATGTATCTGAAAGTAGGAATAACATAGAAGTTAGTAATTTAAAAAGGAAATGACAATTGATTCGTCTGTTTATTCAAGAAAATTTGTAATACACGTACTTCTATACACAAGCACATACATTCTCACATAGCAGTCTTTTCAGTCTGTACACGTTATAAGACTATCCTGCTTTATGCAAAAATTACTTAGTATACTTTTTATTTATATTAGAGCAAGGACAAGATTGCATCCTACAGCAAAACTCCAAAAGTGGATAGGAGTGATGTGGGGAAGGAGATGAAAGAAAAGTCTTCCATGAAACGTAAACTTCCTTTTACTATTAGTCCATCCAGAAATGAAGATCGCAATTCAGACACAGGTAGAACCTTTTTATTTCCTTAACTAATAATTTGTTGGTAAAATATGTCCTAACTTAATTAATTGTATATTGTTTTTACATTGATTTTTTTTCTCTTTAAAAAGGATACTAAGTATATAAGTTGCTTGCTTGCTTCTGATTGTTGCATCTCAGTCTGATAGGCTTTCATCCTGTCATTAGCAATGGCCAGCATGCCACCATAGTTGATCTTTATTCTCCAGTTGTTTCCTAACCTCATTCTTGCCTCCTGTTTCAGTAACAAATCTTTCTTTGTATTGTCATCTCTAGAGGTCCATTTCTTTGAACGAGTAAACAGATGAAAAACCATGTGAATGCCTTGATTTGAGACACAGCTGTCAGCCTTTCATAGCCTTTTTTGGGGAGGGAGCATCAGATCAGATAGATTGGTAGATGTACTGTCCTTCATAGAAAAGGTTGCTAAGGTGACAGAGCTAACTAAACTAGTCATGGGGAGCACACTTCCCTTTCAGTTTAAGTTCCTATGGTCTGTGCCTTTTCTGCACAGGCTAAGTAGTTCTTCCCAGCTTAAGCTTATTTATATTAGAACTGATTTTAAGGCTTGAGACTACCATTCTTACTATAGTTCTTTTCAAATCAATATGGAGGGAGCTGGATACATTCCAAGAGGTACAGTTATCTCGGTTTAGGTAATTCATTATCTGTGTCATTGTGCAATAATAGTTCAATTGATAGCAAAACAGTATCCATGACCAGCAGAACACATTGAAATTCCCCAAATTTCTCAAAGGCTCAGTGGTACAGCTTTTTATACAGTGCTTATTATGCATTTGAATGTTTTCATGAGCAGGTAGTTCTCCTAATATGCTTAGATTTAAATGCAAGGTAAAGTGTGTACCTCAGTGTGTGTTTAATTTCTGTTCAGGATTGATTTCATGCAGAAGATTTGGCTCCTTGATAATACATACATATTTTTATTACTGTAAAGAGACTGTAGTATGAAATCCATATTTGATATAGTCACATTACAAAACAGTGCTCTTGGCTTTAGTTCTGTTTCTAGTGGTTTTACAGCATTCTTGAGTCTCATACTATTCACAATACCATTTGATTCTGAAAAGACCATGTCTAAATTAGAAGTATGCTCTCAGCACCTGCTTTATTGAATTTTTCCTTGATATTAGACCATAACTGTTTTTTTATAAAGGAAATAAATATATTTAGATGTAATATTTAGTATTTATTGAAAGTTTTCTGTGTTGAAAATCTTGTCATGTCTCCCCACCCTCATCAACTTTAAATAAGTCATTGTCCCAACATCTTGTAAAGTAGCAGAATTTTTTGGGTCTTTTTGCTATAGCATCTATTGTCACAGTTGCTGCAGACAAGATTGGTTACTTCAGGCACTTAGATATGCACAACAAGGCAATGCTCACGCTACAAAATTTTTTTGTCAGAAGTTGTAGCAGGGAGGTGAAATAGACAGTTCAAGTAGGGGCAAGAAATCTGTAACATAAAAGTAGAAGGCATGTGGTGCTTAACTGTGGTAGCAAACATCACAGCTTGGTAAACATTTAATTTCTGCTGAGGTAAGGAGGTTAGAGCAACTGCCCTTTTGCAGGTGGGAAACTTTGTACATAAACCTTCCAGAAACTTGAGAGCAGGAGCATTACTAGGATGAAAACACTGTTCCTGTAATGCAGATTCTATGCCTAACCAATTAGATTAGACCTCTGGGAATTAGACACTTACACTGGTGCCAAGTTTGTCACTGACATGGATTAGGACTGACATCAGTGATCATGAAATGCAGTGCTGCTCCTGGCACAAACTTGGCATTATGCTTGGAAAAGGTTTGCTCTCACTGAGCTAAACTGTTGCCTCTCACAGAAGTGTCTCCCTGATAGCTGTGTACAGAAAGTGCCGAATGCTGAGAAGGAAGAAAGTAAGTTTTTGGAAATGAGAGTGTAATCGGACACAGAGAGGGAAAAAGAAAAGGTAATGAAAAGCTTCTTATCAGCTTCAAAGGCTTTAAAAAGATGTTTGAGTTAAAAAAAACCCCAAAATGTAAAAGTTGCTAGAGGTACTTAAAAAAATGAATTTAATAGTTTAATAAATGGTTTATGAGAATTGGATTTCATCCTATTTAGGCATGTAAATGAGTCAAAGAATGGGGATACCTTTACATCATTAGAGCTTTCTTGGTTCTAGCTCTAGGTCTTCCATAAACTAAAATTATTGTCCTTTTTTTACTGTTTTTTTTTTGTAAAAATTTCTCATTTGTTCCTTTTTCTGGTGGTTTTTTTGTTGTTGATGTTGATGTTTCAGTTGTCTAAATATTGCAAGTGATAATGAATATGGACACCCAAAATTAATGTTGGTGTAACACAGAAATGTTTTGGGTTTGTTTTTTTTTTTATTTGATTTCTGGAACACTATACACAAAGTACATTTTACACCCAGTCAGTTTTGGCAAGATTGAAACTAAACAGCATTTGTAGAGTACTGTAAGAGTCTAGAACATTTATAGCCCACCTCTTTGTCTAATTTTAAATCTATTTTTTTTCTTAACAAAACGCTGCAATAAATTTATATACAGTAGTTCAAGATTGAGCCTTTCAGTTACTTTCTTACTAATTTATACCCATGAAGATTGCATCCAGTTGTGTAAAGGCAGTCCTGCAATGCCAGTTGAGATGGCTGCAGGAGCTCCAAAGTCTGGCAGGTCTGAAAGATAATGTGAGTCCCAGGAGTCCCTTCTGAGGAGGCCCCTGGGAACAGGACACACCTGGCAGGACACTCTGTCCCTGTCTTTATGTGCAGCATCCTGTTGTGTTTCTTCTGTTGTGCAGGGCTGTGATGCTCCCCTGGCTGTGGTGGCTTCCCAAAACTGCGGGCTCTGTTGTGACATCCCCATTCTCGGTCAGAGCAGCCAGAAAAAAATAATAACGTGTACATCCTGCAGGAAAATTTATTTATACTGCAGTACAGCTTTAACCTATTTATAGGTTATACTTATAAGTAAATCTTAGGGAGGAGTCTACATGCAAGCTTTGAGACTGCTGGATTAGGTGGTCGAAGCAGAATTATTTTTCATATCTTTTAAAATAAATTCTCTGATTTTAAGTCTCCCAATCCAAAGCCATATTTTGATTGAAAAGCCATCAGTTATTTAGACTACTTAAATAGTTATTGAGTTACAATTACACTAAGTAATCTGGTTAGTTTTAAGTAACCTCTGATGTGGTTATTGGAATAAGAGCAATAGACAAGTGTTGATTTTGCAGAGGTCCGATTTGTTTGCTTTCTCCACCCTACTAGTCTGAAGAGGGAAATTTGAATTTTTCATAGTAATTAAACATAACTGCAGAACCTAAAAATCTCCTTGTAAAGAGAGCCTTGTTACAGGGTTGATTATTCAGGAACAACGAGTTACAATTACACTGAATGTGGTAATTTGTTGATCTTTCTTGGAAATTATGTTCTCCTGATTTACTGTTTGTAGCAGGATCTTGGTTTCGCTTTCTGACCCCTTCAATTTCAGTCTTTAAAGCAGTCCACATGTGGCACAGTCATACTTCTTTTAGCACTTGTTTGACATCCAGAAGAGCAAAACAGCTGGCCTCTCCATGTTGCATGGGTACATCACAGTAACACAGTTCCTGTGCTCATGCTTTCTGTAGTTAGAGAGGTTAGTGGGGTGTTGAAGGGACTGTTCACACACTGCTTGCTGGATTTGGGCTTATTGATCAACTATAACAAGTTTATTTAACTGTTGCTTGGGCTACAGGGAGGAAAGTGGAGGTGGTTTTGTGTGCTAGTTTTGTTAAATATGTCATAAACTTGATTAATTAGGTATCACAGTAGTACCTTGAAATCTCAACATTGTTAAATGCACTGTGGCGTCTCCATCACATTCTAAGCTTTTTCTTTCCCTGAGGAAACACAGCCAGTCATTATGTGTTTCTCTTGGAAATAACTTCAGTCAGGTTGCAGTGATGATGCAGAGCTCAGTAAACTCTGTCTCTGAACTTCATCATCTGCAGAGTTGGTCTTGACCTAGCAATGGACATACTATTCTTTGGTTGTAGATCATTCAGCCTTATGACTTCATAACATTTATTTCAAGCAGTTCATATTTTAATTTTGCATGGTCCTATTTTTTGATCCTTTACGATTTGGACTGTAATGGGAGTCTTTTACTTGAAAACAGACTCTCATAAGCCCTGAAGTTTGAATTTGGGGGTTATTTTTTGCTTAATTTCCTTCATCCACTGAGGAGATTATTTCACCAAATGAAATACTCTGCTAGTTTGGCATGAATTGTTCTGAGAAATCCATGTATTGTTACGTTACTTAATAATTTAATTTTCCAAAACATTAAAAATTACTTGGGTAGGTATTTGTGGTTTATCCAATTGGAAAAAAAAGGCAAGCAAACAAAAAACCAGATACATTATTGCCTTGGGACAAAATCTGTCATGCGTAACTTATCCTAAAATAATCATCAGTGTCTCTGATGTTCCTTGTGCCAGTATGTTTTAAGTATTGTCAGTGGATTTCATTGAGCTCTTTTACAAATAAGTGCTCAGATGCTCCTGAATTCCTGTTTCACATAACTTGACTATTTCAAAACAATATTTTAAGTGTTTGGTGAAAAGCTTGTGTTGCCAAGGGAGAAGCTTAAAGAGGTATTGTCTGGAGGGATTTGGCTGTGTATTATGAAGTTTAATAAAGATGGTTGAACTTGAAGAGTTCTAGTTTTTATTTTTTTAATAAAAAGTGAAAAAAATCTCTTATGTTCTATTTCTAACCCTTATGTTCATTTCTTACTGCTGAAGAACAGCAGAAAGTGGTGAGAACGTGAATGTAAAAGAAGATATTTGTATTCCATAGAACCTGAAAACAAAATGCTCAAGATGTGAAAAAACACCCCAAGAAACAAAAAAACCAAACCCACTGATTGAGTTGAATAGTCAATTTTATACATCAAATTCTACCTAAACTTAACATCTTAAACTGATTCTGTTCCTTTATTAGGGAAGTTATTACTGTTCAAATTGTAGAAACATCAAGTTCACAGCGGTGAAAAGTTTTCTGTTACTGTAAGACAAAGAACAGCTAAAAAGCTCCTAAATGAAGTTCCTAAATGTTAGGTTGGTCTCCTCCTGCTGAAGTGTAGTGTACTGTATTCTTGGAACATTAATTTATTTTTTGATGTATAAAACTTTCTATTTGATATGCCCTACTCAGTTTCTCCTGGCATTTGTTTTTGTTTTGTTTTTTTCTTTGCTTTCTTCCACTCCTCTTGTCAGAACCAAGTCATATCCATGAGATCCTTGGGGAGATTATCAGGTGCACCTGCTATAATCTTGAGACTTTTTTAGGTTTGTTGTTGACTGTACTGACTTCTGTTTATTGAACTGTTTAGATTTACTGGAAACAAATATGAAATCTAATATCCATTTTAATAAAATTGTCTCTTTTTGAGTAGTAAGTGTATAATTACAGTATAACTTGGTGGGAACAATTGTGTTCTTCTTTGGTGCTTTCACCTGGTAAGATCTAGAAATGCTTTGCAAACACTGTTAATAAAGTGTAATAGAAGAATAATTTACCTCACCAATGAAATGCAGCACTGAATATGAGGCAGCAATAAATTTTGCTGATTTAAAAAAGGCAAAACCCAAAAAACTGAGACAACCCCAATGTATAAAAGAGTAAAACCTAGATAATCAAAAACTTTCTTTTATTTTGATATATTATTTTCTCAAGGTTAAAATAGCTATAAAATAGTAAGGAATAATTCAGAATGAAAATAAATGCTTTTCAAGGAAAAATCATGAGCAGTAAAGAGCATATGCTAAGAAAGAGGCGATTATGCTGGTCAATGTGAAATGTGTTCTTTTGATGGTAGTATTAAATTAGTCAGTAAAGAGTATGCTGTACATTCTTTGCAGAGAGACCAGCATGCTTGCAGTAAAAAGTTGAAAGTACAATTTTAGTGTAAATGGGTTTTTTTTTTTATTTTCCTGTGCAAATGTTTTTACTAATAGGGCACAACACAAATAGTGTTTATTTGGATGTTGAATTAATTTTTTAGATATTCAAGACTGTGAGTTGCCTGCAGTTTAGGAAAAAAAACCCATCATTTGGTTCAGGAAAAGAGATCTTTTTTCATTTTTAGACATGATGGATAAATTCACAGAGGTTTTTAAATATGTACGTGGGTCTGTAGCTTTTTCCATTCTTAAATACTCTTGCTGGCAATTGTTTAGCCCATAAAATCATTTATTTTTTACGGGTCAGTATGGAATTCAGGATGAGAACTGTTGATGTGCCTTCCTGTGCCTCAAGAGCATTACATCACTAGAGCTTGTGTCTGTAATCAGGCCTAGAAAATGAGATTTAGAGAAGACTAGGAAGGCAGAAAATGGGTTGAGAGGAAACGAATGGAACAGGAAAGAAGGCAGAATGGCAGAAAGTGAAAAGATAACTTGGAAACTCAAAGGGACTTAAGCTTCTAATTTCTACCTCTCTGCAGAAGGACAGTGAATTTTCCTCAGTGGAGTCCTCTGTTTTAAGGTTTTCTGCTTTTACCAGATGACAAAGTTCTCTTGATTTTGGTGGGAGTTTTGTTTTGTTTTGGTTTTGATCTGTTTACTCAGATATGTAATTTTAGCTCCTGGTTAAAAACTTGGCAATGAAATATTAAACAGCTTCCATAAATATTGATAAAAGGAAAGAAGTTATGTATATAAAATAGCTGTATGTTTTTGAAGGATATGAATTCTGGAGAAGAAACTGCTTTAAAATAAAATAACAGGATGAGTTTGAGAGAAATCTTTTCACCAATTACTTAGCAGATACCAATATTAGTCTTTTCCTAATTTTTAACATGGTGTCTTGAGAGAAGTAAAAGAGATTGTAGTCTCAGATCTGTATTCAATGTTGAAAGCTGACCAGCTGATTTTACAGAAATTTTAAGTTCCTGACTTTAATTGCTGAGAATTAAAATCGTGACATACACAGCATTCCTTCTATGAAACAGGTTTTTCATCTGTTAGAATTTTTTGGTAATCCTGCTTACAGCTTTAAGTGCTTTATCTCAGCAGCTTATTATCCTAATATGATTAGAACAGGTAATCAACACTAATGCAAATGCAGTAAGGTGTAATTTCTGTTTTTCGTCGCCTGCCACCAATCACAAGTTTACAAACCTTAAGAGGATGGTTTTATTTTTAGAAAAATATACTGATGGAACTGCACTTTGAGTCTTGAAATGTTCCTATTTCTAGAGAAGGAAGGTCCGGAGAAAAAGAAAATGAAGAAGGATGCTGGGAATAAGAAATCAGCACCCGTTAGCATTCTTTTTGGTTACCCTCTGTCAGAGCGCAAACAGATGGCACTTCTCATGCAGATGACAGCAAGAGACAACAGTCCAGGTGATCTTACAGAGTTTACAGTTTTCTCCCTCCTGCCTGTTTGATTCCGTCCTAGTCAGAATATTTGGAACACTGATTTTTTTTTTTTCATATATTTTAAATCATTCATATTTTGGTTAAAATTTATTTCACGTGGATGATTAATTTTATGAAAAAATCTTGATCCTCTATATTTATGTGAAAAGCTTTGCACTGTGATAGCTGTAAAAATTGAAAATTTAATTTCTTCCTTCGTTATTTTTGCTTCTCAGACACTGTTCGGTATGGAGTATTTAAAGCCTGAAATATTTTTTCTTATTTTATTGAAGCTTAATTATTACCTCATTGTCTCACTTTGGAGCAGGATTTTAATTTACGAGGAAATGGGACCATTTCCTTCTGATTTAATGGGAGAGGGGACACGTCTTGTTTGTAATTCATCATTTCAAACTGTCCTTGGTCCAGCTGCATTAAAAAAATCTTTACATATGTATATGTTCTACAGGTGCAAAGTTTTTACAGAATTGCTATTTAAAAGCAAATGGCTGGGTTTCCTTAAGGCACTATCCAGTCCACCCAGCTGTGTTGGTACAGCTGAGGATTTGTATGTAGTAGAATATACAGACTGTAATTCCTTGAACTGGCATCCCACTACATAAAAATATAGTGGAATTTTGCTGGAGGAAGGGGAAGCAGGGTAGATACTTATCTACATGATCTCAGCTTGTCTTGATTCAGGAGAATTTATACCAGAGTATGTGAACCTTGTATTTTGGATAGACTTCATCTGTCGTAGGAACTTGCTTAAAATAGTAAGAATTTGCAAAATGCCCTTTTTCACATTGAAAAGCAGCATTGTGCTGACACCTGAAGGGTCTTTTATTTAAATATAATGATTCACTGATCATTATCATTTTTGAAGGCAAGTGTTGACAACCTTTTTACTTCACCTCATTTTCATTAACCTAACAGTGACCATTTAAAAACTTGTTTTGTAGATTCCACCTTAAATCATTCCTTACAAACAACACCAACACAAAAGAAAACTCCAACCTCTTCTTCAAGACAAAAAGACAAAGTTAACAAGAGAAATGAACGAGGGGAAACTCCTCTACATATGGCAGCAATTCGAGGGGATGTTAAACAGGTCAAGGAGCTAATCAGATTGGGTGCAAATGTAAATGTAAAAGATTTTGCAGGTAAGTTGAGTACTCTTAACTGTATAAATTAAAAGTAACACTGAAATTGTTAACAGAGGTTTCCTTTAGGTTCATGTTGTATGCAAATGAAAAAATATAACTTCCTAGGAATTCCCAAAATTGTGTTTTTCATTTCCAGTGGCAGTGGTAGTACTGGGATGCTGTAGTACATAGTGTATTATTAGAACAGTTAATACCTGGAGGTTTCAGTTGTGTCCAGGGCCTTTGCAGTAGGTATTTACAGAAACCTGTGCACACTTGCTGAATTTGGTAAGATTTGCTGGTGAGAGTTAAGTGGTGAGACTGTGGGCTGTGTGAGGAGATGCAAAGTTTAGTAATGGTGGAGGTGGTGGTGCTGTGATGTGCTCTGTCTTCACTGGGACAGCTGGTAGGCACCAAGGCAGGTAAGAGTGGTAGGGTTGTCATCTAGTCCTGCTGGATTTATGACAGCTTTGATATTTGCTGTGATTTAAGCAATGATTGATGAGCTTTGTTAAGTTGTAACATCTACAGTATTTTTAGGCTTATGTGTTTTGGTTTATGGGTGTGAATTATGTTCTCAGTGGGAATGGTTGAGAGGAGTTGAGGTAGCCAGCCCCTGCAGAAGAAACTAAGGTCTATGTAGCACAATTAGTTGTCAGCTCAAACTGACATCGGGGGAAGATACTAATGAGGTGAACTGAAATCTTGACTTTAGGTAAGAGGTAGATTGGTAATTTCTTGGTTTGTAGAGGGTAGCTGAATTTGTGTTTGAACATGAAGCTACCCAGGACTGGCATGTAGAGGAAGAGAAGAAGACAAGCAGAAGTAGAACACTGTGATATCTTCAAAGAAATTGAGAGGGGAGATGAGAAGAACTTGTTGACAAGAGCAATTTTAGAAAAGGAGGGGGAGGTTCAGGGGAAGACAGGCCCATAGAAATGACTGGGAGAATAATAGAAACACTTGAAGAGATGTAGTGGGTTGACCTTGGCAGGCTGCCAGACACCCACCCAGCTGCTCTCTCACTTCCCTTCCTCAGCAAGGTGTGGGGAGAAAATAAGATACAAAGCAGCCCCTGTTGGTCATGTTAAAGACCATTTAATAAGAATAGCAAAAGCTGTGTGTGCAAGCAAAGGAAGAAGAGGACTTCATTTACTACTTCCCGTTGTCAGGCAAATGTTCAGTCCCTTCCCAGGAAGCAGGCTCTCAGCAGGTGTAACAGATGCTTGGAAAGACACAAACTACCCTCCTTCCCTCTCCTTTCAGTGAGCTTTTATTGCATGACATCCTATGGTATGGAATATACATTTGGGTCAGCTGTCCTGGCTATGTCCCCTCCCAAACTCTTGTGCAGGAGGAGGGAGAGAGAAAACCATGATGCTTCACGTGCCCTGTTCAGCAGTAGCCAAAGCCACCAGTATGCTGTGAGGACTGGTGTAGCCCCAATTGCAGTGCACATTACTGTATGGATTGCTCTGAAGGAAGTTAACTTCACAGCTTCATCCCAGTCTGACCTCGGGATATTTAATTTTAAAGACAGATGAAAGGAAAAGGACAATGGCTGAGAGCTGGTTCTGAGAATCAGTTGGAAACAAGTTGGAGACTTCATTCAAAATTCTGGAGGAGCTGTTTGGGATCATGTGAGATACTTTTTTATTGGTAATCCAAAGTGAGAAGCAGAGATGGCTGAACTTCAAAATACTGTGCAGAGGGAGAAGTCAAGAAGAGGGGGAGGATTGAAGCAGTGAGTCATGAGTGGAGAAAAGCAGGAATTTAGGATGCAGTGTAGTTCAGAGAATTAGAGGGTTTTTAGCTAAGGATTTGGCAGAACTAAAGGAGCAGAAAATGAATTAGTAATGGAGGAAGTAACCCTGCTCATGGGATATCTGCCAGAATGATGCTGCCATGTGAGAACAAGAGTAAAGGAAACAGATATTGACAGCAAGCCAGCACTAGAGTTGGCAGGCTGGACATTGTGAAAAGATGGAAAAGCAAAGCAGTACAACATGGAGAAAAATTAATTATGGAGATAATTAATACAGAGAATAAAAGACAGATCAGAGGGCTGAGGGCAGAAGAGCGTTATCATGTTGGATGAGTGTGAAAAGGGCAAATGGCAAGAAAATGGAAAGGAGGAGCTGGTAACCAGGCAGTGCTGGAAGTGAGTAATCCAAGTGATGATTTAGGAGGAAATTTAGTGTATGAAGGACAGAAAGAAGTGTTTTGCTTTAGAATAACTTAGAAGCTTTTTTCTTTTTTTCCTTTTTCTTTTTTTTTAAAAAAGCTTTTTTTAAAATTTAAATGAATGACAGCTTGGAAGTTGAGTGAAAGATGAAGGTGAGAAGTCCCGTTACTGAAGGATTAGATAAGTTAGGGGTTTCTTGTACCTCCACTTCATGGGTGTACAAGACTGCTACTGATTAGACACAGAGTTGACATGATTCAACTCTTCTGTTGGTTATGTTGGAAACAAAAGTTGAATGCCTCTCCAGAACTGGGCTTTGAGAAGGCATCAATGGTAGTTCAGGTCAACTATGAAGTGGAAGTCATCAAATTGTGGAGAGGAAGTTGAGGTAAGGAATATAGCATGTGTGGGTTGTCACCTTCAGTTGATGATCTGCTACAGAAAATGAGCACTGAACTTGTGGAAATCCAAATTGCAAAAAATGACTAGTGTTCTGGGAAATACCAGATAAGTTCTCTGCCATTATTTATTAATAGCTTATTATCTGGCTGCTAAGGTTGTTAATGATTCCTAGTTATATATTCAGTAACTCTAAAGGAGCACTGGTTATGGTAATTTGCCACACTTACTGTTTCCAATAGTGTGATTTTCAAACAGTTTCCATATATCATATTATTTACATATACACCTAACAGTTCAAATGTTTGCTAGTCAAAGAACCTCTAACATGTTTAGCCTGGGGATTTTGTGCCAGATTTTGTCTTCTGCTATTTGATTTGTGATTCCAACATCTAGTTTAATCTCAGAAAAACTTGGAATTTGATGTGAGGTTTAAAGTTGATAAAGCATGTGTTGTTCATCAGATGGATGACAATGCTGTTCTGCCAAGTACTGTGTGTCAGAGTGTGTTTTGAAGTGTTTGGAGGCAATAGAGATCTACAGCACAGGAATGAAAAACCAAATCTTTGATCTTTGTCTTAAACCTACCGTTCTTCCCTCTAGGTTGGACACCACTGCATGAAGCTTGTAATGTTGGTTACTATGATGTTGCTAAAGTTTTGATAGCAGCAGGAGCAGATGTGAACACGCAGGGCTTGGATGATGATACCCCACTTCATGATTCTGCTAGTAGTGGACATAGAAATGTGAGTGTTCTGGGAGAGTGGGAGAGGGATAAACACGTGGTTTGAAATGCTGAAGCTTCAGAACAAGTCCTAACTGTCCTCATTGGAGTCGTGTGGTCTTGTAGTTCATCATCCACTGTTTTGGGAGCATCTTAAAGTTGTTCTGATTGCCTTTGTTTCATCTGACTTATATTGTCAGGTATTTTCTACCAGTATCTGTTTTCTTAAATATTTAAAACTTTCACCTTTACTTTCTTAGTAAATAAGCACTTAAATTTTGAGAAACTTTTACTGTATAGAATTCTCAAAAGAAAAATGTCTCCTAACAGTATACTGTGGATTTTTACATGTTTATAAATATTTAAAGGTATATATCCTATATTTCTCTTTAAATATTATTTAGGGCATTGAAATAGAGAATTGATGTATATATAATTGCTATTATTTTTAATTTACCAATGGGCACTTAGTGGAGAAGATAAATGGAGCACTGTAGGTACTTTACATTAACTTTTAAATTTGTTCTTAATTTCTGCAAATAAGATGCAGAAATTGCTCTGCTTTCCCTTTATATCTCTTATTTCATTACTCTGTGTGCAATCTGTTTGTATAAAGCAAAAGATAGAATACATCCTTAAATCAAGTACACTTTGCAAACAAGATGTTCAGTTTGAAAGATTTTTCTGGAAAAGCTAGAGAAATTAATTATGGTAATTTTTTGGGAATTTTTTTATTAGCTGTTCAGTAAGTGCTTTATATAGGTATGTAAACAAAGATCTTGGGTCTTTAGATCAAGCTTTCATAGAGCTGTACAAGAGTCTTGGAGAAGGGGACCTCTTGCTTATCTGGTATCAGTACAGGCACCTTTGGCCATCTCTGACATTATGTACCAGAATAATTCTGAAGCTTGCTGTTAAGGTATCACTGTCTGCTGAATTTCCGCATTCTTTACAAGTAGGGAAAAAACAGTAACTAATACTGGACACTGTGCTGAAAATGCAGTGGCCTTGGTATCACTGTAACATTAACAAATTGTTGCCCTTGATGATGGAGAAGTTGATGATTTTGATTTAATGAATGCAGTTGCAGGTAGGCATGGTTTGTTCCTCCAATAAGATGCTTGGATCTCTCGGGGCTTTTTGGAACTGATGGGGAAACCAATAGTACTTCAACTTGTAAAACATTATCTGTTCCTCATTTAACTGTAGTAAAATTTGGAGCAAGAGGATGAATCAAGTGCAGAGGAGTAGAGAGTGTGGTAGGTGGGGAACCAAATAAATTGTATGAAGAACAGCAAGAACAAAAGGCCCCTGTTTCTTTCTTTTATAATGATGCTGTGTTTGTGTAACAGAGGGCAGCTGTCTCTAGTCTTCCCTTTCACTTCCTTTACAGAGCAGACTGTATATATACTACCTGGACTTTGCATTTTAGTTGCTGAAGTCTTGCTTTCCAGTCTCGGTATCATAGCTAGGACTTAGGATTGCATATCATGTTACTCACATTATGTGTGCAGCAGGGGATTTTTATGCTGGTCAAGTAACATACTGTGGATAACCTGAAAGTTCATTTATTAATGCTGCAGATTGTGAAGCTGTTACTTCGACATGGTGGAAATCCATTTCAAGCCAATAAGCATGGGGAAAGACCTGTTGATGTTGCTGAAACTGAAGAATTGGAAATGCTATTGAAAAGAGAGGTGCCCATCTCTGATGATGAGGACAGTTGCTCAGGTAGCTATTTAATTGCATGCTTAAATGCATAATTTCACCTAAGACTAAGTGGCCTTAATCTTTTGCATAGTGTTAGTTATTAAAACTTGCTGCAGGTAACAATTGATATTGCCAAGGTTGTCTTCCACTTTTATTTTTAGAGGTAGTTTGTTAAATTTTTCAGTTGAATTATCTGAAACATGTATTCTGATTGGGGTTTTTTTAGCTTTCTCTCTGTCTTTAATAAGCCATTCCCACTTGCAAATCAATCTGTATCAGAATGGTGGTTTTACCAGAGAAAGATACAGAGGAAAATACTATATTTGTTATGATGCAGCGTGTTTTCTGAGATGGTTTGTTTCATGGTGAAAAATATCCCCAAGGTCACTTATTTCCCAGCTTTAGGAGATGAATCAGGAGTCAGTGTTTCACATGGGTGAAACTTTGCTACTCAGTGTAGAAAAGTTCCTGCCAGAAACCACTGGTTTCTGTGGGCAACCAGGTAAGTAACTTGCTGAAGGAGAGGCAGTAATTCTTGGTGCCTCCTGTGTCTCTGAAGATTAAGGAGTATGTAACACCTCCTGGAGCACAAAGAGAATTGTTGCCTCCTCAGAAGCAAAAGATTTTTGACCATGAGTAACTTACTTGAGTGCCAGACAGGAACTTTTCATTTGGCTTTCACAGAATCTTCAACAATTCAGAGTCTTTTAGGTAAAAGAAATGAGGTGGATTGAAAACTGGCTGAATGTGTAGGCTGGAAGGGTGGTGATTAGTGGCACCAAGTTTATTTGGAGGAGTGCTGCCTGTGTACCTTGGATCAATACTGCATCCACTACTGTTTAACACCTTCCTTAATGGCTGGGATAGAGCGTACCATTGGGAAGTTCCCTAATGACACAGATCTGGGGGTTCTGAGGAGTGAGTGGTACATCAGAGACCTGTGCTGCCATCCAGAGGAACCTCGCTGTGTTGGAGAAATGGGCTCATGGGAATCTCATGTAGTTCTACAAGAGGAAGTGCAAAGTCCTGCAGCAGGTGAGGAACAACCATCCAAGCAGCAGTGCAGGCTGGGATCTGACCAGCTGAGAAAGCAGCTTTGCAGAAAAGGCCCTGGATCATGGTGAACAACAGCAGCTTGATTGTGAGCCAGCAATGTGCCCTTGCTACAAAGAAGGCCAGTGGTGTCCCAGGCTGCATTAGGAGGAATGTTGCCAACAGGTTCAGGAAGGTGATCCTCCTCCTCTGCTCAGCACTGGAGTGCTGGGTCCAGTTCTGGGCTCCCCACTACAGGAGAGACATTGACGTGATGGAGAGAGTCTAGGGAAGGGCCAGAAGATGACAAAGAGCCCTGAAAAGCAAAGGCTCAGGGGGAGTCTTGTTGATGCAAAGAGGTGGTTGCGAAGAGGACAGAGCTGGGCTCTTGTCAGTTGTGCATAGTGACAGGACCAGAGGCACACAGTGAAACACAGGAAGTTCCCTCTGAACAGCAGAAAACATTTTTTTCACTGTGAGGATGACCCAGCAGTGGCACAGGTTATCTGAGGAGCCTTTGGAGTCCCTGTCCTTGGAGATAATTTAGAAGCTTTCTGAGCATGGTCCTGGGCAGCTGGCTCTGGGTGTCTCTGCTTGAGCAGGGTGGGTTGAATGAGATGCTGTCCAGAGTTCCCTTCCAACCTCAACCATTCTGTGATCTGTGAAAAGCACATGAAGAAGAGCATCATGTCACATGATTGTAAAAGTTGATTTCTCTTTCCCAGACAAAAAAATAAAACTCAACTCCCTAGGAATGTTTTCTATTCAAAGTTCCACTATACTTCTAGGAAAAAAAGTCATATTGCCCTATGTTCTGCTGTTGTGTTAACTTTTTTGGCATTAGAATAATCTGAAATACAGTGCATAGTCCTTCTGTTCTAAGGGACAATTGTGGCATCACTTCACAGAATCAACTTCAGCTTAGTGAAAGCATTACTCTTAAGACAAATATTTTTACATATGTGTAATAGGAACTTGTTACTATTTAGTGATGGATTCCTCAAAAGTCTATCTGTGCGGGGTATTGTTCTTTAGAAAGAGTCAGGTTATACAGTAATTATACATAGATGAGGTTTTCAAAATTTAAAGTGCATTATTTTTATTAGATGTAAATGTTAATTGGTATTTTTACGTGCTTAAAGAGAGAGAGCTGTAAAGGGAGGGGAGAACTTTGATTTCATGATCTGTTTTCTCTTAATTCTAGTGAGAAATTTTGTGTGTTTAAGGTAGGTTTTCTTCTTTTTTCATTTGTAAAGAGGTGACTGCTGAACTGAACTCTTTTATCCTGAAGTGTGACTAGTGTCCTATCAGTATTCAATTAATTTTTGGTTTCTTTACTCTAGATTCTGAAGAAGCTCCATCTGTAAATCCTTCCAGTGTAGATGGAAATGTTGATTCAGAGGCAGAAAAAGACTCTGTAGCCAACAACAGCAAACAGACAGTCCCTAGTAAGGCATCACTTCCATCTGCTCTAGATGAATATGAGTTCAAAGATGATGATGAAGATGAAATGAAAAAAATGATTGATGACAAACATATTCTTAGAAAAGACCCAAGGAAAGAAGATGAGACTGAAGTTGAAAAGACCAGCTTATTTGTGAAACAAGAAAAAGTCGTCTTTTCAAAATCATTCAAAAATAAAAAGCAGAAACCCTCTAGAGTTCTGTATTCAAGTTCTGAAAGTTCAGATGAAGAAATGCTTCAGGACAAGAAAATGGTCCCTCCTTGCTCTGTTTCAGAGACATCAAATGCTGATGTCAGAGTGAAGAAAGAGTATGTGGTTACAAACGAACACAAGCAAAAGGGCAAAGTTAAAAGGAAAGTAAAAAATCAGAGTAAAAATAAAGAGAATCAAGAAGTAAAGCAAGAAAAAGAAAATGCTAGAGTAACAAATATAGCTACTTCGGGGTTAGATTCTTTAGATAAAGCTAGAGAGGAAGAAACCTTTAAGAAGTCTTTCACCTCAAAAGAAGATTCTTCTTTACAACTGTTTCATATCACTGCTGGAAAATCTCCAAAGCATCCCTGTGGGTTAAGTGAAAAGCAGTCAACACCATTAAAGCAAGAAAACACCAAAACTTGCTTATCACCAGGAGGTTCTGAAATAACATTGCAGTCTGAATTAGTTCGGTATGATCACAACACTGATTCTGATTATCTAGTAGAAAGTTCTAGTGGCAAATCTTGCAAGCACAAAGAAAAAAGCAAGCACCATCAAAAGGATTTTCACTTGGAATTTGGTGAAAAATCTAGTCCTAAAATTAAAGAGGAAGATAATAGCTCAACACTTGAGAATTCAGAATATACTTTGAGAAAAATAGACAAGGAAGGTAAAACACTTAAAAAGCATAAATTAAAGCACAAAGAAAGAGAAAAGGAAAAGCACAAAAAGGAACAGGATGGGGAGAGGGAGAAACACAAACATAAAGATAATGCTAAAGAGGTTCAAAGAAATATTGAGTTTGACAGAGAATTTTGGAAAGAGAACTTTTTTAAAAGTGATGAAAATGATGATACGTTGATAAATACAGAACATGAATCTTTTTCTTCAGACAGAAAATCAAAGCTGGAAAAAACTGTGGCAAAAGAAGATAAGTTAGTTAAGGAAAGACAATTCCAGAAAGAGCGAAGTGTTAAAGATGAGAGAGAAAAAGAGAAGAACAAAAAGGAAAATGAAAAGTTTCTCAAGGATGAAAAAATAAAAGATACAAAGGAAGAAAAAGAAGCTACACTTGCAGATAAAGAAATTGAATTGTTCTGTTTTGGTGTTAAAGATGATGCAGCCAGCGTGCATGTAATAGAAAGAGAAACAGACACTGAAAAGCAGGAAAAGAATTTAAAGGAAAATAAAGAAAAGACAGAAAAGCGATTCTCAATCAAAGAAAAAGATGTTGAAAAAATAGAAAGAAAACATGGAGAAAAAGAGAAAAAGTTAAGGCATGAATACAAAATGGAGAAAGAAAAAGCAGAAATAAATGAAAATACAGAGAAAGTAAAGGAGAAGTCCAGTTTTCAGCAAGCAGAGAGGTGCCACAAGGAAAGTGATAAAGTAAAAAGCATGGGTGCTCTTAAAAAAGCTGATGACAAGGAAAGAAATAAAGAAAAAAATGATAAGAAACATGATAAAGAAAAGGCTGATAAAGAGAGACATTGGGCTGAAGGCAAAGAAAAACACTGTACTGAAAGAAAAGTCAAACAGTCTGAAAAAGAATCTGAATATACTAAATCAGAAAAAAATAGAACTAAAGAAAAGGAATTTGAAAAAAAAGACAAATCCAAAGACAAGGAGACCTCGTCATTAGCGAGCTCAAAACACATGCAAGAGGAAAGGAGATGTACTATTACTGAAAGTAGTAAAACAGTTCATGACAAACTGTCATCTTTGAAAGAAAAACCAAAAGATGATTTGTTGAAAACTCCAGATGGTAGAGAGAAAGATAAAAAAGATAAAGATATAGACAGATACAAAGAGAGAGACAAGCATAAAGATAAACTGCATCAGAGTAGTTTGCTTAAACTTAAACTTGAACATGAGAAACTTAAGCCTAAACCAGCTCCTACTCCAAAGGATGCTCGGCCTAAAGAAAAAAGATTAGTCAATGATGATTTAATGCAAACTAGTTTTGAAAGAATGCTTAGCCTTAAAGATCTGGAAATAGAGCAGTGGCATAGAAAGCATAAAGAAAAAATAAAACAGAAAGAGAAGGAACGTTTGAGAAACCGCACTTGTTCAGAACATAACAAAATGAAGGAAAGACCCAAACACTCATTAGCTGAAGTAAAAGGCAAAGAACTGATTCGTTCAAAAAGTTCAGAGTTGCCAGATGTTTGTATGAAGGAAAAACAGCAGAAAGATGCTACAAGTAGTAGATCACAGTCAGTAGATACAAGAAGTGTCAATGTTGCAAAGCCTTCATTGGCTTTAGATAATTTAAATAGGTCGCCCAGATCAGAAAGTGAAAAGATGGGGCTGAGCTCCAGGTCAGTGTCCATGGTTTCTGTTGCAAGCTCTGAGGATTCTTGCCATACCACAGTAACTACTCCAAGGCCTGTAATCGAATATGATTCAGACTTTATGCCAGAAAGTTCTGATTCCCAAATGTCTTTTTCACAGTCGCCATTTTTGGTGAGTGCCAAATCACCAGCCCTTGTGGAAAAAGAGGCTGATGGTCTTGCTGAGTTGCCAGATCGCATTAAGCCACCTTTCTCGAACAGACTCCCACAAATGTATGTTAGATCAGCATCTGCTGAAGATGTTAAGTTGATTTTAAATGAGTGCAGGCCTGTTATAGAGGCTCGAAGATGCAGCATGCCTGCTGCAGTTTCTGAACACAGCAAACAGCCTCGAACATCAGAAGAAAACAACCAGAACGCTCTGCCACCAGTTCAGACTTATGGTAGCACTTCTCCTAAACCAGAACTACCAGGCAGCACACTTGAAAGAGATTTTCAAAGCAATGTCACTGTCCTGCAGTCAAACTTCACATCATCTCCAAACAGAGCTGTTAGCAGCAAGCAGGCAACAACGGGGACAAGTACCATTAAAGACATTGCTCAGATGAGCCCTTCAGAAGACTCTAACATGCATTTAGAGCCATGTGGTCAAAGTGGTGTGACTCAGCAAACCAAACCGTGGGATGTGCCTTTTGACAGACTTAATTCAATGAACAATGGCTTTAACAGCTCAGGTGGTGGTGTATCAGAGCAAGATGCTAAAAGCATTGTAGCAGTGCATAATTCTGAGAGCAGGACATTAAAAGAGCAACAAGTATCTGAGTTTTTGCCTCAGCACCCTGAAATTAAGGGAAGTTCCAGTTCTCAAGAATCTGCATCATTTTTGCCTTCACAGTCACCTTGTTCCTTACCTATCCAGCCACTTCCAGTTGTGTCAAAACATGTTTCTTTACCAGGCATTATCAGTCAAGAGTCATCATTTGTACCGCAGCAAAATCTAGTTCAGACTACTTCTGTTTTGGATACAGATGCTGCTGGTTCCAGAGAGTTGGAAAATGCTTTCTTCCCTTCAAACATGAAGACTGATGCACCCATGGCTGTATATTCTGAGAGCTCTGCAAAAGATGTTTCGCAGAGCTATGAAAGGGTGAATGATTTACCAATGGTACCATTAGAGAAAGATACTCCTGAAAGTGATAGCAGTTCACAGTTAAATGTGAATTTGTACTCACTCAGTAAAGTTGTTTGTGAGAATGCCCTGAAAGAAGTGGATGGTAACACAGCAGACACTTCAGACATTAGCAGTGAAAAAGACCAACAAGAAAAGTTGGTCCCTGTGCATGTTGTTGATACTAAAGCCAATGCTGAGGTCTGTGATCTAAGTTCAGGAATGTCAAAGGGAATTACAAATGAATTGGTTAATAAAAGTCCCTGCACTGCAGACAGAGAAAATGTGTTGGCAGATGATCCATCACAGTACTCCTCTCTATCCAATTTGGAAAACAGTTCACAACACATTACACAGGAAGAGGTGCACAAATTCAGCCAAATGGTTAAAGTAGAAGAAGAAGTTTCTGAGGATCAGAAGATAGAACAGCAAGAAGTACCTCAAAGAATAACGAGGAACAGGGCAAATTTGCTTGCTAACCAGGGCAAGCAGAATCCTCTCAGCTGTACACAAACATCAGAAAAAGAGTCTGAATCATCAGCATCTATGAAAGCAAGAATTAGATTAACTGAAGATGATGATGCTCAGGTACACCATCCACGTAAAAGGAAGGTGTCACGCGTGCCTCAGCCTGTGCAAGCAAACCCTTCTTTGCTGCAGGCCAAGGAAAAGACCCAGCAGTCACTGGCAGCTATTGTTGATTCTTTGAAACTTGAAGAGATTCAGCCATACAGTTCTGAGAGAGCAAACCCCTATTTTGAATACTTGCACATAAGGAAGAAAATAGAAGAGAAGCGTAAATTGCTGTGCAGTGTTATTCCTCAGGCACCTCAATATTATGATGAATATGTGACTTTCAATGGCTCCTACCTGTTGGATGGCAATCCCCTGAGCAAGATATGCATCCCAACTGTAAGTGACATGGTCTTTCAATATGCAGTGCAGTGAATGGCATGTTTTGGTTTTATTTTTGTAACTTCCATATTCTTCCTAACTTGCTTCTGAATGTTCTGGTGGAAGCAGTAGGTTAACATATGTCAAATTAATATTGATTAATAGCATCATATTTAAAAGCCCCATTCTTGGAAATAAAACCAGTGGGTTCACAGTCACTGTAAGATAAACCATGTGTGACACCTCTCAAGGGCACACAGACAAATACTATATTTCAAAGTGTGTAAAGCTTACTCTTTCAGATTGAAGTCAGTTCTTGAGAGCTTCTCTGAATTTCTGCTGTCAGTAATTTTGTTAAAACTAATTAGTCAAAGCTGTTTCATTTGGAGGGGGGTGAATGTGCAGTGCTTCAAAATACCAAATCCATCACCAAATGTTTTAAGTAGGAGAGTGCCTGCCAGCTATCTCAAAAGCAGCAGATGTAATCTGCTGTGTCCTGGCTTTTATAATCCATCTAAAGTGTTCATAATTTTATTAAATAATGTCAAGGTTTTTTTCCTTTTTACTGAAGCATCTGTAGTTTAGAGATGCTTGTTAGTTCTAAGCTCTCCATTTCTGAATGGAACAGTTATTATGTCAGCTTGTCTAAGATAACTCACCCTTATTTTGGAGTAAAAAAGCTTCAGCTTTTTCCAGTAGAGTTGAGGATTTTTTTTTTATGAATTGATGAATAGGAGTTTAATGTGTAAATATAAAAATCTTTTCTTCATTACATAGCTAGTCTTAATTCCCTGTACAAGCAGTTTGTTCTCATTTTTTTTTGTAATTAATATGCTAGTTATAGTCTGAGGAAAGGTGTGGGTAAGATGACCCTTTTACGAGGTCTTTAAGTGAACCAGGGTGTATGGTAAGCTTTGCCACAATGTACCAGGCTGTCAGCCTTCCCAAGTCTACAAATCTTCCTCAGTAGCTGTTGCAGCGTCTGTAACATCTTTTCGCTGGAGACATAGATTACATTTTTTTAAAGCTGCTGCTAGTCAAGTACATATTGTTTCCAAGCTATAGCTTACTGTTTTGGCATCCCACTTCAGTGCTTAATTTGGGATAAGTGGAAAGTAGAGAAGCATGGCATATATTTTTCCCTGGCCCATCTCTGACCTAAGCAATAGAATTCAATTGCCTGTCATAAATGGCAATGTGTGTAGACCCCATAAGGAAGGCAGAGTTTTTGACTTGATATTAAAGCACTGCCTTATAATTCCTTCCTGTCTCTGTTGCTGTGTATAATAGGGACTCCTCAGTTAATAAAAATAAATTTAGGTATTGGAGAGCAAAATCTCAGGTAATGGGTTCAGAAAACGCCAGAGATGGATGTATGCTTCGTATTCTCAACGGCTTTTAATTAATTGGTGAAAAGAAAAGCCTCTTTAAAAAATGTTGATAAATATGTAATTGAAGGATTACAGTTACTGGCTGTTTCATTTAGATTTCTGGTTTGCTTCCTTATGTACACGTGTTCTGATGGTAATGATGTTTTAAACAGTTAATTGTTTTGTATATACTTTGATGGTCCTGGTAATGCTCTACAGCTGTAGAGAGAACAGGTGGAGCTTTTTATTTCAAGCTCCTAGAAGCAAAAGGAAGGTAAATTTTGAGAAGCCAAAATAATGTAGTAGGAAATTGGTGGTTATTTTCATTAAAATTAAAGTGTAAGAAAAAGCATCAGTTTTGTTCTAAATAAGAAGGTACTCTAAGCAATTCAGTTTCGTTTGTCTGAAAAATCTCCAGTGAGACTATGTGCTTTATTTAATTACTGTCACTTGTGTAAATGTACAATTTTGATAAAACTTTTCACGTTTCATTTCAGAAAAAATATATTGTTTAAAAAATTAGTAATTGTTCAGATTTAACTTATTGGCAGACTTTGCTTGTGTACACAGTTAAATAATTTTGTTTTGTCACCATTGAAAATCATAATCGTAATAATTCCTGTTACAAATACCATAAAAAAGAGTATTGCTAAACCAAGGATCATTTCATTCTCAGAAATGAGTGTTTATTATACACATTGTGGAACAAAGTGAAAATAAAGGCTAGGCTTAGTCTCTCTGAAATGGTGAAATATTAATAATGTGTTGTTATGCCTATAATGCAGAATTTTATAAGCAACGTAAAATTACCTTTTTGCCAAGTTTGTTTTACAGTTTTTCCCTTCGATTCTGTAATGATTCTCTGTTTAACAAATTTTTGCCTCATCAATTTACATAGAGAGAAAGTAGATACTCTTTCTTTAATTATTCCTGTGTTACAGATACCTTTGTGTAGGTCTATGTGAAGACTCTGAGATTCGTAATGGTTAGTGTAACATACTGTTCTCTGCATTGGAATTTTAATGATGAACTGTAGTTTATCTGATGAACTTCAAACATGCTGTAGGTGGGAACAGGGGATACTGTGCTAAAACCTTGTTTCCACAGCCTTGTTTATAATATTGTGATTTACAACCCAGATCACCTAAGGCTGTGAGAGTATTCACATGTGAATTATGGCTTCCCTCTCACCAGTACAAATACAAAACATAAGGTAGGAGGCATCAGCTCGGTTCAAAATAGAAGGAAACAAATCTGAATTTTTTAACGGAGCAAATTTCAATTGTACTTGGCTCTGTTGCCTTTCAGATTGTTCTGTGTTCTACAGGGTTCAATCATCTTTATCTGTACTGTCTCCTGAGAGGAGGTACCAGGATGATTCACTGCCAGCCTCCAATGGCTGTCTAGTAGATGTGTTTCTAGTAAAAGGGATTCTGTCTGGTCTCCCTGGAATTGCTGTAGAAACTAAAGTGGTGAAATCTAATTTTAGGGGCATTACCAGAAACTTGTTTTTAAAATGCATGAAATAGAGCATTAGAGCAGGCCAGTTGTTTGGATGACATAGAAGAGTGGAGGTTTGTAGCAGGCACAAATGGGTTTTAAAGGCTTACAGAGTGAAGAGTTGATGCTCTTGTTGTAGTTGTTTTGAAGCATGCATGGCCTGCAGGAAAGTTGCTGATGGATTTTGAGATGGGGAGGGCACGTCTTGAATGTGAACTCTTCCCAATCAAACCTGCTCTAATGGCTGGCTCCAAGTGGGGTGGAGCAGAGGCACAAGGCCAAGTTCTGTCTGGCTTTTCTGGGTCATTTCTCAGACTGGGAACAGACAATTCTCTGAAGCAGGCAGGGCCCCTTTGTTTTCCTCCTCTGTATGGCGTGTGGGCCCTTAGGAAAATAGTTTTGATATTTTGATTGTGCAAAAAAACAGAGAGCACCTTTTTTTTTTTTGTGATGTTCAGTCTCATGCTCTGTTCTTGCAAGTCTACTTATGTGTTTGTATTTTGCCTACACAGTTTTTTGTGTTCTCTTTAGTAACAGTTTCTTTGACTAGACATTCTGGGAGGCTTCTCTGGCTGTTCTTCCCTCAAAACCTTTGCTAGACTTTCCGGTCTCAAAGCAACCAATTTCCTTTGTCTGAATCCAGTGCTGGTTCACAAGCTGGGATTTCCAGCAGGTGGTGTGTGACTGCCCAGAGCCTGTGTTCAGACTCTTAAGGATCTGAGCCTCTCTCTTCCCAAGTTTCCAAGAAGAGAGAAAAAACCAGATCATTCCATAAATGACTATAACCAAACCTATTATTTAGCTGTGCATTTTGGCAGGTGGTGCTGAGCTGGGCAGGAGTGAAGAGTTTATGGATGTATCTGGTGGCAGTAGGGATCGCTGGGGTCACGGAGAGCTGTCTGTCACACAAGTCAGAACGTAATCTGCGTTCAGGGCTGAACACAGTCTGCTGAAACAGGGTTCTATCCTACACATTTAAATAAAAGTGCACACAATTCTGCTGTGTAGATGATCAGCTCCTTGCCAGGTTATTTCTATGGTGTTGATCCTTGTTTCTGTTGCGCAATTAAACCATCTGTAAATTTAAGGGAATAACATTTTATAATATTTGAAATGTAATGACAGGAAAAGGGTGAATGGCTTCAAACTGCGAGAGGGCAGGTTTAGATCAGGTGTTAGGAAACAATTCATCACTGTGAGAGTGGTGAGACACCTGGAGCAGGTTGCCAGGAAAAATTGTGGCTGCCCCATCCGTGGAAGTGTTCATGGCCAGATTGGATGGGGCCCTTGGGTAACCTGGTCTAGTGGGTGGAATCCCTGCACATAGCAAGGGCTTGGAACTTGATGACCCCTAAGGTCCCTTCCTCCCCAGACCATTCTGTGATTCTGTGAAATTGTTCAAGTGATATGGATGCTTGCCAGCTCTGAAATTTTTATTTCTGGAAAATTTAGGTGCATAAACTCAAAGCTTATTTATAGACAGATTCTTCTCTATCTTGCTTCTCATCTGTGTGCTTTTCTGTAAGCTAAAGAACGGAGGTTTTGGGAAATGTTTTGGGTTTATTAAAATTTGTTATTACTTAAAGCATCTTGTCTTATTTTGTTGAAAGACTGTGATAGCACCATTGTACTGTACCGTGAATGCAAAGTTTTCAGGAAAAACTAGACTATGGGGGGTATATTTGTTTTAATAATGATGTTTTACACAAAATGGTTTATGCCATAAACATTACTGGTTTGAGAGCCAAACTGCTTTCACTAAGAAAAATTAAGTGTATTCTGTTCTGCAGTTTGAAATGTGAAAGAGTTAAATGTCATTTTATACCACATAATAATTTAAGGAATGAACTGCAATCAGTTATTGATATTATGTTCTATAATTCTAGAGACATTGGCTAACTTCCAGTTTGGGAAAAAATTGTCCTGAAATAATTTTCTAATATAATAATAATTCAAGCATTTCTGGTAGATAAATCACTTTCTTACTGGAATGCATAGGTGCAAAATTGATACTAATAATCTAGTTTAATCTACAGCACGTCTGTGTTTCTATAATGGATTTATTACTTCTTGACAGTTGAAGGATCTATTTTATTGAAAAGAGTTACTTATCTTTGTGTTAGGTATGAGGTAGGGTATTGTAACTGCAGGTATGTATTTGAGCTGTGGTTGCTGAGTATCAGTGGTAGTAGGTAGTGTTTCATGTTTCATGTAGTTTGAATGGGTCTTTCCAAAGCAGCATCAGTGCTCTTAGATCTGTCAGTTGTTAAAACCCATGCTGAACTGCCAGATAGAACTGACATAAAGGAATGTAAACTTTGGGTGGAGCCTTAGAACTCCCAAGATGTTTATTAGTTATTTCTCAAAAAGCATCTGATTTCTGCAGTTGCCAGGAGGATTCCAGGTGCCTTATCAGTGTTTTTCATACAGCTCAGACCAGACAGTAATTCTGGTTGTTTACTATAATTGACTGAAGATGCAAAATGTTTATAGTATAGCAAATCAGTAACAGCTGTCTATTTGATTTTTTAAATTATCTTCTTTTTAAGGAATAAGTTTTTTTAAAAAAACTTATTCAAATAACTGACAGGAAGAAATGCTTTCTCCAGCTACTGGCTGGGTTTCTAGTCTACTTTTTGTTCTTGCCTGTCTTCTGCATGATTGCAAGATCAGGAGTATGGCTGGTTATCTTTGTGCAGTATAAAATGCTGTTGCCATTGTGTGAGTATATCAAGTGGTTTGGGTTTCTTTGAGCAATATTTTACTTTTTTTTACTTTGCTCTTGCATTTTGCTAGGCAATTTTTGTCTTAAAATGAACAGCTGTGTTTTAGAGAGGCTTTAAAACTGAAGGCAAGTTGTATTCTTCCTATATTCTACAGTATAGCCTTTTAAAAAGAACAGCTATGGAATGGTGATAATGACTGGTTAAAACAGCTTGAAATGCCGTTTTCACTTGAGTTTATTCATTTATGGTATGGAATCCTTAAAACCTTTTACTGCAAACACACTGAATTCACATAATTAATGGAAAGTAAAATGCTCATCCTTTTCTTAAAAAATGCCTTGCATATTGTTTCTTGGGTTTTTTCTTTTAATAGATCAGATAAGCAATGCTAAACATGTTAAATACATATTCACTATACTATTTATAAAACTTTTTACACAGATTACACCACCTCCATCACTGTCAGACCCACTTAAGGAACTATTTAAACAACAGGAGGTTGTAAGGATGAAACTACGTTTACAGCACAGTATTGAAAGGGTAAGACTAATTTATTTTTTTATGTCCTGGATTTAAGCTTTAGGATTTTTTGCCTTTTCAAGGAACAGACTACATTTTTCTCAATTTAACAATGTTTAGAAGTAATCTTCTTTCTATCCAAATGTATTAATTGGAGAAACTTCTAAGTGGGGGGAGAATGGTTTGAACAGCTGTTAGCAGAACTCTCAAGTTGGTAAGATAGCAGCTTTCTCCTCTTAATTGCTCTGAGTTGTGTCCCAGATTTATCCTAGAGGCAGTGGGAAGGAAGCTTCATGCTGTAGTTTTAAAAGCTAGTGATGGTTGTAGACTTCAGAACCAAATTGACTGAGATGAAAGAATTGAAGACATACAGTAAATTCTTTATTGAGAGAAGACGTGTGTAGCTCCAAGACTAAAACATGTTTGGCAATATTCTGCTCAGAAACTGGGTAAAATTATATTAGAACTACATCTATAGGCATTGATGATTTTGAGCACAGAAATAGAGAAAGTATTCCTGGTTTAGGAGTATGTTTTATTTTTCGGTTGCCCTTTTTCCTTGATAACCTAGCTTTAGATGCCAGTATTGTGAGCTTGCGGGCACAGGCAAGGACCCCTTTTTGACACGGATGTATCATAAGGATTTCCACATAGTTATACAAGGACCTGCCACATCAAACCCAGTGTGATGGTTTTTCAATTGACAGTTTCAGTTGAACTTAACAAACCCATCAGAGAGAGGGGTTTTACTTGAATTTAGTATTTCAGTGAAAAGTATAAAACAAGAAGCACGAAGACTGTGAACATGGTTCAACTTCTGACTGAAAATAAATCAGTTGCAACTACAAATATTACAGCCAGCAGGGCAAAGGAAAAACCAAAAGAGGAGAGATTTAGATTAGATATTAAGAAGAAATTCTTTGTTGTGAGGATGATGATGCACTGGAACAAGTTGCCCAGAGAGGCTGTGGATGCCCCATGCCTGGCAGTGTTCAAGGCCAGGCTGTGTGGAGCCCTGAAGCAAACTGGTCCACTGGAAGGTGTTCTTGCCCACCCACGGCTGGGTGGTTGTAACTAGATAATCTTTACGGTCCCTTCCAACCCAGACTCCATGATTCCAACCAAAGGAATTGTGCTCCTTCTCCTGTTTTCTGAAAAATGGGAAATATAATATTATAATCCACCTTCTTTTATTTTGATAAAAGAGCCATTTGATAAAAACAGAGCAGTAAACACACACAAACATTCTTCTATGTCTTAAAATATTGTGCATATTCACAGTTATTTTTCTCATATGGGCTGTTCTTCAAATGAAATCCACTTTATACAACTGTAAGTCAAGCTTTGTCAAGTTGTATTTTTCTTGTCTTGGTTTAGGGAAGAATATTTCTGCAACTGTGAANCTGTGGAGCCCTGAGCAAACTGGTCCACTGGAAGGTGTTCTTGCCCACCCACGGCTGGGCGGTTGTAACTAGATAATCTTTACGGTCCCTTCCAACCCAGACTCTATGAAATCCCCTTTATACAACTGTAAGTCAAGCTTTGTCAAGTTGTATTTTTCTTGTCTTGGTTTAGGGAAGAATATTTCTGCAGCTGTGAATTTAGGGAGTTGTTTAAAAAAAAATTGTCCTGCAAGTTATATTTCTGCTTCAGTTTGTTTGGCCACTGTGCCGAGAGTAAAAAGCTTCGTACAGTTAATATTCACAAATCTGTATCCCATCCTATGCTCCTCCTACCTTTCATCTCTCACCACCCTCATTAACCAGAACTTGCCTCAGTAAGTGGAAGCATTCAGCCATCTGTGGAGGCTGGGGTGAAGGAGAAGGTATTTTCAGCTCTGACATCCACGGGACACTCTTTGCATCACTAAACTGAAATTTCAGATTTGATTAGAAGTACAACCCTTCCTACCTTCAGCTGCCCATTTCTCACTATGTTCAAAAGTGAAAAAAAGAAATGTTTAAATTAGTGGATGTTTTTAGGAACGCTTAACTTACTAAATGTATATTTATATGTTGATATCTTAATTAGGAAAAGCTTATTGTCTCTAATGAGCAAGAGGTTCTGCGTGTTCACTACCGAGCAGCCAGGACCTTGGCTAATCAAACTCTGCCCTTCAGTGCCTGCACTGTGCTGCTGGATGCTGAGGTGTACAACGTGCCTCTGGATGCTCAGGTAAAGATTTATCCTTCACAGCTTCAGAGTAAAAGGTCTGGCTAGCCTGGCTCAAGCATTTGGAGTGAATTCTGTTCCCGTAGCAGAATGGTCATTGATTTGCCTGGAATTAAGACTATGCCCACTATAGGTTGTTACTTATATTGGGCCTCAATTAGGTGTACAGTAGTACGAGGATATGGGTGTATGTAATGGTTTTTCTGTTCTGTACCATGTCTGTTTTTCTTTTACCTCCAGGAATTATGAGGTGGATAAAATAAGCAAATTCCTCTGCTGATTTTGTTATAAAAAGCAGATTTCAGTCATAAACATAACATGTTTTTGAAGCTTACAAATATAGCTTAAACAAGAGCAAAGAAATTACCAGCATAGAAGATCACATCTATCAATAATCCAGATAATTGGAATGCAGTAGTGTGTGAAGTGATGAAATTTCTTTATGAAATTTGGAAATGTTTTATGGATGTATCCACATTATACTTTCCTCCTCTGTACGAGGCAGTCACTAGAACTCTACCATAAAAAACAGATGATCAACAGTGAAATGTTGAATGCTACCAGATGAAATACCCTTTTTCAAAATCACTTCAGGCTCCATATGACTTACTTTTGCCATGTTATTTACATGTTCAATGTGGGTATTTAGTCCTGATTAAAACATAAAATAAGTAATGTGCTTCACAATCTGTGTATGTTGTATGGACTGTCACTCAAAATTTGGCTGCAGCTGTATCTCTAAGAGAAAACAATGTCATGGTGTTGGTATTTTGTGGACAGCTTTTCCAACTAACAAACATGGAACCAGCATTGAACACCTGTTACAGTGACTTTGAGAGGCACATAATGCAAGGAGGAAATGTTTTGGGTGTAATAAAAGTGTTGATGCATTGGATGTTGGGCATTTTAAAATGAAACACATACATTTCCAACATACGGGAGATTTTACATTAGTTCTGGAGACCTTTGTAGAATTATTACAGCTTCCAGTGTTTCCTCAGTCAGTTACTACATTTTTCTTCAGTCTTTAAAGAATTAGAGCTATGCCCAAAGAGGTGATTCAGCAGGTGATAGTAGTTTATGGAGACTGTATTGTTGTCTCATTTTAAGCTTCATACAGATACATTTTTAAAGCATCATTTAAATTTACATTATTTCCTTAGTACTTTGAACTGATAGGGCAAAAATTTTTCTCTTCCAAAACTCCAAATATCCTATGCTTTATTTCTGCTTCAGTTCATAGGCCTTGAGCTTTTTAGAGATGAGGAATACATGACTGCACATAACTGCATTTTTGTAGTTAACATTTTACAGTTTGTTTTAAGCTGATTCTGTATTTGAATTGTGTGAAATGAAAGGAGTCTTTGCTGGGGGAGAAGTTGAGGTGTTGTGTGTGCCCCCCAAGTATTGCCCTTTTTTTGACCATCTGTATAATAACAAGGAGAGTAATAAAATGCCTCTCCTTCCCCCTCACCACTTCCAACAGTGTTTCAGTCTGTGCTAATTTTTCTTAGGAAATTACATTGCGTATAATGTTCAGCAAATTATGCAATAAATTTTTTATGTAATTGAAATCAATGTTTTATTCTACCAACTTGATGGTTTGATTTAAATTTGTTTAATGGGAAGAGTGTAGATGCATAAGAAAACATTGTCTTATAATGCATTCTGCCATTTTCCTGTTACCCCATTAGCAAATACTAATTTTGTTCTCTAGAAAGGTCAATCTTTGCACATTTGGTTGGGCTTCTTTTTGTTCCTTCTGCTACAGTGTACAAATTCCTGCAGTGTCTTCTTTTCTCCCCGAAAGAGGAACAGCAGCCTGTTGTATTTAGTGATTATTTTTAAATAGTCTGGCTATATATAGAGTATATCTAGTTTCTCACAGTGGGCAGATGTTACATTCCAAATCCTTATGAAATAGTTGGAAAAAAACCCAAACCAAAACAAAAAAAACACAACTATTTCATTAAGCGGGACATAAGACACGTCTGCTCACTTTTTTAAATCTTCTTGTGGGGATTGTGATGGCAAAAATGTTTTTTTAATTGCATTCAATACTCATGTAGTCAGTTAAATCAGGCTGCTTAAGTTTTCCTTTATTAATGCTTTTGCTTTTCCCTGAGGGATATTGATTTGGTTTGTTACTGAATTTTAAAAAGAAAAAAAGAGAGCTAGTAATTTTGTGGAAGGATCTGCCTTTTATTAGGTAAGACTTCAAGGTATAAATCTTTAAGCCTCCCACTCTAAATTCAAAAACAGAGCACAGTAAATAGCTTGAAGGAATCTGAAAATATCCAGTTTTAGTGAGCAGCTGGCTCACAGTGGAAGTGTTGGTCAACATTTATACTTCTATATACCTTTGTACTTTGAATCTGTTTTTCCATGGGAAGCAGTGTTTGTGTGATTGTTTATGTCCCACAGAGTAGGTTTTGTGTTTTAAAGTATGCTTAAGATTGAATCATCAAGTTTGAATAAATTTTTGCTTTTTGCAGACTGATGACAGCAAAACATCAGTGAGGGATCGATTTAATGCAAGACAGTTCATGTCATGGCTGCAGGATGTTGATGATAAGTTTGACAAATTAAAGGTACACTCCTTGGTCTTCCCACTTTAATAAAAACCCCAAAATTAATGTCATTATGAAGATGAGATGAACAAATAGTAATTTTTGTGTGCAGTATTATGGGCTTTTGTGGAGGCAACACAAAGGAAGGCCTGTCACTATACAAAAAAACTGACTTTTGTTGCCGTGTAGTGTAATGGAATATTCTGCAAATTTCTAAATAAATACTGGGGAATTATTTACTATCACCAGAGAGGCTCTTAGAGATATTTCCTGTGTTCAAACTTGTTTCAATAATATTTTTTCAAATATTTCAATAACTTCTTTCTCAATTTTAAACCAGACATGCCTTTTGATGAGGCAGCAGCACGAAGCAGCAGCGCTGAATGCAGTGCAGAGACTGGAGTGGCAGCTTAAACTGCAAGAGCTTGATCCTGCTACATACAAATCTATCAGCATTTATGAAATTCAGGAGTTTTATGTTCCTCTCGTTGATGTTAATGATGACTTTGAATTGACACCCATATGACAACCAGCACCGTCTGGCTCGTCCCTCCCTGTGGACAGCTAGAGACTGAGGTGCAGTGATGCACAAAGGTATTTTTCTTTTGAGACAGAGCACTTAATTCTGTGGAATACTACCTTTCTCAATATTTCAGGTGTTCCTACAGAGAAGTGTGGCACAGACATTTGTTCAAACACAGAAGATGGATGCAAATTTTAAATTCAGATTCCCAGTAACTGCTGTTATCTGTATTTTAAAATTGCCTGTAGCTTTAGAGCTTATTGCTGAAAAAGATGACAAAACCTGCTGAGTTTACAGCGCTGGAAGCTGTTAATAACTAAAACATCCACCAAAAAGCAAATGATACTTAAAATCTGCTATAAAGCTTTGTATTATGAAACTTCAGTAACAGTTGAACTCCCACAGAAGAATGATGAGAAAGCCTGTGGAAGAAAGTGTAAAACTTGGAGGAAATTAATCAATCTTATTATGTTTTGTAAATTACTGTACAGATTTCTTTTTGGAAAAAGATGTAATATTGTCTTCATTTTTAAATAATTTATTTTATACATATTGTGCAAATGTAAATAGTCTTGTAATTAATGTTCAAAACCTGTATAAAATAGATATTTTAACTGTAAAACTGTTTTTGTCTAATGTTTTATTGGACCAAAGTTGTCGTTTTTATGAAGTGTAGCGTGTTCCTGGTTGGCAGTTCCTTTTTGTATGGCATGCGTTTGATTTAGCTGCTTGTTTCATCACCATAACTGTAAAAGGATTGAACTGTATTGCATGCTCCACAGGACTCTGAACTCCTTCCCTTCAATAACTGATACCTAAACTGTTGTAATATTTACAAAATCATACTTCATATTAGTCTGCTGTTGTAATGCCATACCTATGACTTCCTCTACTGAAAATATTTTTGTGTAAAACAAAAAAAAACCCTTTTGCTCTTATATGGTGGTCTCGTAACAGAGCCTATTTTTTCCAACAAAATGCCTTTGAATTAAAATTCTTAAATTGTATATTGTCTATTTTAATATTAATCTATGGAAGGGATATGTAAATAGTTGTAAATATAATACTTAATAAATTTTATTGGTCATGTTATTAGCTGGAATTTCTTAATATTGGAACACTTGACACATCAAACCTTAGCATTCCTGGAATATATAAGGAGACTCAATGGAAAAGAAAAATTCTACATGTTGTGAAACTTAATGCTTTTTTATTCTTGGTACTGTTAATGAGCAGACGGTTAATTATTTATTAGTAGGAGGTTACAGATATTCATGAAAAAGATTTGTTACCCTCCAGGCCATAAATTATTCAAGAATGCTTGGGATCTGATGTCTGTGAAATTATTTCAGAAGGAAATGAGTCTTGGCCAGGACAGATGGTTACTCAGAATAAGAGATTTAAAATCCTTGGTTTGGACTGATTTTTAATGACTAGGTGAGCTACCACAGAGAACTTACTCCTTGTGCTTGTGTGCATGTCCAGGGGGCATTTCCTGGGGCAGAGGGCAAACGGGCAGTGAACGAGAGACTCTGTGGACAGCAGGCTCCTTCCATCTGCACATCACTGCTAGTGCCAGTTTAGAATAAATAGTAACTCAAGCACAGTAATGCCAGTTAATATGTTGTTCCTGTTCTGTCACTTTTTTTTTTTCACTTTCAATTTGTTAGGTACCTGCGGGAAAAGTTGTTCCTGCTTTTTTACAGGAATATCTTCCTGACCTCATTGAGAATTGAAACTATTGAGGAAAAAGCAAATTTCTTCTCAAAGTTAAATACTCTTCTGAACATAGCTTCTGTATTATCTCCTTGAAAAGATGAGGAAAAATGGATGCCAGGTGTTAACTAGTACATGGGTACAAGTTACTTCTATCAGATACGTACTAGAGTAGTAAAAAGTAACAGACCTGACTGGAAGTGGCAGAAATATGAGAAAGGGGTAATTAAGAGGCTATCAAAAAGAACAGAAAAAAAAAAAACTGGGTTGCAGAAGTCTTGGCTGTGTTAGAAAAAAAAATGTGTGACAAAAATACTTGAGATGCAGGAGACAAGAAAAATATTTTGGCAAGATCTTATAAAGATCTAAAGACAGATGTTACTTAGCATTAGTCTGTGTCTTCTTTATAACGAGAGACGATTTCCCAGTATCAGGATCTGTGCAAGAGAGTTTTTACAATTACAACTTCTTAGTTTTGTTGCTCTGAATGTTTCAATCCCATAGATAATGATCTCTTGGCTTCTCTGATTTGAATCCAGGGTTTGTTCCGGTTGTTTTTTGTTTTCGAGTTTTTATTTTTGTTGTTGTTATTGTTGTTGTCTTTTTTTTTTCACCCGAGTTTACTCTGTGGGATGATACCTGGTGTGTTGTTTAAGGACACCGGGCTGTGTATTTCCCTCAGCAGAGTGGCGGGAGATGTTGGGAAGAAGGGATGAGAGGAAATACGGTAGTAACTGGTTGGCACGATGGCCCTAATTCCCTCGCCAGGGTCTAGCTGCCTCCTGGGAAGCCCGAGAGCTACTCTGAGTTTCTGGATACCCAGCTAGGATCCTCTTTTGCTTTTCTTCCAGGAACCAAACTTATTAGCTTGGTCCCTTGGAGCTTGGCACGTGGGAGGATAAAGCTGCGGCCCAGCCGTGTTTTAGAGGTCCTGGGAGAGGCTGTCCGGAAGCCCAATGCAGGCGGCCGCTGCCCTCCCCCGGGCACCTGCACCTTTTCAGCCTTCGGGGAAGTCCATCGCGTTCCCCGCTGGCGCTTCCAGCGGTGCTGCCTCCCGGTTCCCTTTCTCCCGGTTCCTTTTCTCCCGCCTCCCTCCGGTACGGGAGCGCTGCCCCGGGCATCCTCTACTCCCCGCAGCGGCCGCTCCGCCCGCGACCCCCGCGCCCCGCTCCTCCCGGCCCGGCTTCCCCGGGCTGCCTTTCCTGCCCACAGGCCCCCGAGTTTCTCCCTGCTCGCACTCGGTTGCGGGGGGATGTTCCCTCGTCCTCCCCTGAAGAAGCCCCTCTGGCGGCAGCGGCCTGGCCGTGCCCCCCGTCCCGTCCCGTCCCGTCCCGTCCCGTCCCGTCCCGTCCCGCTAGGCGCGGTCCGGCGGCAGATCCCATCCACCGGCCCCAGCCTCCTCCTCCTCCTCCTCCTCCCGCCCCGCTCCGCGCAGCCGCCGCCCGCCGGGGCGGAGGGTCCCGGGGGG
>VYXD01010380.1:48171-175713 GCA_013397195.1 Hylia prasina
TTTAATGTTGGTGTCTGTATATTTTTTAAAAAGAAGTTAACAACTTTGTGATTGGGTTGAAAGCTTGTGTGACATCTCCGGGTCCACGTGAAAACAGCTGCCTGTCTGCATTAAAGATGACATGGGCAACTTAACCTTGTAAAGGGTTGCTGCATGGCCTTGGTCCTACAGATCTGTGTGTACCTTAGCCTGAGGAGATACTACATAAAACTCATCTGTCTACTTTGGGCATTTATAAAATCAGGTCTCCTTAGGGGGGTTTTCTCATCCAAGGCATTTTTTTATCATCACTGCTTATAGGATGTCATACTTGATACTGCAAACTTGAGATTGCTCACCTCAAGTTTTTTTGCAGTTTTAATCCAAAGGTGCAGTAGAAAGCTTTGTATGAACAAGTTAGCTGGAGGAGGAGGGGTTGAGTTTGTTGTTAAGTACCCCAATTTGAATTTTTTAAAAAATATTCAAATTTACTGAGGGAATTGCAAGGGGAGAATGAAATAGAATTTAATTTGAGTTCCAATAGCCTTTTCAGTCGCTGGTTCTTGTTTTGGTGCTGGTTGAAGTACTTGTGAAAATTGCTCACCTGCAGGAAACATGAGGTCCCAGTACATCACAGCACCCACAGTCACTGTCCTTCTGTTCCTGCTGTGGATCCCATCATCAACAGGCTGCAACAAGGCTCTCTGTGCCAGCGACGTCAGCAAATGCCTGATACAGGTATGTGTCCTGTGTCCTCCATCTGCTTTCCAGGGTTCAAAAAACAGTCCTGAAACTGTGTCCTGGAAAGATACAAATAACTGGTGTTTTATGTCAAGTATGTCTCTTTAAAGAGGTCTGTTTGGTCTCCTACCCATGTAAGTGCAGATTAACAACCATTTGATAGACAGGGACTACCAAGTGCATATTTATATGGGCATGTTTCTTTTTTAAAAAATTGAAGGTTTTTCAAGCCAAGAATTATTTCTGGCTAAGATGTGCCCCTTAACTTTCAATTTGTCCAGTTCCTTAAATCTCAAGCAGAGGGTTGGGAGTTGATGCCTGATGCTCTCCATAGTATCAGGTTTGTACAGTGAATTAAAAGATGCCTTAAAAGCCAAACCTTATGAGCTGAACTGGTAGGAAATTGATGTTAAGTTCAGATGCTGCTTTTGACTCACTGCATGTCTGTGCAGTGAAAGAAACAGAGTGAGACCAGGTTGCTCTTCTTAGAGCAGGATTTAAGAGATGTGGTGTGCAGCAAAACCAAAGGGCCTTTTCTAGCAGAATGGCAAGCAGTTCTGGTAGCTTCCAAGTATTCTTTTAGTAATGGTAAACAGAGCATGCTTCTTGACTCCAGACTGAAAAAGGAGGCTTCATGTGGTCAGCTGCAGCTTCTTTAAAAGCAAATGTTTCCTACTGTCTCTTTGTAGATTGGCAGTGCAGTAACAGAGAGCACCAACATCATATGGCAGTAACATGTGAGTGTGCTTACTGTAAATGTGTGGTCACAGCCTGAAAAGAGATGCAGAAGTGGCCTCAAGCAATTCCATGTTTACTTCATTTCGCTGACTTCTGTTTAAAATTTGTCTGGGTTACAAATAAAAACACTTGCCAAATTCACAAATCCATCTTGTGGAATGAAGACTGACTGTAGGCTGAACCATCTTCCTTCTGGGTTCTGCACTGCCTTTGCTTTAAAGCAAAGTAAAAAAAAGAAATTGCTGCTTCTTCCAGCCCCACCACTGTCTGTGGAGTTATTAAATAGGGGAGCAAGAATGAGGCTTCTGATTTTTACCTTTTCAAACAGAACTCCAGTGGTTTCGTTGGTATGTTGGACATTGTGCACTGTAACAAACTGATGCACTTATAAGCCCCTTCTCTTACATTTTTAAAAATCAGCTCTAGGATTGAAACCTGTAAGAACTAACATGCTAATTGTGACATTGGATGTTTGTGGCACTTAAATAGTAAATCCAGTGGTACAGATTTGTAGATTCAGGGGAAAGTTGTTGGTCCAGGTGCTGGATTTCAATCCTGGAAGCTGTTGGTCTGCTGCTTGTTTTTCTGTAAGCAAAGGGGAGAAGAGGGAAGATGTGTCTCCTTTTTTGGTGCCACTGATGGAGTCCACTATCCACGAAAGAACAGATCTCTCCTCCTTGAGTAATCATCTCTGTCGAGTCAAGCTTGAGACAGCAAGCATTTTAACTTTATTTTTATGAGCTAGTCTGAACAGAACACAGCCCGGGAGGGGTGGAGTTAATGCTGCTGGAGTCCTTACTCAGCTGGCACTAAATGGCTGAGGTTCAGCAGTGCATGGAAATGGCTCATACAACTGTGCTTTCCTTGGATTATGTTGGCATCTCTGTAGCAACACAGCCCTGTGCATGCAGAGAAACCACTGAACTGCTTTACTTGTGGTAGATGTGTTCTCTCTTACTTTGTACAGGTGATGTGGAGTCCCTTTGTAAAGCATTTCCCTAAAGTCAAAATCATATGCAATTCTCTGAGACCCTAAAGTAGCCTAGGCCATGTGAGTTGTGTGCAGTTGCAGGGGAATTACACTGCTGCTGTCTTCCTGCACACAGGCCTGACTTACCAGTCAGTATTCATTCTTTATAGAAGAACAGATCAGGTCAGACTAGTCTGATGGTGGATAGGAAGTATCCCAAAGCTTTGACTTAAAGCAATTGTCATCTTTCTTCTTGGCTTTTTTGTTTGTTTTAAAACTTCAGTGCTGTTGTGGCAGAAGTGCTGCACTAGTATATGAAATGCACATTCTTTCCTGGATAGGTATGCATGTAGAGTATATCCATGTATTTTTTTCCCCCTTTAAACTCTTCTAGAGGAATCTGAACTCAAAAATAAAATACTATGTTGAGGGAGGCTGCTTGACAATCACATGACATTTTTCCCTCACCAACTTTTATCGCTGTTCAAGTTTGGCAAAATCCGTGTCTTGAAAACAAGATAATGTCCCTCGGAAACAATCTGGGGGAGCAAACAGATTGTGAATGTTTGTCATCTGCATCTGTGTGCAGAAAGCAAGGCTGCCTGTCCTGGAGACAGAGGAACAGGAGACCTGCTCTCGCAAAAAGCATACGGTTAACATAAATATTTTTGCCAGCATGGCTAGAAGTCAGTACAGTCATTACTGCCACTCCTTAGGAGATGCTCTGCTTAAGGGTGGTCCCTACATAAATATTTATTTTTTTAGATCCAGAACAGTGCATGAGATCAACAACTTGCATGGATTCAGCTTTCCCTTTGTATCTTGGGCTCTGGCTTCACTGATGCTCCTCTCTTTTTCCATAAGCAAAGGCCTGTAAGAAAATAGCTTGAGGCATCTCTCTGCATATGCTCAGCCTTCGCTAAGAAACTTTGTGGCTTCCTGTAGTTGTTGAGAGAGATGTGGGTAAGACTTGGGAGTGTAGAGAGTGAGTCCACAAAATTAATTCCCTTGAAGGCTCTGGTCATAGCTCCTTCCCATGTTCCTGGGACTGGGGAATTGCAGTCCATGAGGGAGTGTTGGCGTGCATTCCAGGTGGAGCCCTGGGTGCACGCGGAGCGTGTGCTGCCGTGTTTACTGCAGCACATCTGCTGTTGACTTGGCCGCGTGGGTTGTTTCCATGTTTCCATGTGCGGAGGAGATGAAAAGGGCAGTTACTCTGGCTGGGGGGGGTGGGGAGGCACACACTGTGTCCTTGCAACATGGAGGAAATCCTTGAAGGCAGAAACCTTGAGGATGAGACCTTCCCACAGTTGTTTGTAGCAAACAGGTTTGAGGCGAGTCCCAGGTTGGCTCTTGAGGTGCAGAGCTCCTGGCAGGAGTCAGGCTCGGGTGGAATGTCAGTGTTGGGCTGGAAGCTGAGCTCTGCTGCCTCATCTGCAACAGTGCTTTAAACTGTTGCTGCGCAAAGGAAACAAATGGTGTTATAATTCAGGCATGGTTTTACGATCCTTCTAAAGAGAGGTTCTTTTGTGGAAAAAACAGGATTTTCTTTCCTGAACTCTATAGACCTGCAGCCACCTCAGCTGGTGTATCGTTCCAATTAAAATCTCTTTTCATCTGTCTTTTTCACCTCCTGTTAATCTTATGTACAAACTTGTCAGCCTGAAAGGATTTCCAAGACATTTTAGCCCTGTGGTATGAAATAAATGCCACTCCTTAACTTCAGGGCTTCAGCATCTAAAAATTACTTCCAGTGTGTGTTTTGTAGCTGCAGTACGTAACCCAGTTGGGTTAACAAAACAGTTCTAGTTGGTTCACTTCCAGGAGATTTTCTGTTCTAGGAAAAAAAGCTCTCTTTCTTTCACTCCCGCTTCCAGTTTGCAGAGAGGTTTCCAATACCTTCAGGTCCTGCTTCTCCCTGCACCAAGAAAATATTCTCTGGAATTTCAGAAAACTTTGAAAAAAGCTCAGATGTTAAGCATCTTCTAAAAAAATTTTGTTTGCTCTCTGGAGCAGGAGTATCTTTATTGTACAAACATGCCTCCTTCCTACTTAATACTGTGTTTTTAAACTGTGAGGCTTATTTCTTGCCTAACAAAATACATTCTCTGATGCACCTTCAGTAGTTCAGCTTGGGAAGTTGCCAAGTTGACTTATGAGTAATACTTTCTTCCACTAACGCCTCACCACCCCCAGCTATCAACAAGGAACGTTCCTTATTCTGCCTTGCTTCACCCACGTTTCATGTAAGCATTCTTTTAAAAAGATGTATCCTGTACCAGTATCCAGTGTGGATGAGTCAGGCAGGAGGACTCAAAACTAGGTAACCACGGATGTGCAAACAGATATATGGAAAAACATACAGTGATTGCCCCAAAGTAGCAGAAGACTAATTAATTAGGTTGTTCTTCCTTCCTTCCTCTCCCTCCAGCTTTTAAAAAAGGAAATAATAAAAAACCAACCAACCAAACAAAACCCTCCAAACAGCAACAATAAAACCCCTTAAATATTGCATTGCTCATAAGCCCTTCCTGTAAAAACAAACTTGTTACAATATTGGTAGGTGTAATGATGCTGTCCCCAAGTCAGTGCTTACACACATAGATGCTAAGCACAATCTTTTGTTCACAGGCTGCAAGTGCAGAATTTAAGGTTACATTTAATTCTCTGAGAATGCTCTTCCATAAAACTGAAACAACTTTAGTGAACTTTCTGGCTTCTATTCATTTAATAGTTTAGAGAGAATTGCCTCCTCCCACATGCTGGTCTCTCAGTGTTTTTAAAATGTAAAAGTTGTTTGCTCGGTTTTACTATTGAAAAATAAATTGGATATTTTTAATGCTAATATGTATTACTATTATTCCCTGGCTAAAGTAAAAGTACTCATGGTTATTTTTAAAGTTGTTTTATTCAGGCTTTTTATTCTAAAGGCTGACAAAATCTGTTTATCAAATGATAAGATAAATATTTTAAAAATGCATCATTAATTCACGTAAGTCATCTTTCTAAGTTTGTGGTGTCTCCTCTTGTGGAAAAATGTACGTTTGGTTAATAAGCCTGTTTTGCATCTTTTGCTTGGAAACGGCACAGTTTGTGTGGAAACAGTGATAGGTGCCATTCATAAATTTTGAGGATGAAACAGTAATAAATCTTAATAGTTTTCCACTCTGTCAGTAAAAATTCAATACTCACGAGGGCTGCCTGTTGCAGAAATGTGTGTGGAGCAGAGGTTCACTCTCAGTCAGTCAGGGGGGCAAACAAGTCACAATAAACTCTGCAGGCAACAGCACTTCTCAGCATTTTGTATCACAAGCAATAGTTGGTGAATTTTGTTTCTTTGCTGGATTCAAGATGACTTGTGATCTGTGATGAAGTGAACAGAAAAATAAGGAGTCAGTGGATTTATACTGCATTAGTACATTGTAGCTTGTGGCTTATAGCAGATTCTAGGGCTTGTTCAGCTTTAGTCCAGACTGGGAGCCTTGCAGCTCCATTTGCTGTATTCTGGAGACCTGTCCCCAGACAGACTTTGCTCTGGCCTGCCCCTCTGAAGTGCACTCCTTGGTCTTCTGTGTGCCCACGTGAGTTGGTGTCAGCGAGGGGTGGCCACTGTGCAGCTCAACAGGCCCTGGATATTTGCAGTTGCCAGTTTTGCAGAGTAAAGAGACAAGAGGGGTCACACACGATCAGGTGCAAAACTGTACCTTGCCTTGCCTTGCAAATGTGCTTCTGACATTTGGTATAAAAATGCCTCCTTTCACCCTACCTTGTGCTTCTTAACAATAGCAAGGAAAGAATTATTTAAAAAGTGGAATTCTGCCCCATGAGCTTCTTCCCAAGGTGCTTCAGAAAGAAATCTCACTTTGCAGGTGACACTGGTGCCTGCCTGTGAGGAGAGGGGCCCCTGACCCAGCTGGGGTGGAACCATGGGTGGAGACTCCAGCATAGGAGAATTTGAAACCAAACCACGTTCCTACCCTTTTCCCCTGTCCATGAGCATCTCCTGCAGTGTGTCCCTCCTCTGCCTCTGGATAATGGGATCAAAGAGTGGGGATGGGCATAATCTTCTCCCTGGCGTGGTGTGTAACTGATTTGCCAATGGCCCTTGCAGTAAAGCCAGGGGTGGAAAGATCCCATGGTCAGTGTTTCCAGTAACGGGATTTTGTTTTCTTCCCAGTTGTGTGTAATGTGATAGTTAGACAGACGTCATCAAAACCAAATTCTTAGACAAGACAACCAAAGGGACTTCTTGGTTTGTCTGTGTTTTGTGCTATGATGTAATTCAAGGCTGTGAATTATTGTCATGTAGACACAGTCCTTTGGCCAAACCGGAATTACTAGTATGGATTTGAGTTAGAGGGAAGGAGACTGCCTGGTTTTAAGATTTTCTTCATCCATGTAGGCTTTTTCCATGCTTTGAGGTCCACAAGTGTGTGTCTCCAGCAGGACTGCTAAACCACTGCTTTTAGATTTAGGTAGTATTAAGAAAAATATTTGTCTCTATGCTTCCATGCCTTTTCCATCTTTTTAGGTTATTGGTGATTGAAAAAAATACCTGTGTAGGTAATTTCGCCTTCTAGAGGCTCTAGAAATCTTGTAGTATCCCAAGATGTCAATTTGGAGGAACAAAGCATAGGGCTGTTTTCATAATAGCAAAAATGAATCATCTGGACCTGGGGGGGAAATCTGGTCACTAATGTTGCAAACAGAGAGCAATGTGTAACAAGTGTTTGGAGATGCAGAAAATCCCGTGGTCAGACTTAAATGGGTAAGTTCCTCTTAGAATCCAGGGATAGGTGTGATGGTAGACATCATGTATGTCTTGAGTGGGCACATGTGGCTTATAGTAGCTTTCTTTTTTAGCTAAATTATAATGTACGGTCACTATTTATATATAAAGAAGCATCCTTCTCCAAGTTTCCTGTTGTGATGGGAAAAACATTCAAAGAACTTGTAGATTTAGGCATGCACAGCAGTGCACACACCTTTCCCATGAACAGGATTTTTGTCTTCTAAATGCTTACATCAGATTTCTCTTCAGAATGTCACCTTTAAGAAAAAAAAAATGCAAACTTGCAAAAGATCCTTTTGTAAACTTGGATCAGTTTTTGGCTGGAGTTGTTTCACCATTTACTCACTGTACTAGTATACTAAGCTTTTTTAATGCCCTAATTTGAGTTGTGGCTTGAGGAAAAATCACTCTGCTGTGTAGTTATTTTACATCTGGGATTGCTGCAGTGTAATGAGTGTCTGTTGATTCCAGGAGCTGTGTCAGTGCCGCCCTGGGGAAGGGAACTGTTCCTGCTGTAAGGAGTGTATGCTCTGCCTGGGCACACTTTGGGATGAGTGCTGTGACTGCGTTGGTAAGTCTGCATTTTTGGGGGGAATTCCTGCTTTTTTTACATTCATTTCTGCTGCCACATGCTGAGGTCACAGTCTTAAAATAGAAGTAAAACACTGGGACAGAATCTGTGCTTTAAAGCATCTTACAGCTCGTTGTGTGGGTACAGAATAAATTGCTGTGGAGACCAAACATCTGAAGGTTGTGTCTGCTCTATGGAGCTGGGGGTGACAGTAGTCCAGGAACTGCTTGTTAAATGTCATCAGAGCTGATTTTTAATTTTGTCTCTCAGACATAACACTCCTGTTTGAATTGTCATCTTGAGGAAACTCCACAGTGCCTGCTTTGCAGTGTTGGATGCTGTGTGAAGGTTTCTACCTGTAAAGGGTGCACTGACAGGTACAGCACTGGGACACCTTTAGGATTGAGTTGGGACTGCTAGTAAATATGCATGGCCCAGTGTTTCTACTGATCTTTTATTTACAAAAAGAGCTCTTTGTAAAGGGTAAGAAAGAAGCAGACAAGGTCTTACTGTAGGACTAGATGACAGTCTTAAAAAGGACACATTACGGCTGACAGGTGGTGTTCAGGGTGCCCAGATCTTTGTGAGTGAGTGCTGTCCCTGCTTAAGGAGGTTGCATTCTAGTTCTGGTTTGTTTTTTGCTGGTTTTTTTTTTATGTAACAAAAGCTTCATGTCATGGTTGTTGTGTGCCTCCCTGTGCTGCCATCCAAAATCCTGGCTTCCGTGAAAGGGATGCATCTTGAGTGTTGCACCTGCTCTCAGCTTTTCTAGGTCAGTTTTCTCTGAATTCATGAAGGTGATTAGTGTCAAAATGCCCATTTTCAGTGCAGGTCGTTTCCCTAGTGTAGAACCATTGTCTGCTGTAGAAAGCTAGGCATAGTGTACTGATCTCTGGGGAGAGGAAGGGCTTACCTCTTGGGATTGTGAAGTCCGTACATGAGCTTCTTTTCATAAATCTGCAGGGGACTCGCTGTTCTTTCCTATAGTGTTTTCCAGGAGAGGAGTTAACAAGGTTTCAGGTTCAGTTTCCCAGTACTGGGTAAACTAAAACTTCTCCTGATGGTTCTTTAGGTACCTCAGCTTTTTGGATTCTATGGCATGGTCCTACTCTTCTCTTCAGTGTAGGATCATCCTTGCTATAGCCTTATTCAAATGAGGAAACAGGAATACATGCCAAACCTGACTCCCTAGACACAGTTCTTTGCTGATACCTGAGCTGATATTTAAGTTTCTTTATAAGCTGATCATGTCTAATGTAAAAGCAGATAGATTGTTGTGTCTTACAGTGTTCTCCACCACTCACTGTACTGGAGCTCAGTTGATGGCCCCATGTTTTGTGTATGTTCTCTCCCTTCTCTGACAGGGAAAAACCTGCTGGAGGAGGGAGAACAGCAACAAGTGCCCCATTCCATTTGAGTTAAACTCTTCTGGTCCCTTGTGTAGAGGCTTGTCTGCTTCCATCATTTCAATACCCTATTTCTGCATCTTCTCATCCATTCCAAAGCAGCAGTGTAGACACATTTGATCCTCACAGGTTGCTCATAAGTTAAACTTTTTAATTTTCTTTTTAACCAAAGCTGCTATTTTATAATATTTACTATATAAAAATATTATTATAACTCAAATGCTTTTAAAAACAGTAAGTGAAGGATCTTTGTGGATGAGCATTTACCCATTAAACTATAAGCAATGATTTTTTGGTACCATCTTAAGATAATATTTTCATACTGCATTGATAGGCACACAAACTTGTATACATTCTGCAGGATTTTGGTAAACTCTTGATGTTATTATTTTTCCCTTGTGTTTCCTTTTTATCAGTTAAATTTATTTTCTGAATCCTACCTGGCAGAGGTCTGGTCTGACAGGTCTAGAAAGGTCCACTGGTTTCTGTTTCACAACATTTATACAATGACATCAACTAAAGCATACGTCCCTTGATGTATCTGTACAAAACTTACCTGGTTTGATATCTTCCTAACTGATTTTCATGTGGGCATCCTTTATTGCAATTGTATGGTTAATACAGTGCTTGTTAAAGTATTGTTAATATTAGTGCTTGTTAAAAGGTGGTAAGGAAGGAATAGAAAATTTTTATTAAAGCAGTGAGTCTAGAAAGGTCCGTGAGGAATAAACCTAATTGAGAGGAGTAGGAAAACAATCATTTTGTGTTTGTGTAAGTGGAATTATTTTTTTAGTATGACCTAATGTTGTTTGGAAAAGAGGCTTATTTTTTTTCCTACTCTGTACTTTGCTCACCTTTTTATAGGAGCAGACTGCTGTGGAGTGTTCCTATTACCAAATGCTGTTAATGCTAACCACTTGCTTAAGATTTGCTAGATCTCATGCTAATCACCATGGACAAACTTCCCTCTGCTTTGTTCACTGTGGAAATCCATCTACTTAGGTTGAGAAGATTATGGGTTTGTATAAGGCTCTAGTTAAACACAATTATTTGTGAAGCTGGAGTCCTAGTGGATCTACAGGGCAGGAGAAACTTCTCTGGTTGTGTGAAGCAGGGAGACTTTGAACATTCATGTCTCGTATCACTTTTATACTTCAGGAATTTGTGTGCTTTGCAGCTGTAGATGTCTAAACCTGTGTCTGTGAAACTACCCAAAATTATATCCAGATGTACATGAGGAAAATGGATTTGCCTGTCCCTTGACAGGTGACTTCTAACAGTGTTTTATGGCTTCTGAGTTTAAAATACCTATGCAAATACAATTTTTTTTTTTTTAATGTTGGTTGTTTCCATGGATTGGACTTAAATAGAGATGCCCTTGGTTTCATTACTAGTCATAAATGTTAGTGTTTAAATGGTTAACAAAAAAACTGGCACCAGCATTGCATATCACAAAAACATTTTGTAGGAATCGGCAAAGTGAAAAAAGATTACAAGGTTTCAAAAAAGATACTGCAGAAGGCATTGAAAAATAAGGAAGAGGTAACCTAGAAATGAGTGTTTTGCCTGTTGTGGCCCCTCCAGCTAAGTAGCATCTTGGCTGTCTCAACACAAGCAAAGTAATTCAGACTCCTGCTCTGTCGTGATAGTGATCTTTGCATCTCTGGTAGATGACTAAAATGATCTAGTGCACTGCTGCAGCAGATGAGATGGAATACTTGAATTGTGATCAAAAGTTTCACGTACCTCAGGCTTATCAAGATACTCCCTTTATTCAGTCCTAACCTTGCATTCTAGATTTATGCTCCTATTGATTATAGTGTGCTTTGTCTCTTCTCCCAGGGAAATTCTCCACTGAACCCTTCATTTTCTAAGCTGTAATGCTAACACTGAAAGGGAAGCAAAGTGCTGTTTAGATGAGGTATTTCTTTTCACAAGAAACAGGTGTGTTTTGTAGAAGTCTGGGCGATCCAAAATCTGCTGTTATGGAAAGCTTGTCCTGATGTATTTGATAGCACTTCTGCTACTGGGCTGAGAGTGGGATAGATATGAAAGAGTTCTGTTCTGCTTAGCAAAAAAAGAAGCAATTTTAATTCTCTAAATAACCCTGCCTGTTTCAAGAAGAGCTTAGGGGGTTCTGTGTAATTTACTGTTTCCTTCCTCCGCAGGTATGTGCAATCCTCGCAATTACAGTGACACACCTCCAACGTCCAAGAGCACTGTCGAGGAGTTGCATGAACCAATTCCTTCCCTTTTCCGGGCACTGACAGAAGGGGATACTCAGCTGAACTGGAATATTGTTTCCTTCCCTGTGGCAGAAGAACTGTCACACCATGAGAACCTCGTCTCCTTTTTAGAAACAGTGAACCAGCCACAGCATCAGAACGTCTCTGTTCCAAACAACAATGTCCACACACCTTACTCTAGTGACAAAGGTAATGACTGTAGTGTCTAAATCCCTAGCACCTCCTCTTGTCTCTTCCAGGAGCCTTCTCCATGCATATCCTATGCTTCTCTGTGCTTACTTCTTCTTTTCCCATAAGAATGTGTGAAAGGTTCAGCCTAATTTTGAGCATGAGGTAACAGAAGGAGTGAGGTAAAGGTGTTAAGGAATGTGGAAGATGGTGTTAAAATGACTGATGCTCTTAGGAGACACTGAACCACGTGAGTTTATCTCCATAATTACTCCTGTGGCATGAGGCAGTTTGTTCATGTTGTTTCATGTGCACTGGCACGGTGTGTTCTCTGACCTAGAAACAGTTACCTGTAGCTTAGGAGACAGGACAGACCAGAAACTGAATCCAAATCATGTATTGGTGCAGAGGTAGGCAACTAAAACATGGCTTAAGAGGTCTGAGAAATGCCATAAGCACTTATATCTGGAACAGCTGTTCATTTCTTTCATTTGAGCTGGCATAACTTGAAACCTTTAGAAGGATGTTTTGTATGAAATCCAGGATTAGTAGTAAATCAAAGTTAGAAGGATTGATGAAGGAAGGATAAGTGACAGATTGTCTTCAAAATAAGAAACTTAGTGGTAGAGGTTCAACTTACAGATTCATTCCTCCTATTTTATATGAAGTTTTTTATATTCGTACCTTCAGTTTAGAGGACAGACTTCAGAATACTGTTTGCTGTGGCTGGGTGGGGGCAAGATGAGAAGTTTGAGGTAGTGTCAACAATGGTGTAAAAAAAATACTCTCTGTTTCTTGGTTTCCATACTAAACCTGAAACACTTTTCCCTGCAAATCATTACATCAGACTTTAAAGAATCTCATAAACAGTTCATAGTGAAATTGCTCCTTAATAGGGGAAAAAGAGCATCTGATTTATTTTTTTAGTGCAATTAATGCTTTGCTTCCTTTCCAACATACACTTGAAATATTCGTAACCCCATATGTTGCTGTTGTGATGGCCCTTTTATCTTATCAATAAAAGACACCCTAATTGATGGACACGCTGCTTTTCCGTACCAGCGTGAACCATTGACCTAATTGTGTGTCTGACTAGGACTGCTGCTGATTAAATGGAACCGTAATGGCAACTTTTCTAATTTCCTTTGGCTAAGGCACATTAGAAAAATAAATTAATTCCAGAACTAGGAAACCAGATGGGCAGAAAGCATCTCATTCACATGTCTTTGATGTTATTAAAATGCTTGCTTGCTGTTATGAGAATAATGTACAAAGCCACGTAAAACTGAAAGCCCCAAAAAGCCCTGTATGCAAAGACTACAGTACTTACAATTATAAATTAAACTCAGGGGAAAAAATTATGTTTAGTACAGCCTTGAATATATCCCACTGCACTTCGGTACTGCAACCCAGATGGCCATTCCCTGACAGTCCTTTTCTACCGTACCAACAGGATGGGCTAATGATAGTTTTGGATTAAACTTGGAATTTGAATTGCATCTCAAGGGTGTGGAGCAGTTTTGAGTTCAACAACACAAACAAATACATAACTGCCATTTTTTCTTAGTCAAAAGTCTCCTTCATTTCTTTTACTAGGAACATATTAGAGATTAGGTTGAGAGAGCTCTTACTGGAATGATGACAGTCCAAAAACAACAGTTGTATTTGGAAATAGTTACCAAATGCCACTGGCTTTCGGGCCTCAGCAGACACTTAAAACAGAAGTAAATGTCAGAGCTGTTCTTGTAATCATTGGCTATGCCTTCTCCATCTTAGTGACCAGTGAAGAACTGGAAAAGATAGAAAATTACTTTCCACATCCTATTCCTGTACTTTTAAGTGTCTAAATACGTCAGCCTGCCAAAGAGTCTCTTTTCTTGGTCACAGTGTAGATAACTTTGCAGTGCTCTGCTTTCTCAAAAGCCGTATTAAATTTTGCTTATAAAAACATTGATGATTTGAGCATTGATAACAGAGAAGGTTGAAAGAAAAATTAGTGTCTGGCCTTGGTCAGTTGATGTTTATTATGGTGGAAGCAGGACAGCTGGGGAATAGTGTTGGATGTTGTGTGAGCCATGGGGTAGCATTGTTTCTAATACTGTCTTGCTGAGTTCATTGGGGAAGCCATAATCAAAAGGTGGAGGGGTAGTTGGTTGGGACTGAGAGCTTGGGCACAATGAGGTAGCTGAGGAAGTTCCTGGAGCCTGATGGCTTCTGCCCATGCAAAGTTCAGTCACTCAGTTGGGTCACTGCTTTAACAAGCTGGCAAGTGTTAGAACCACTGAAAGAGGGAGGGTCTGTGAATGTGTGTGCTCAGTGGCAGTAAACACAAGCATAGCCTGCAGTGGGAGAAACAGACCATGTCTTTATCCTTTCCTTGTCCCCAAAAATGCTGCTAGGCTTGAGGGCAGGTTTTGCAAATGGAGATACCCTTAAGGTCACTTGCTAAGCAGTTGTCTTCAGGGCTGTGACAATCAGGGATTTGAAAGAATATTCCTGTGAGCTGGAACACAGATGCCTTATATTTTCTTTACAGTGCTGTGGCTCCTCCATTTTGTGGTTCTTCTGTGGCTCCTTGCATGCTTCCCTCCAACATGGTGTGCTGGCAGAAGCCAGTGACACGGCCTGTAAAGGGAGAGGGGCTAATGAGAGGTAGATTTTGTAGGGGGACAGTGGTCTCTGTGCTGTCTTCTGGAAGAGATTCCAAAATGTGGAAAGGCTCTGCTTACAAATACCCCATGTCACATAGTGTCACACAGCTCTGATTTTAGCTTTACTGGGCGTTCTCGCAGGGATCACTGTTAAGCTGGCCCAGGGTGCCAGACTTGCTTGATGCAGTTCTGGGTGAGCGCCAGGAAAAGGAGCACCAGCCACGGGAGCCACGAGCTTTGTGCCTGAGTGGTGCGGAGCCACTGCCAGGGAGGGCGGCCATGGATCTGGGAGGAGGTGGGGTGCGGTGGGATATAAAGCATTCCTTTCTCACCCCAGCCTACTCTGAACCCAGCTGCCAGACCTTGAACTTCCCCGTTATTTTCCTAATGAGTGTCTTCCCTTTCCTCCTGTGAACTGACTTGTAATGTTTTAGCTGCCAAAGTTATGCATGCGCTGCTGGAGCTGCTGTAGTTCTTTGTATCAGTTGTTTCTGGCACTTGAGCCTCTACTTCAGAGAGGATTGCAATGGTTATTAATCTGGAGCTACATTTGTAATTTATTCCTTTTACTTCTAGCTGATACCCTCAGAGCTCTGAACTGTGAGTTCAGAGGTTTAAATGAGCTTAGTTGTTTCAGATGATGACAGGATGTTGGCAACAGGGAGAGGGGAACTAGATAATTTTTTGGCAGTTGATAAAACAAAATCTGTGTTGTAGTTAAGGGTTTCTGACTTACACTGCTTGGTGACACAGGGGATGGTGTCTGCTCTGCAATTCTCCTCCCCTTCAGTGCAACAGGGAGAGGAGAGCTAGAATTCCAGTGAAGAGACATCTACCTCTGTAGGTAGTCTAGGAAGAATTTTTTCAAAAACATTTGTCTTTATAAATTGATTGACATAAAATTGACTTGTTCAAAAGTAGTAGATTATGTAAGTTGATTGTTCATAATCAGTTGCAGGTTAATCTCGTTCTTGTTTTCCACTCTTCTCATTAGACTAGTGTTTTTTTCTAGTGGAAGGTGTATCCCTGCCAACAGAAGGAGGGTTGGAATGAGATGATTTTTAAGGTACCTTCCAACCCAGGCTGTTCTATGACAAAATGGTATGACTTCTGGATGGACAGTTACCTTTTTAAAGAACTTTTAGAGCTACCAATAAACTGGCCAGCAGACAGCTGAAGTTACATAGCACACTTAACATCACAGATCCCATACAGCAAATTATCATTAACTGGGAAGGTTCTCTGAGTAAACAAATTCTTCTATATTACACCAATACAGACAGTTTTATAGCAAAGCCTGGTAGTTTCTTCTGTTCATTTTTAATTCAGACTTGGTTGTTGTTTCTCCTACACAGCCTTCACTGAGTATGAAGTGTGAGGAGAGAAAAAGGTGAGAAATTAATGTTCTGAGAAAAAAAAGTTTACTGCTGCATCCTTCTCCCTCCCTGCATCTGCAGTCTGTGGTCCTTAGTGTGTGAGAATTGGCAAAATGCAAATGAGAAAGCTGTTACTGCACTAAGTAGTATTGTTTTTATCTATACTGAGGGAGCCAAGTGATGACTCTGTAATTAGGTTTGTGAAACAGTTTAAGTACTCTCCCAGATCCCAACTGAGCCTGTAGGGATGTATTATTTTCCCCTGTGTAACTGTCTTTCTGCAGTCTATAGAGCAGGATTTAATGCTTGAGGGGAGGAACTCTCCTACTTTCAGTAATTCAGCCCCCACATGAGCACGGAGGCATTGCTGAGGAGGGGGCCAGGAGTGCCCTGTGACAAACACAGTGCACCCTGGACAATCTGACTTGTTCAGACCTGGCAAGACTTTCAGTGAGCAAGACATTGGGAACAGTTTGGTAACATATACAAGAAGTGTGTCCTCCAGCTGCTTTCTTGGGACCAGATGGATCTACTGCTAGCTCTGGTGTGCCACATGCAGTTGCCCTCTCCCCTTTGCAGCGTTTTTGTACTCATCCCTGAGAGCCTAATCCTCTTGACTTGTGTGCAGGTGGAGACAAACTTTCTTCTCCGCTCTCCAGTCAGTCAAGATTACTGTCCTTGGTTGTCGCTGCCACCATAATAAGGTTGAATTTTGGCTTTGGTCTTGAGAGAGTCATTCAGGAGACCAGTTTTGCAGTCTCACAGGAGCTGACTGATGCCACCTAGTTTTGCCAGAGTTATAGGCCAGGTGCTGCTGCTGCTGCTCTGGCCTCCTTTATCTGGAGAGATGTCTCCCTGTTCAGTGTCATTGATCTTTACGTCCTGGAAATCACAGGCTCTCCTTCCCCAGGAAGTTCATTTCATTTCTGCAGGCATTAACTGATGAGCTGGGGGCTTCCCCAGGACTTGTGAAGCAGTACTAACACTGCTGAGGCCATCAGAGATGAGGTTAACATGAAGGTGAGCACAAATGTCTCCTTACGCAGAAGGGTCTGGACATTCTCTGGTGTGAAAACAGTCTATAAGTGCTGGGAGCAGTTAGCACATCTCAGAGTTTGCACAGCTTTCCTGACAGCTTCCCTGACCTACCTTAGGCTTTCCTTTGTGTGTTGCAAGTTGGAGTGCCATGATCAACAGATAGTGAGCACTTCCGGCAACCCCTTGGATGGTTGCTTCCTTTAAAGAACTGTTTTACTCCAAACTGGAGACAGCCATGAATAGTTTTGCCTTCTCAGGCTTATCCAGAGATTAAGTCAGTCATCTGGAGGTGGCCCATCCCAAAAGGTGATTTTCAGGAAGAAATCTTTCTAAATTAGCCAGGATTGCCTCTTTTGAGGCAGAGGCTCTGTGCCTCCAGCTGACACCATCTACAACTATGTATGGAATTTAAGATCAAACTTAATGTAGTAACACTTCAGTTGTTGGTAGTTTTGGTAGAAAACTACCAAAAAGGTATCAAAGGACTGAATAGAGATTAAGCAAAAAGATATAAAGAGTATGAGTAATGTGCAACAAAGTCCTCTGTAAGGTTCTTGTGCTTGAACCCCAGCACTGACTTGGATGACTGACAGGACATGAGAATACTGCCTGGAGACTTTCTTCTACTTTCTCATCCCTACCCTTCCACTAAAAGCTTCCTGTGAGGAGTGAAGGAAACAGATACCTGGGACTATGTGGGCCTTCTGAGAATGGATCATGTGTGCTTCTTCTTGGACTATGGCAATCTGAGCTTTTTGTCGCTGGTGATGAAATGTTGCCAAGTCCTTGTGCATTCCCCATAAAAGTTGGAGCTGCTCTCTGACCTCTGAATGCCTCCTTGCCTTAGAGGCTGTGGTGGCTGCATCTCCCTGCTACTTTCCAGCTTTGGCTGAATACTTTAGGTTTATACCTCTCACTCTTTGCACATGGTACCATAGCATACACTTCTGTTCAGCTCTTTCCTCTTTCCTCTTCCTTTCTGTGAATCAAACATCTTTACTGAAGCTGTAGATATGTTGGTTGTTTTCAGGTAGAGGTTTTGTTCTCTGAGAACTCTATGCCTCTGGTTGCTGTGCCTCAGGATATATTTTAAGGGCTTATAGAAATAGAAGTGCCAAGAATGGGACAGGACTTACACAGCCACAGTGCATTTTGTTGATGTTCCCAGCAGTACTTCAGGTACTACAAGATTTTTTAGACAACTGCAGCTTTACTTGCAGCATAGATTTTCCGGGAGCAGAAACTCCATTATCTCTGGGTCTGTCTCTCCTCCCCAAGATCCCTATTGCCTGTTGCACTGTATATGGTGTCTGGAAGCTGTGTACATCAGTTTGGAGCCTGACCGAGGCAGTGAATACTCTGTTGCTTTCAGTGGGCTGGCAGCACATCCTCTGACCTTCTTGCAGCTGTTTTGGTGGTAGCAAGATAATTTGACAGTGATCAAAATTGCTCATTTAAAAAAAAAAAAACAAAAAACAAACAACAACCAACAAACCAAATCCACTGTCTTGATTTACTCTTTTAAGTTTGGATTACTTTTTTCTAATCCACATTGGAATGTAGATCAGTGGTTTCTCCTAGGTGCACCATGAGAAGTAATAAGCTAGAAAGCCCTTTGAAATCTCCTGCTCACAAGTTGGTCTGATGTGCATGAGGGAGACATTCCTGTTTGCAGACAGCTGCCAGTTGTGTTTTTCCCAAAGTGTGCCAAGTTGTGCTCTGGGTAAATTTTATGTAATCATTGTCCTTTGGAGGATGAACAAAGTTTTATGGTATAATCACCTGGTCAGTACAGAACAAAGATGGTGGAATCTGCCAGCTTGGAGTATTGGAAGTGGACTGAGGGGGGGGATGGTTTTATTATATAGTTGTGGTGAACACCTTGCATTGGTGATGTTGCAACACCAAACTTCATGGCATTCCAAGTAATTGTATGGGTGTTAGAAGCATGAAGTCAACACTTAGGCAGAAGGGGTTTCTTAAGATTAGTAGTAAAGCTGGTGGTGTTGCTAAAAAAAGGAAGAAAAAAGTGTGCAGTTTGATGCTGATGAAAAAAGAATTCTCAAGGTCTGTGATTTAATCTGGCTGAGGATTATTGTGGAGTTTGGGGCAGGGGGGAGAAAGACACATTTACATGTAAATAAGTGGGTTTTGATGGTTTTTTTTTAAATAACTTCTCTAAATCTGAAGTTTTTTGAGATAGCATATTCAGAGGACACCTTCAGAGGACATATGCCTGCTTGTAATTTTGGCATAGCTCATTCTTGCGCTCTCATAACTGGAAGATAAAACTCAAAAACATTCTTGCCTGTGAATATAGAAGTAAATTAATCCAGAAGGAGACCAGACAACAGGTTGAGTTGTAGATGCTGAAAATCTGAAGTTGATAGATTTTACCTTGTCTCTCTGCCTTGCCTCTGCTTTTACTGTCACCCTTTTTTCCTTATGCCTCATAGTCCTGTTGGTTTGCAATCACAGTTCTAAAGCTGCTCATTTAATTAATTTCTATCTAACCTTTAAAAACACTTTAAGACCTTTTAAACCAAATTTTCCCCCCCTTCTTTTAGAACACATGTGTACTGTGGTGTATTTTGATGACTGCATGTCCATACATCAGTGCAAGATCTCTTGTGAGTCCATGGGAGCTTCCAAATACCGATGGTTTCACAACGCCTGCTGTGAGTGTATTGGGCCAGAATGCATCGACTATGGCAGTAAAACTGTCAAATGTATGAACTGCATGTTCTGATGCAGGAAAATTGTAATATAGCAATGCTGAGGCCAAAGTAATCTCTCTCGGTTAAAGAGACGGGAATTGCAAGTACTGTGTTTTGGTGGAGTGCCTGCTGGTTGCAATTAAATGCCCCTGGTTGAAAAGAGGATGTATAAAATCAGAGAAGTTGTTTTTTTTCTTTTTTTCTTTTTTTTTTTATTCATATAAACAAGGCTAACTAGTAGATGTTTAAACACTATGTTTTAAACTTATTTTTCTTTATTTTTGCTCAGATGGTACAGTCATACTCATCATTGCTGTTCTGATTGTTTTCCTTTGATCTGAAAGTATTGGCTATACTGGTTTTCAGAACACAGTACTCTATCTTGTAGTTTAGAGTAGGGAAACCTTTAGAATATGGTAATGAGATTTCCATTATCTAAATTCAACAAATAAATAAATGGCTGCTGGGTTGGAGGGAGGGTGGATGTTATTTAGGGGCTGGGCTTTTGGGATTTGGCTTCTGTGTTGTTTTTTTTTTTAACTTTATTACCTTCCAGCTTTTGAGGTTAGTTTTTTATTGTGGAATTTGGAGAAAAATAAAAATTCATGCTTTCTCCTCAAGTTCAAAGTATGGGCTGTCATGGATAAAATCCTAACTTCTTAGAAGGGCTGCCCAACAAAACACCGTGTATGGGACACTTTTCCTCCAAGTTGCATTTGCCCTGCTCTCTTTTCATTGGGGCCTATGATGCATAATTTATGTGTTACACAAAATAATCTTTTCAGTCTTTTCTTAGATCCCAAATAAAGCTGTTAAGTGCAGTTGCATTTCCCACCTTTTGCACTGTTCTCTAGGGTAGTTATACCTTGAACATTTAGTTCAGTAAAGGAAACATGAAAGGCTATGATGGATTTAAGGACTAAAGGCATAAAGAATGAAATGACAGGAACAAGCAAGTGATACAGGTCTACCGGCTGAGCAGCTGGCAGCAAGCATGTTCCCAGTTAGTAATTTCCTGTGAATATTTATTCCAAAACATTTTTATTATTATTAAATTTATTTTTCCCCCATAAATTTTTGTCAATGAAGAAGGGAATATGTGTCTGCAAAGGCAAAGTGTTCTGAGTTTAGAACATTGTCCATTTTTCTAAGTAAGAGTTTTTATATGTTGACAGTTACATAGCAGTTACTATGACCCATTTAAGGGCTCCACTCATGGTACTAAGTACAAGAATAAAGTGTATGAGTAGTTAATGATCAGCTTTTCGTATTTATAATAATGTGGGTTTTAACTCCTTGAACTTTTTTATGGATATATGCATATGCAAACACAAAAAGGAATTTGACTATTCATTTTTCTCTCATTAACCTCAGTCTAGAGGGATTAAATTGTTTTCTAGTTACACCTGTCTATCTGTACCATGTACAAATGAAAGCAGTCATATTACTTCTATTGTCTTGAGAAATTTGCCTGAATGTTTTTTCAATTTTTTTTTTCTCATGATACAGTTCTTTCAATAAGATGGAATAATAATAATAATAATGATGATAATAATAAAAGAAAAATCTACTCTTGTTAAATAATGTTACTTTCTTCAGTGTCTTTTTCAGCTATTAAGATGTACTTGAAAGATGAACGTTATTGTTTTGAACTAGTGGATAATGGAATGTCTTCATACTTTAAAGTTACAGTTAAGTGATAAAAGATCATGGACAAGAATAGAAAAACTTAGCTTATAACAGAGGAGTTGTTCTTCCTATATTTCACAATTCATGTTATATTTTCTTCTGCTAGAATTTCTTAAAATGAATGGAGAGGAAGAACGTGTTAGAATAGCTGTGACTGTTTGTAGCTGGAGGGTGATGCATCAACGGTCCTGACCGAGACAGGAGACACGGAGCAATCAAGCAAGCAGGAGGTCATTAATGCGCTTTGGATTTTTGCAGTCTTAAATTATTGGAAATATGAGGGTAGCTCAGAATCATCTTGGGAGAGGAACAGGGCTGATGTTCCTGGTCAGGCACCTGCTGCCCCATGGATCTGTGACACTGTCTCCATTTACATGCTCAGAATTTCAATGTGAGGTCAGTTCAAGGGGGGGTGGGAGGGATGGGGGAGTGGCCTAACAGGTGTCCTGGAAATGCTGTGGGGAATGGCATAAAAATGTAAACACAGTTGTCTGTAGTGGCCTGAGAGAAGGTAGTGCACACCTTCTGGGGCTTGCCTTACTTTTTGTAATTCCTGATGCTGTCTACAGTTTGCTGAAAGTGTTGTGTGTACACAAATGTCATGCAGCAACACCCAGTGTGTTTTATGATGATGAGTGCATTGAGAGGTATTTTAATAAAAAGACATTACTGGTTCTCGTGTTTTCTTTCTCAAGAGTTTCTCAGGGAAACGTTACCAGGAAGCATATTACAAAAGTTACTGATCTAGATGGATGGAATAACACAGAGAATTAACTCTCTGGCAATTTTTTTTCCATACCTAAAAGTGTTGCTTTGAAGTATTTTTCCGTACATAAATGATTAATACTGAGAATTTTCTTTCTGAAAAACCTAACCATTTTAGAATGTTGTTTATTTAGTCTTATTTATTTTGCAGGAAAATCATAACTTATTTTGGGGTCTCTTATTTCACCCTACATCTGGATAACCAGAAAACTATGAGAACATGATTTTAAAACTTCTTTTAGTTAGAAATGTTCTCCAGGTAAAACATTGGCCACTTTTATCACTCTCCTTTGAGACAGAATTGTAAATCACTGAACATAAACAGAAGCAAAGAGGGAATTCATATAGTAAGAAATTATACAAATCCCTAATGTGTTGGGGGTCTGACTGAAAAGGGGTGGAGGACCTTTTGTTATTCTTTCTTTAAAAGTAGAAAAAGGTTTTGTTTCATTGCTTTGGGGGTTGGATTTGTTTTCTTCGAGGTTTTTTTTTGTTTGTTTTTCCTTACAGGCACTTGAGTACAAAGGTCATAATGTGACATTGCTTTCCTGTCATTTCTTAAGGTTCCTGGCTTGCTTTTAGCATGCTTAATGGATTTCACATCTAATTCCTAAAAAATAAATATAACACCTGCTTTTATCTTTAATAATGCATCTAGAGTCACTGCAGTGTTCCTCCCAAAATTATGGCTATTCTGATACCTGGCTCCCAAGCCCATAGCCTGGGAGGAGTTTAATGAGAAGAGAGGACAGACCATGCTGATGAGGTACCTGCAGAGCACAGCCAAACAAAAACCTAACATTTTCCTGTTAGATGGTTATGGCTGTTGGGCTTGGCAAAAGGAACGCCTTTACCAAGATTTGACGCATTCTCTTGGCATGACATCTTTCACCAAATCATCAGTACATCATTAAAATTTGTGCTACTCACATGGGAAAACACACTTGATACAAAACCTTCCTAGAAACAGAGCAAACCTGATTCAGACAAATACATCTAGGATGTAAGGGTGGCCAAGACTCAAGTTTTCTTACACCCTTTTCATTGCTTAAGTATTTATAAATTTTTCTTCCTACCACAGGGAACTTGGAATTATTTGGCTTTGAGCAACCTCTTCTAGGGGAAGATGTTCCTGCCCAGGGCAGAGGGGTTGGAAATAGATGGTCTTTAAGGGCCCTTTCATCCCAAACCATTCCGTGATTCTATGGCTCCGTAATACTGCTCACAGGAGTTGCTTAGGCTGAGTTCAGCATCATACACCTGTTCTGGCTCTGTTCTCCTGCTCTGTGGTAATTTCTATGAACAACATACTTTCTCCCCAAAAGACACTAACTAATTTACTACTTCTAGGTTTTCCTGTTGTATCTTCAGGCTCTCATTGTTTCACTTGTTTGTTTCAGCATGTGGCCAACTAGTTTCTTTCCTAAGCTAAGTCTGTGTCTGCTGTGTATTCCTTTATTGCTAAGGAGAACTACACTGCATGTCTACCCAGAATGGTACAGCCCATGGAGACTCCCATCTTTCCAAGACAAACTCAACTCCAGAACTGGCTTTCTTGAAGTAGTAGTGGGAGGAAGGAATTATTCATTACACAGCTATGCCTTTTCCCTTTTCTTTCCCTGACCAAATGCTTTCTGAAGCTCCCTGCCATTATTATTTTATTACTTTTATGAAGCTCAGGTACATGACTGAAACTGATTTTCTAAGCAGGGAGCTTGCCACCTCAGAATCCTTGCTTCACTTTGTCTTTAAAGCACAGTAGCAGTTTACTGAGTGCATGTGGGGCAAGCTGAGGGTGTAAGAAAGTGTCTCAGTCTGTGTACGTTGGCCCCACAGTGAATTCTGCAAGTCAGAAATCATCCAAATGTGTTTCACATGGCAGTAAATTGGTATAGTCAGCACTGCACACAATCACTTGTTTGTCCTCAAAATCTGGGAGAAGATTCATTCTGGGTTCATTAGCTGATGGGCCCATTGTGCATGAACTTTTGTTGGCAGTGGCCTCTAATAATACACATTCTTCAGAGCTGAGAGCCTCTGGCCACTGTCACTTCAAGTGGAGATCCTCATGGGCAACCATCTCCAATTACTACGGGATGTTACTGAACTAACCCTTCTCTCTTCTTTTGCCAGGAGTAAGGGGGCCTTTATATATCACAAAAAAAGAAATACATTAGCTGTGATGTTAAGTTAAATAGCCCGTGAGCCCTTGCTGTTACACTGTTTCTTCTGGAGAGGAGGAGGGAGACTGGAAGTTGCGAGGTTATGTAATGTGCAGCGAAGACAATATCCCTGTGCTCCAACACTAATCGGAGTGTTTACAACCCTCCCTTTTGTAGCTTCCACTGAATAGCACAAATTCCTGTGGGGGACCTTTTACATTACCGCAGGAGGTGGCACAAAGAGCTCATTCGACAGGGACTAAGCAGCATTGAGTCTCAAGTGAATAAATGGAGCAGGTGGCACGCTGCCACAGTATTAATGGGTCCAATAGGCCGGGGATTATGCTTGAGGCTGTGGGAATGAATCGGCCCTGCTTCTGACTGAAACAAATTCCCCTGTTGATGAGCAATCCTGAAAGGGATTCAAATTACGCAGGTGCTCAACGTAACAGAAACTTGCATTGTAAGAGGCAAAAAACCCCCCACAAAATTCCTTATGACATCACTGTAAACAGGATGCATCTTGAGATGGGGATGTGTTCTTTGGCACAGGTCACCTCAAGCAGCACCCAGAGTGTTTCTCCACTTCCTTCACATTCCAGAAAGCAGTAGAGAGGAGTGGGTAACTCCTCTCGAGAGGTCAGGTTTGTTATGTGGGATGAAGCTGAAGCCAGTGGCTGTTCTCATGTGAACTGAGGACATGGAATTCTGTCAGCAGCACCATCACATGGAAGGTGACCCAGGTGCCTCCACCTGTGGGGCTGTGTCAGCTCCCACACTGAGACTGATGGCTTGTGGTGTTTGCTGACCTCCCACTCTGACAAATGTAATCTCACAACTCATTTGGCCATAGCCATCTTTAATCACCGCCAAAAGAATCTCAAAATCACAGAATAGGTCAGGCTGGAAGGGACCACAGTGGATTGGACCACCTGATCCAACTCTCTGCTCAAGAAGGATCATCCCAGAGCACTCAGCACAGGACTGTGTCCAGAGAGTGCTTGAATAGCTGCAGCAGGGGAGACTCCACAACCTCTCAGTGCAATCTGTTCCAGCCACCTGCACAGTAAAGTTCTTCCACGTATCCAGGTGGAACTTCCTGTGAATCAGTTTCTGCCTGTTGCCTCTTACCCTATTGCTTGATACCGCTTAGAGCCTGGCTTCATCCTCTTGGCACCCTCCCTCCTTCAGATATAGACATTGATGAGGTCCCCTCCCGGTTGTTTCTTCTCAAGGCTGAAACGGTCCAACTCCTTCAGTCTTCCCTCATAACAGAGATGCTCCAGACCCGTAATTATCTTTGTTGCCCTCCACTGGAGCTGCTCCATGTCTCTCTTGTACGGAGGAACCCAAAACTGGACACAGTACTCCAGATGCGGCCTCACCAGGGCGGAATAGAGGGGCAGGATCACCTCCCTCGACCTGCTGGCAACGCTCTTCCTACAGCAGCCCAGGATATCATTGGTGTTCTTGGCTACAAGGACCACTGCCAGCTCATGGCTCAGGGACACTTACATTCCTTGTGTTCCCAGAGAAGCGATGGACCTGCTGCCTGCCGGCTGTCGGCGGCTGCTGAGGGAACTTCGCATACGCATGTATCGTCGGGGTTCCCCGCCGGGACGGAGCTCCTCACGCAGTCCGGACCCTGCTCCCGCGGGCCTAGGGGCTTCAACAGCGATGGGGGCAGAGCAGCTGGAACCCCCCCCCGCGGCGCGCTGACAGCTGGGAGCTGTAGTGCGGCGGATGGCAGAGACCTGTAGTGCCCTTGCCGGCAGCATCCCCGGGGAGGAACTACAGCTCCCGTCATGCTCCGCGCGCGTGGAAACAGGGCCCGCCCACCCCACCTACCCCGCCCTCACGGCCGCGCGGAGCGNCTTGGGGAGGCCCCGCCCATTTCCCTTTGGGTCGCTGCTCGCCCTCCCTCGCTCTCTTCCACCTTCCCTGCCCCTCTCCTTTCCTCCTCTCTCCTTTCTTTCCTTGGTTCTTTCCTTGCCTTCCTTTCTTCCTTCTCTTTCCTCCTTCCCCTCCGTTCCCCGCCGGGGCGGGTGTCCGGCCCGTGTGGACACTTAGGGGCCGTGTTGTCCCTCCTGCCCTTACGGGGGCAGGCGCCAGGCACCTTGTTGCGCCCTGTTTCCTTAGGCGTTTGCTCCCTTTGGATCGCTGCAGCTCAGTCTGGGCTGTGGGTTGGCTCTCTGCAAGGTCGTTTTGGGTTGATTTTTTGTGGGGAGCGAGAGGTCAGGGATTTTTATTCATTTACCTTCCCCTAGAGGTCTTTTATCTTAAAACTCAGAAAATTAACTGTTATTGTAATTTTTCTACATCTAGTGTGATTAGCAGGTTCCAAGGATGTCATGTTTCCTGATGATGTTGTTTAGAAAATGAGTATTACTGTTCATCATAGAATCACAGAATGGTTTGGAAGGGACCTCAGAGACCATCTAGTTCCAACCCATCTGCCGTGAGCAGGGACACCTTTCCCTAGACCAGGTTGCTCAGAGCCCCATCCAGGATGGCCTTGAACACTTCCAAGGATATGTTAGTGGGTGATGTATGAGCAAATACATCTTATTTTAAAGTGCTAACAGATGTTTAAACAAGTGACAAAGAAAATTCCAGCAAATCCACAGAGAAAGAAAGTATTCATGAGAATGGTGTGGTTTGGATTTCCCCCACCTTGATGTCCCTGAGGTTAATGATAACTGTTGATGGGAAATAATCATTAAAAAGTCCAGGCTAAGGCCTTTTTGCCAGTTGCATAAACCAGGGTGATTTGTGCAAGTCCCTTGTTCCAGCACAGGAAAACAGCCCTGACTGTGTCCTTAAACGGGTTTCTGATCTGGAAATAGCTTGAAGTGCTTACCATGAGTGCTCTGCATTGCCATAACCCACCCTTTCAGGGGTGATGTTATGGCTCCGTTGGATATGACTCAGGATGGTGATGGATGTAAATTTATTGATGAGCTTACAGGAGAACGGCAGAGGGATCCCTTAGATCCCTTAGGTTTGGGTTTCGACGTTAGTTGAGGTGTTGCATACAGCTCGTGGTGAATGGTGCTGTGCTTTGGTTCATTTCAACACGGTCTGTCTATAATCCAGTCAGTGTGAGAAGCACTTGGGAGCTCTTTTCTACAGAGAAATAAACAGGAATTTAAAAAAGCCCTTCCAAGCTGTTGTAGTTTTGAGCATTTAGTACTTCTAAGTGTGTGAAATTTATTAGCCCCCTTCCTGCAATGTTCTAGCTACCTACATCAAGAATAGAGCGTCTGTTATGTTGAAGTAGGGAACTTTACATTCCCTGTCCAAGGGATCTCATTTCTAGCTTGGAGAAAATAAGTTTTCTTTAGTCTCCCCACATCTGAAATGGAATATAGGAATAACTGCCTTCAAATCTTAATATTCCACGTGCAACTTTGGCACTGTTCTGTCTTAGTTAAGGTGTGTTCTGGGGCAGGAGGGCATATTTTGTAGTTTGGATTGGTGGGGTTTTTCCCCAAAGTAAGGATTTCACAGTGAAATCCCTGGTGTGATTGTAGTTATGTGGGGAGGATAGTTCTTTTTCTGTAAGGCAGATTATTTCAATTTCTCTCTGTGCACATCTACACTGGAATATATTGTCCTGGAATTGCAATAACTGCATTCCTGCTTCAGAGCTGCACGGCTCGATTCTGCAGATGTCCTTAAAGGAAAGCTGACTGTCACAAGCACTGTGTCTAACTCTTTGGGGTTCTCATCTCCTCTGTACCCTTCAGGCACTCTTCCCTGTAAGTTTTAGCTGTATTTTCTTACAGAAGAGGTTTGCATATTTTCTGAGTAAACACTGCTGTTTTTAGACTAATATGGAAGATGCTGCTGTTCAGCAATAAACACCACCAAATGCTAATTCACTTTCCTTCTGTAAAGCTTGGTGTCATTTAGCTAGCCTCAAAATGCCAAAATATAATATATTTACCTTCAGTTTATAGTAGTATAGTGTAGCATAATCTACCAAGCTTGTCTCTGAACTAATGTATTATGTTGAATCAGTGAATGATTCACTACCCTTACAACTAGTCATGGTTTGCTATGTGCATGATTTGCTATCCTTCATCAGCTCCTTCTGCTGTTCTCCAGAGCCTCATGGATCTTAGTTTTCAAATTGTTGCTCAAAAAAAAAAAAAAAAGTTAAAATTCCACAGTTGGGCTGGAAGTACCTTATGGAGCAGGAAGTTTTACTTAGGCTGCATCTCCAGAGGTGGTGGTGTTGAGGGGTGACTTCTATCCAAATAAGGTTTGCACCTTCTGCTTGCCATGGCCAAAACCAGAAGGGTAAGGATGCATGTTAAGTTTAGAAAAAGGAAGGGTATGACTCCTTTCCTGTCCATACTTACCCTTCTCATCCCAACCATCCCTCACCTTTTGGGCTTGACACCAGGGAATATAAACTTGGTTGAAGGTGTGGAGGTATAATAGAGTGAAACAGACTTTGACAGTGGCAGCAACAGCAAGTCTGCAAAGCTGAATAGCAGCAGGGATCCAGTGCTCCCTGCCTGGAGTTTTTCTTTAGGCTGCAGTAAAAACTGGGGAATAACTGCTTACCTGGGGCAGCTGCTGGGAAGTGGAGGATTTATATGGGATTACCCAAGTAAGGGGTGGTGATCCAGTAAGTTGGCTCACACAGTAAGTTGGCTCATATAAATCCAAGGAGTTTCTAGTTTATTCTCTCCTGTTACTAGCAGATAATGTACTAGGAAAAAATTATTTAGGTTTCATCAGTAAAGTGCTGTGACATTTTTGAACTAGTAGGAAAGAATTTGTGAAAAAGATAAATATGAGGTACAGTGACTTCAGTGGATAATAAGAAGGTAAAAACAACACTTAATACCTGAACGAAGTATGTCTGACCCAAAATATCTGGAATGTATAATTGGGTCCTTAGTGTTGTTTATTATTAGTTGTGCATTAAAAAAGCACAGAAAGCAACTCTTTTTTTCTTAGCTAATAATGAATTCCACGTATACATCAGAGACTGAGATCTGCAAATTCAAAACCATGAGATCACAGTGTTCAGAGCAATCAGTTCACTCCCTACAAGCAGTATTTCCTTTGATAATTAATTAAGGTGTGTTTAAATAAAGAACATGATTTGGTATTTTTTCCTCGTCTAGTTCCTGTGATACTAAGTAAACAAAAGTACACATAATGAAGGTGTCCTAGTTTCTTTCAGAAGCAGCTTGGTGTAGGATCCTGATTAAAAAATAGCAACTAATTTTTTTACTAAACACGTAATTTTATAATAAGAAAGAAAAAGTGCTTGCCAGATGCTAAAACAGTAATGATGTAAATCAGTACATATAGTGAATTGTTAATGTGTGTTAATAATAATGTGATATTTAGCCCAGTTTAAAAAATATTTGTAGAGAAAATGTTATATTTTAAATAAGCAAATTTAGTATTATTTTCTACAGAAATAGGAAATAGTGCAGAATAAAATATTGCAGTTATTCTGATATAATACTAATAATTGAAGATTGTGATGTAAGTCACTTCATCTATGCTGGTGTGCCCTTAATTGTTAATAGCTTGCCATCTGTCCATTTGTTGGAAGTGCTAAAAAGACAGGAGGAAATACAGACCTTATGCAATCAATGCGAAGAGAAAATTTCTTTAAAAGAAGGATTATAATCCTTGATGTTACACATTAATTTATGATACGACCTTGCGGATGATCCCTGCCTTGCTTCCATCCAGGCTCTGTCTTCCCCGGAGGAGGCAGGGAATGGTTAATGATTCTTGCCAGCTACAGCCCGACAGGAGCACAGCGCTGGGGCAGACCCTGTGTGAAGGTGCAGGAGTGCCCTGTTTTGGCTGCTGGGGCTCTACTTTTTCACAGGAATAAGTCCACCCCTCAGTGCAGTGGAAGGGTCAGCTTCCCAAACAGTAGGAGCAGATTCCTCATATCCACTCTGCTGTCTTTATTCTCTTTCTCACCCACAAGGAACAGAGCTTTTTTAGACTGGCTATTCCAGTCTCTGGAGGCACACAAGGAAAGCAAGGGAGGAGTGATGGCTGTTTGCATGAGGTGGGAACGGCCAGATGGTTGCTGGAGAGGAAGAAAGAGGAGCCAGGGCTGAGTGGTAAGGTTTGACATTCCAAATCAGAATGCTAGTTTGGACCAAGCTGAAAATTATTTTAAGGAAAATAAATTTAGCTTCATGTTTGTTGTTTTGTACATTTCTTGGCAGTGACTAACTTTTGAGTCAATTCCTATAGTTATATGTAGATAAAATGTATTTTTGTCCTCTCTAGTATGAAAATTTCACAGGTTTCTGTTATCTAGGTGAAGGCAGCTCATGAAGTTTGCTTCCTGTTTGACAGTTCAGTAGGATCTCTGGGCCTTTTCTATTACTAGAGGACAAGATATCTGGCAGAAAGGAGCTCTTGGAACTGATCATAGAACTCTGCTACCAGAGCTTGAAGAATGATTTTTGAAAACAATATATGATAATAATTCTATTAACTTGACACTAGTGGAAAAAAGGATATCACAGTGACAAAAATTACAGCTTGTCTTTCTCATAAAAAAAAAGTAAGAATTCTTCAAGGGTATTACTTCTCTTTAAAATCATTTCTAACTTTGTAAAATAGGAGTTACACCTGTGAGTTTGAAGCTGTAATTTAATGTTTATCCTCTAATCACTTCTGTGAAATTTAACATTCAGCTTACCCTGGTGATGAAGCTTGTTGCAGCTTTAACATTTCTAGCTTGCCCAGTTGTGTTTTGTAAATACAAGGATCTGCAGTCAGGTGCAGAGTTTTTCTGGATGTTGCCATGAAAATAAATTTTCAGTGAGTTTTATTAGAATGAATTAAATTGAGTGCTAAATGTAAATTCTAGTGCTAAACATGCCAGCAATTAAACTCTCTCATTTCATGGTAGTGGTGATTTTCTACCATGAATACTATGGAAGTTCATAATTCTCAGTTATTGTTTTCCTGTATCCAATATACTGTTTTCACATACTTAATCCTGAGTGTATTAATGTAGTGTATAATTACTTATAAAAGGTAATTAAGTTGACAGATATTTTACTGTATTTGTAGAACTCCAGTAGATTTTAATATTGTGAACCAAATGCTGTATGTACAAGTGTAACGCTATCCTGTACAAAACCCAAAATACCTTTTTTTTTATTTAACTGGATTCAGAAGTGTCATTTCCTCTTCTAAGTTTCAATTGTGGTCGCTTCAAAGAATATGCCATTCTTTTAAGGTAGCCTAAAGAGCTTTTCATATTTTATGCGATATTTTAAATTGATTGAATGGACTAAAAATGTAGGACCTTGGGGGAAAAATACCAAGTGAACAGATTTACCCATAAACTCCTTGGATTATTTCAGTCCAGTGGTTTTAGCTTTTCTTGTTCTTTAGGTGTTTTAATCTTTAAAAATTCTGTAAGTTTTCTTTGTGCTAGCCACTTGTTAATTCCAGATGCAGAGATCTTTCACAGATCATGCTTCTGAAGTTTTCATCCTGAGATCTGGGGTTGCAGTTCTCCAAAATTCATGCAATGTGAACCACTGGTGAGCAGATGTGTTTTAAGCAACCAGGTTTTGAAATGTTTTTGGAGGTAACAAATTTCAATTTTCCCAGCTGAAAGAGGAAGTGATGAACATGTGGAGTTCTTTGCTGGTTCAGTAAATTAGTGTGACTGATATACTAGGATGTATATTTAAATGCATGTTCCTTCACAAAGATACTTAAGAACTAATTTTCTGGCAATGGCTTTGTACCTTTGAATATGCCAGAACCTGTATATACCACCAAAAAGCAGTGGAGAAGGCACATCAGTTTTACCTACGTCACTCATTTGGTGTATCATTTTATGATATTTTATTTGGTCTATAATCAAATTTGTTTGCAGTTTTCTATGGGCTTCTTTTGGTTGCTCATTCGTTATAAATGCTTTAGGAAATAAGTTTTTTATGTTATTTCAGTCAAACTTCAAAGACATCTAAGGCATACACAAACATGTCAAAGAAGTTTGTAGTTAGTGTGTATCATTAGAACACTCGGTGGTGAATATTTCAACAGGGTAATTACATTTGGTGGGGTTTGGTACTTATGTGCAAGGATTTCACCACTCTTAAAATTGCCCTGCACTGATGGAAGCAGTTTATCTTCTTTTGAGGGATAGCACAAAGGCTGTCTTTGGTGTTACGTGTATTGGAGTTTCCATTAAACTATCTGCTCTAATTTTAATTAAAGCAGCATAACTTATGTTTAGACAAGGAACACAGCAGATTTGAGAAGGGCAGTCAGAACTTTGGCAGTCAGAAGTTTGGTCCTGTTTTTCCATATACCAAACTTTTTCTCCATCTGTGAAGCATACAGTATTTTTAATGTTGTATTTGTGTTATTATTTGGTTAATTTTTATTACATTTGGCAAGTAAGTTGAAAACATCAATCCGTGTATTTCTTAAGGTATGGGGTTTTTTTCTGATATTCTCAAGACATAAGATTGCTGGAAATTGCTGCAGTAAATGCTATAGACTGAGCTAAATGAAGCCTATTTTAGAAAATATATGTGAATTTAATTTTAAATTCTGAGGATGTTTATACATTTTTCTAGAAGGCTGGTGTTTCATGTAAGCTTTCTTCTAAGGCTGTTTGACTAGGTAAATTGGCAGAGAAGACAAGGCAAATACTGTGAACTTGTGGGTCCTGCTGCTGTTCCAGTAATTGGCATTTTAATGGATGACAGATTCCTGTTTCTCTGCAGAGACCAACAGCTGCCCCATGGTGGGTGGTGCTGCACCTTGCCTTGCATGTATTTGTGAATGTTTTCTGTGTTATCATTCGTGACATTTTGCAACATCTCAGCCCTGGAGGTGGTGATGTTAATCATAATTAATAATCTGCTGAGCTTGTAAATATTTAAATTGACTTTCCCCTTGGGTATTGAGTGAATCTGGGGCAGACATGGAAAACAGAACTTGTTAATGCCATCTTTACATATGGGACTGAAAAAAATAACTAAAAATTCAGAAATTTGCTGAAAGGCTAAATCCTTCATGTGGTGTTGATGAAGAGTTGTCACTGGCATTAATGGGAATATGTCTGGGAAGAAGGGATGGTACAGCCCTACTCCTATATGGAAACTTAACATACCATGCTAAAAATAAAAATTTTCCATATAACATGAGTTTGAAAGACATTGACATCTATTCCCGCAGGTTCCTGCTGCAGACATAACATGGATCAGCAAAACAATTATTTTGCTGGCATGTCTCAAAACAGATCTCAAAATAAAACAAGCTACATCAGAAAAAACCTTTTGGTGGGTAGAACTGCATCTACAATAAGGCTGTGCTAAAAACTGCTGTGCTGGGAGCACAGAAATGTTACACATCAGTCCATTATTGTTAAGTTGGTAAAACGTTTGCGTGCAGCCTGTGCTTGATTTTACTCAAATTGGGCTTAATAAAGCAACCAGTGAAGGTTGATTTCCAGGTCAATAGCTATTGATGTTTGCTTGGTAATAAACAGGACTCTTAAACCAAAAGCAAAGGTGATGCAGATAGACACAGTTATCAAATAATCACTAAGAATAATCAGCTGATAGACATAGTTATTAAATAATCACTAAAAATAATCAGAGAAGCTGTTATATAAACAGTGTTTCTGGATCAAAGTCTTGACTTTTCCTTTCTGCTGTTATAGTAGAATGGGTTTTATTTCAACCACCGTAGTTCCATTTAATATTCATTAGAAGCTGAACATGTTTTGCCATTGTTGCACTGGAACATGCAGGGTTTTAAACATGGAAAGGATCATACATGGAAATTGATCATCTGTGTCGTGTATCACACTATGAAGAGATCCAAGCAAAGCTGTTCTTTGCTTCCTCTTTTGCTACAGAGTTGTCAGTTCAAGTGACAGCCTGTAATTGATAGATCTTTTTATCTGTGTTCAATACATGGTGGCAAAAATTCAGTGTAAAGCATGAGAAAGTTAATTGTCACAGTTCAAGCCCTGAAGGTTTGTGTGTCATTAATATACTTCCAGAAATTGCTTCTTTCTGGGAATGATAAGGTCACAGAATTGAATATTCTTTGCCTTTGGTAAGGTAAACTGGATTGTTTGTACTGACCTTCCAGTTAAAGGATTATGAAGTGACTTCTGCAAAGTTAATGCTGTTTGAAAATTCTATGAATAAAATAATGATCACAATTCCCCCAATTTGGTGAAGAAGCATGGTGATTCTTCATTCTAATTGATTTTTTCTGTATCCAGTCTGAAAGATATCTCAATATTGGATTAAAAATCCAGACTGTCTGGACTCAGCGTGCAGTTCTCTGTGTGGCAGGGCTCTGTCCCTTTGGCCCTCTGTGTGTGAGGGTGGCAGCAGGTGGCTCTCGAAGGACAAGCCAGCAGACACCAGTGAAGTGAGATGTTTGTAGGGGCAGGCACCAGCCCTGGTTTCATTGTAATTGGTACAAAAGATGATGGTGGTGCAGCAGCAGTGGCACCTGCCTGCACATGTCAGCTGAGTGTGTTCCCAGGAGTTCCACAGAGCTTGAGCTCTACTGCTGGCAGGAGCCTCACAGGGCCTCACTGCATCTCCAGTGCTGCTGCTGAATTTGCCAGGTGAATTACTGCTGTTGCAGTGCATTATAGTGTGCATTTCTGTTGTGTGGGCATTCCCAGATTTGTTACCACTGTTAAGTCCAAAGCAGAGTCTTTGGTAATTGCTGTTTACCCTTGCCATTTCTAGTATTTTAGCATGTGTTAGCTAAGACACTGTTAAAAAAACCCCATAAAGCCCAAAATTAGAGTTTTTATAGGTTTAGTTATTTACTGGGTGTTGGAACTGAGTGTGCAGAGCTCTAGCCTCCCTGGAAAAACTAGATTCTGTTCTCTGTTGTTTGATCTGTCACAGATAGTGTACAGATGCTCTTGAAAGAACAGCAGAAATGCTTAAAACTCCTGTAAAATATTTTATGCCGAATCCATTGGTTTTTCTTCTGCTTCGTTTTGCATTTTTTACTCTGAATAGCACTTTTTTAACAGCATTTGTAGTACATTCAGCTCAGCCAGGGTTTAGGATGTTTGGTTTTTTTCCCCTGACTCTGCTAAATGGACAGCTGTTCCTAAACTGGCTGCATGCAGGTACTGGAGTGTGACTGAATGAAGCTGTACTTTAAATCTCTGATCAGGGCGATTTGTCATGAAATAGATCCAGCCCAGGAACTCATTGAAGTATAACAATTAGTATTAATTTCCTAAATCATAATTGCTGTACAACTTGCTGCAGTCCTTTGGGGACTAGACAGCTCTTTGAAGGACTTGTCAGAAAATGTGAATTGTAAAGTTGTATAGAGTCCCTAGGGCAAACAAAACCAGTGGTGATACTATGTTTATAGCGAATGTTAAGAAAGTAAACTGCAAACCTTTTGTTGTATTGTCCTGCCTTCCTCTGTTAAGTAGTAAAAGTAAGACTTTCTGTTCTGTTTTACAAGCATTAGTGCTGGTACAAGTGGGAATTTGGAGAGGTGGACGAGAGAGAAGGGGCAGGGTTTTTACACCAGGAGTAATTCTAAGGCCATTCTAAGCAGTAGTGGGTATTATTTATATATGTTGCACAATGAGGTGGTTTTCAGAAGTATAGGAGGGTTCAATATGTTAGCAAGACAGTTGTATTCAATTCAACTCTCAGTAATTTAGCTCTTATCAAAAGCTACCATATTTTAATTCGGACTGAAAAGTTTTGTTTCAGAGGCTGGTACTTAATTTTTTTTTTTAAAAAAAGCACTAACCAAATTCTTCAAACTGTTTCTGAGAATTCAGCTAGCAAGAAAATATCTCTTTTCTGTAATAAGGAACATTTTGGTAATCAGGCAAACCTTTTTAGTGCTGCTTGTAATTTAGAGGGGAAAGCTGAATTTGTCTGGAGAAGACCTCCCAGATTGCCTTGCTTATGTGTGACCCATAATTTGCAGAAGTTTTAATGGGAACTGAGTGTGGGAGAAATAGAAGGTGGTGAGGGAAACCTGGGAAACAGTGAGCAGCCAAGAGGTGAGGTTAGATGAGACGCTGGGTGTGGAGAACAGGAATGGTGAAACTGGGGTTGCACAGGTCTAGGTTGTGAACACCTGCTTGGTGAGGAAAAGATTGTGAGATAGAGGAGGCGCAGTTCTGATTGTGGAGGAACTGGACTGTAGGAAAGGGGATGAGGAGGCAAATTGAGAGAGCCTGGGGAAGAGCGTGGCTGAACACTGGTGAGGGGCTGGGATCACAAGCCCTGTGAGGAACGGCTGAGGGAGCTGGGGGTGTTTAGCCTGGAGAACAGGAGACTCAGAGGTGACCATATCACTCTCTACAACTTCCTAAAAGGTGTTTGTAGCCAGTTGGGGGTTGGTTTCTCTCTCCAGGCAGCAACTGACAGAACCAGAGGGCACCGTCTTAAGCTGCACCAAGGGAAATATAGGTTGGATATTAGGAAAAAGTTTTTTACAGAAAGAGTGATAAAGTACTGGAATGGTCTGCCTGGGGAGGTGGTGGAGTCACCATCCCCGGATGTGTTTGAAAAAACCCTGGATGTGGCACTCAGTGCCATGGTCTACTTGGGCTGTTAGGGCTGGGTTGGACTCAATTATCAGGAAGGTCTCTTCCAATCTAGTGGTTCTGTGTGAAATCATGGAGTGGAAAACCAATGTACTGGGCTTGAGTGCTACTACTGGAGGTATTGGATTACTTTGTGCTGACAAGACCATGGGATCCAAGAGCAAGATTTACTGGGGCTAAAAACAGAGAATCCTGAACAGTGGAGTAGCACATTGCCAAGAAGTTTGGAGAATGACAAATTATTCTCAGGGTGGGCAGTAGCAGTTGCAGTGCAGGTGGCTGATTAGTCAAGATACTCTGGCAGAAGTCTGGGTGCAGTGTCCATCTGCCTTGTGGTGCAGAGCTCAGGCCTTCTGCTTGTTACTTGAGAAAGCTGCCATGCAAAGCAATTAAACAGCTTGTTAGCTGGACAGTTATTTGCAAAAATGCCTCTTATATATTTGGTTGTGATCATAATGCAGTGTGCTGCTTTGAAGCTGCTTCCATGGCATTTGATTCAGCGGGGGAAAGACATGTGGGAGGACTTGCTGAGATATCCCTGAAGGATGGAATGAGCCACGTTGGGGAGAGCCATGTGTGGGGCATAGTTTGTGTACTCCCTGTTAAGGGCTTTGGTTGTTACCCTGTAACGAGAGCTGTGCCCAGGCTTTTCTTGTTGACTACTTGCTTTGGAGAGTTTGTTGACTACTTGCTTTGGAGAGTTAGTGGGATATAAATTGTCACAGCCTGCATCTCCAGGGAATGTCACAGCGAAATAGGAGTGTGATGGTATAGCCAGTGCAGGAGACGGCACCATGGGACAGGGGCTTTTTCTAGGCAGTTCTGGTCCATCTCTTTTCAATGTGCTCTCTCCCGGAGCAAAGCATTCAATCATCCATCCCCTTCCAGGGACCCAATTTTTGTTTTTTCCAAAATGTGTCTGTTTGAAACAGCCTATGAATCACATCCTGATGGAGGTATAAAGAATGTTGTAGGCTAGGGGCTGTAATACTGTTTTCCCTGAAGTGAACCAAACTGAAAAGCACATGCTGCCAACATATCTGGAGATTTTATCTTCGTGCGATTGCAAGACTTTGTAATATGGGATTGGAAACCTTGTTTTTGATATTTCTAAAATGTCTAGGATATTATTTAATTGCTTATTTTAAGGCTGGCTCCCTACTGATTAGGTTATTGAAGAGCTGGAATACCCTCAATAATAGGCAGTATTCTGGATACAGCTGCATATTCTAAATGTGAGCTGGCTCCTCCAAGAGCCCACTCAGACATGGATGTGGTCTGTAGCTCTCTGAGTGTTGAGACCTAAGTAGTTTTGTCTGTTTGTATATCACTCCTGAGCTGGAATGGACTCTCAGAGCAGAACTTGAAATGCTTTGGATGGTGCTGTAAGTGACAGACTTTATCCATCTACAGGTAAATGAGAGACCACGCAAAAGCTGGTTTTGTTACTTTTAGAAGTGATCTGATGCTGGCATGATTTGAAAAATGTACAGCTTGCTCCTATGTGAATTCAACTGTATGATTATACACCCTCCTTTGAAGTAAATTTTCCAACATTCTCATGGCATCACATATCCTGTAAAGTAATCTGAGGTTTAGGAGCTGAATTCTGCTAAACAATTTGTATTTTATTCTTTTTATCCAAAAATTCTGTGAAGTCCCTTCTTGCGGCTTTAATTTTTGCCAGTTACAAAGAGTGTGTGACTCACAGGGGAGTTACTTAATGCTGTGTTTGTGTGGTTACTTGTGACTTGTGAAATTTTAAACTTGCTTTGCCTGTCTCCATGAAGTACTTCCCTATTCCTTCCCCTTTCATGGCTGTGTTGCCTTGCTAAAGAAAGGAAAGACCCCTGATTTTATACCTGGCCACTGCTTATTACATGAAACAGACTAAAATGCTGCCATGCAGTCAAATGTCAAAATTATGTCAGAGGCCATCTAAGAAGTGTTCAAATGAAAACAGTGATTTATATTAAGCTTTTCAGTATGTTGTAAAAAATGCAGTAGATACAGAACTTAGATGTGACACAGACCTTGTATAGTCTTGGTAAATAAATTCTAACTTGATCTTCTCATCTTATTCAAAAGTCTCAACAGTTACATGAGTACCACTCATGGTTTCTGAAGTGTTTTGACATACTTAGCCCACAAGTGATAGTTTTTATTCTTTCTTCTTATGGTTCATTACTTTCCAAAATAGAGCTGTGTTTGTTACTAGGATATTTTTTGTCAAAAAAATATGGTGTGCCTCATTTCTGCAAGAATCATGTCCTTCACACATGTCCAGATCTTTTGGACTGAAGGTCTGTGATGATGGGTGAGGTACTGCTGTGCTCTCTGTCTTTCTTTTGGGTAATTGTGGTAGAGCAGGTACTGGTAGCTGAGTGAGTGTGCTCACTCTGCCTCTGATTAGAGACTTCTTGGGACTATTTTCAATGTCCCAGGTATTCAGAGGGTGTGTGTTTGTGGCAAAATAGAATGACCAGGGGACACCCACTGTGCTTCAGATGTGGTCTTGCATAATACTTGTTGCAGAAAAATTCCACATCCTTCATTCCACCCAGAAGCTTTACAAAACATCTGTGCATACAATCACCTGCTCTAATTCACTTCTGCTGTTGCAATTGGTTACAAGGCACAAAGTCACAGTACAGACTCAGTGCAAAACAGAAATAATGGAGCCTTCTGTGCTGAATGAAAGAGCTGTGGGTTTGGTGTTTCAGACTGTGCCTCTCTTTAATGTGTTCATGCCGACTTAGATGATACACTGTTGAAAGTGAGATCTAGTAAAGCTGGGTGTCATGTCTCCGTCTTCCCTTTTCTATGGTTTTTTCCAAACCTCATCTTTATTTACCAAATATGCAGCTCAGACTGAATTTTTTTGGAAAGCATTCAGTTCTTTTCAAAAATGAGGCATGAAAAAACACATTATTTTGCCTGTGCAGGCATTTTCCTTCCTTTCCCCAACCCACTTTCCTGTGCATAGTCTATGGTGCAGAAGGTGGTGATGGCATGATGGCTAGGAGATTCTGTGTTAATGGTGTGCCTTATTTCCATGTTTAAAATCTCTTATAATTTAGTCTTTCCTTGGGGAATAGAGGAAAGGTCATTATTCTGCCCATGTTCAGTGAAGGCTTCTATTTGACATTCAGTTATTCTGAAGGCTTGGCTCAGTGTTGAGCAGGAAGATGGTTCAAGAAATTTGCATTTTGGGAGTACTTACAAAAGTAGCTAGGTCTAAGAAGGTACAAGAAGCTCTCTGATGCTGTCTTGTAACAGTGGCTTCTGTGGAAGAGGAGTCAAATGTCAAGTGAAGGAGAAGTGGTGGGAGTCAAGGAGCCTGCTGTTGGCAGGGAGGTTAGAAAGGACTTCTTGTGATATTGGGGAGAGACTGAGAGCCAGTGGGAGAAATGGGGACAAGGTGAAAAGATGAGGAAGATAATCATGAGGTAACAAACAGCAGAGAACACTCAGGAAGAAGTGGGAACTGGTAACTAATCAGATAGAAGGAACAGAGGAAGATGAGGGAGAACTTTATCTGCAAGGAAGTGGTGTGCAGCAGGGAAGCAGGAAGTGCCCAAATAAAAAACAAGATGAAGGGAAAGTGGGAAACTGAGCTTGAGTCACAGAGACCAAAGATGATGGAGATCAGATTGTCTATGATACACCGAGGGTGAAACACAGTAGTAAGTCAAGAGCTATGGGAGTACTGACACTGGGTGGTAAAGACATCAAAGCTTGAAGTTATAAATACTAAGAAAGAATTGAAATCTGAGGAGATGAAGCTGTGTGTGCGGTGTGACAAAACAGGTGCCCAAAGAGAGAGGTTGCACTCCTGTCATTGTGATTCTGCCACTTCTCTGCTTTTCAGTGTTAGTGCTTGGTGAGCTCTTCCACAAGCCAGCTCAGCAGCAGAAGCCTGTTGGAGCAGCTAGCAATTCAAATCATCTCAAAAAGAGCAAGCTGCTGCAGTTGGAGGCAGGGGAGAGTTAGTGGGGGGAGTAGTGTGACCTTCCTCATGTGGCAGCAGTGAGTTATTGAATCTCCTGACAAATGAGAGCTGCACAGGTGAAGAGAAGCAGTTTGAGGGAAGGGACCTGCAGCAGAGGAGAGGCAGAACTGAAGCAGGAACAGATTGGGAAGAAAAAGTCTGAGAGGGAGAAGCTGGGAGAAGAGAAAGCCTGTTAGAAATGTTCCTTCTCAGAATTCCTAGAAGGCCCATGATTTTTTCAGTCTTGCCTTTTATTACTGTCAGAAGAAGATGGTAAAAGCCAGAGGAAATGTAAAGATTTATATGACAGTAGAACATTAACATCCATTAGTAAAAGTGGAAGAGGTTTTTTCAATAGACTTAAAAGCTCTCTTCTGCTGATAGATCTTGATATAATTTGAGCATCATAGAATTTCTCCCTTATTTAAAGGCGTAGGAAATGATACATATAGGAAAGTAATGCTTTCTTGAAGCTGTAAAATAAAAAAAATAAGAAACATAAGTGCAGTCTTAAAATTTGTTGCATTTGCGAATACACCCCATTGTCTTAACTTTTATCCAGTGCCTCTGCTTTAGCCAGAATAAGGAATGAACAGTATTAAATAAAGATTTCATTAATGTTTTCTCATCATAATTCTATGTCTTACTGTGCCCCATTCAAATTCTGATCTGAGTAACTGGTAATTTCCATAAGCACTGTGAGTGATCTCCTGTAGGGATATACTGTTGCATACATACTCTAAAATTTCACGCTGATCTGCATACAGAGAGCTGAAGGATGAGAAAAAAAATTCCAAAATTTCCAACCCCCAATAAAATGAACAAACCACCCACCCCAAAACCCACTTAGCTGGACTCATCTGTAATTAATAACTGGGCAGAATAGAACACCATGTCATATTATTTCTGTATGCTACCAATCTGTAAATAAAAGCCCAGGAGTCGAGTGATACAGCTGAAGTGTGTTGTGGAATGTATCCTTTGTGACCATTTGGACACAAGGGGCCAAATCCAGCCAAGTGGACTCCAGAGGTGTGGTGTCCCATACAGCATATCCATTCTGTGGAATTCCTGAAATTTATCTGTGCTATGAATTCCACAGCTGAGAATTTATGCACTGTCTTCCTTTAGCAATTTTTGTATAAGCTTTTATTTGGCCATAACCCTCAAGCAAACAATGTACCAGTATCTGGGTGCAGATGACTTAATACAGCCTCTCCAGAGGGGAAATTGTATACCAGAAAAGCATAATCATTATTTTTTTTACATTTTTTAATTTGCAGTAGCATAATTAAAAGATGGATTTGCTTTAGCTGTATTTATTTTATTTCCCCTCCTTATTGCAACAGGCTAGGCAAGTTCTTATTTGCGTCTATAAAATATGCTTGGGAAAGAAGAAAATGATCTTTGCCTTAAAGGCAGTGCTCACAAACATCCTGAGCCTCCAGGCAAATCTATCTGATGTCAAAAAAAATTAAAGTTAGCAAATTAATTTGTAGTAAATACTACCAATCAGTATGCCAGCTGCCTATGAATTTTGTAAGAATTATTTCAAGAGTTAAAATATTCAGATATTTAATATATATGTTTTATATATCATAAAGTAGCAGTGGCTAAAATGGCAGATCTCATGTTAATATGACTCAGGAGTTAATGAAAAAATTCTGCAAATACTGAGCTTAAGACCTGACGTGTTACTGTATCTTGACAGAAGTTGGAACTCTCGTAGAAGGCATTGCCGCTTATGATTTCAGGGTAGAACTCCAAACAAGGTGTCCTGAAACCCATTGCTTAAAATTGTGTGGGTTTTCTTTTTGTTTTCTTCTGATGCAGGTGTGATGGACAGGTAGCAGAAGGTTTCACTTGGCTATCCGGGTATCAGAATGACCGAGTGCTTCCTGCCTCCCACGAGCAGCCCCAGTGAACACCGTCGGGTCGAGCACAGTGGGGGACTTGCTCGTACTCCCAGCTCTGAAGAAATCAGTCCTACAAAATTCCCTGGCTTGTACCGCACCGGGGAGCCTTCACCACCTCACGACAGCTTACATGAGCCTCCAGATATAGTATCTGATGATGAAAAGGAGCATGGGAAGAAGAAAGGAAAATTTAAGAAAAAAGAAAAAAGAAGTGAGTAGATAACTTCTCTTAATTCAGTGCTTTCAAGTTCTCTTTCCTTTTTTCTCTCTCAAAATTGCTAAGTGTTCCCAATGGGTTCTTTTAAATTTGTTTCAATCTGGTGGAAGTTAACTTGCTAGAAACAGACTTTGTGCAGCACCTGTTTCTCTTGCAAAAAACTCCACACCCTAACTTTTTTTGTTGTGCAGGTACAGGTGCCAAGCATGTGCCCAAAATTACTAATAAATGCATTTATCCAAAACCTTCCATGATGCATTGGTAAATCCTGGCTGGGGTTCTTCTTCACATTCTAAGTGGAAGTTTTCAAATGTGTTTCCAAATACATGCATTTTTAATCATAGCTGAGGTGCTAGCTAGAAGGAAACTGTGTCTGATCTGAATTGTACACTTGTGCATTTGGAAGAGGAGGTTCCAACAACTATAGCCCTTTTCCCATGTGTTTCCCTTGTTCAGTGTTTGCTTTTGTGTACCGTCCCAAGTTTTCACATGCACAGTGCACCATTACTCGAGCAGTCATAAAATCTCTGTCCTTTTTTTTCTCTAGCTTCTCAGTTTAGTCTGATCATGCAGTTTCCTCCAGCAGTGCCAAAGTATTGTTGCAGAGGTCAAAAATGTGCAAACCAACACTGAGATCTGAATTTTCCAGAACTCACAGAGCAAAGGTTAGAAGAAAATAAAGCTTTGACTATAGAATCCTTTGTCAGTGTATCAATGTTTGGAGTGGAAATTTTATTTTAAAAGCTTACCCCTCCTCCAAAACAACAGAACTATTAGTTCTGACCTTTAAATTTGTACAAAAAATCTTTGAAACATAGCTTTTATTCAAGAAAGTTTTTCTACATATTCTGAAAGAACAAAGCACTTGGAAATACTAAGCTGATACTGAGCACTCTCCAAAAGACCCTTCCTGTCCAAGTCTCTGAAATCTAAATATCACAGCCCAAGTGCTAGTACATTGTAAGTGACATTTGTTTTAGCAAAATTTCAAAATGTCTGTATCTCTGATGCCAGTGTATCCTGCTACTTGTTACATGTGGAATTTGGAAGATCAGAAACAGCGAGACAGCACACAGTATTCTGTTAGAATTAATACAGTAATTTGTAATATGCATGCACATATTTAAATAATCACTCTTTAAGAATTTGCTGTCACTGCACTGCTTTTAATCAAACCAGTTTCCTGGAATGCAGGAATTGTTTCTACCACAGTTAAGAAGGACTATTACTATTTTAATAAAAAAAGTGTGCCTAAAGAATACTGTAACTCAAAAATGCATCCTCAAATTAAAACCAACAGTTGAAATTCCTACAAGTTTTAAGAAAAGTGATTCCTTAGTGGTTTTCTGTAATGTAAACAATATTGACCTAATGCAGATTACTGGAATGGCAATGAAAATTTGGTTATTGGTTGGAAAGGTCTAAATTAGCTATCAGTAGTTGCTTTTTCCTGTCCAGCTTTCTGTTTGAGCTCTGCATTGCACACCTCTAAATCTGGAACTGGTAGATGCCAACATTTTGCATCGTGTGGATTTCTTTGCATGGAATTCAGGATGTCTCGTGGTGATAGTGTAGCTGAAGGCTGTTGTTTAGGAGGAAAAATGCTGCTTCAGCAAATCCACACAGGTCTGTGCACATTGGCACTGCAACTCTTTTCCCACAAGAGATTGCAACACATTTTATAGCTGATGCAAAGCAATTTCTGTTACTTAAAAGAAACTTTAAAGGTATGAAAAAATCCTCAAAGAACACAAAAATGCAAACATGGGAAGAACAAAATCATCTCTAGCAGCGCTAATGTAAAAGTCATTCAGCATTTCTTGGCCCTAATACATGTCTGCCATATAACTGCCAGACAGATAGCAAAGTTACATACCAAGCTTTCAGTACATCTCATGCACTTCAAAAATAATCAATATGGTACCTCAACAGACAATTTAGACTTAAACCTGTCTAAATTACAAGTGGTCTGTACAGTTGCTTATCATGGTTGATTCTAAGAGTTTTCCTTCCAGATATGACCTTTGTTATTCCTCACATCCTTTTGATTCTTCATTTTATTTCACCTTTTCAATTCTGTTGTATGTCTTCAGATTGTCTCTTTTCATTTTTTCTGGCTACCTGCTTTGATTTTGAACAGTGCACAACCTGCCATGATCATGCAGATTGGGGTATAAACAAATATAATTGAACATGTCAGTGAAAAAAAGACAAGTTAACATTACATTATGACAGAGTACTGTAATGTAAACTTGCAAATTTAGTGAATTAGTGACAAGGTCATTCTAACACCTGAAACTGTGTCTAAGTTTAATCCCACAAAAATCTTGAATTATTTTGATAATGCTCTAAATGTAAACTTCAGAAGTGCTTGAAGAGCAGCAGGGAAGGGAAGGATAAATATCCCAAAATTAATCCGTTTGGTTTTTCAGGTAAATAATTTCTGCAAGAGTAATGTACTCTTAGTTTCATTATTATCAGCTATATCAAAAAAGCATTTTTGTATGCTACCAAAATATCCTTTTCCACATTTTTAAATAGAGCTATAGTTATTTAATGATTTGATTTTTTCAGCTCAATGTCAATAATCTAGTAATACACAGCAGTTATTTTGGGGGAAAAGTGCTAAAAATGTTTTGGAGCTAATAGAAAATCCAGTGGAATATTGGTTTTTATGTGGAATATCATCCACTGCTAAAATATTTCAGCCACTAATTTTTATTCTCCCCTCTTCTGTGATAGACGGGATGTTGGTTGGCTGTACAATGAGTTAGATTAGGGGATTTATTAGGGATTAAAAGGAATTTTCTTTTTACTGGCATAATTTTAAATCAGATCTGTTCCCTGACTCAAACAGAACTTGTCCTGTGACAGCAGGAGAGCAAAAATGGATCTGTGTTAAGCAGTAATGGATTATCTGAGACAGCAACCATTGTAATTGATTTTTTGAAAATGTTTAACCACCTGTCACTAATCATGTGTTGATAAAGCCATAAAATATGCAGTTCCTTGCAGAAGAAAAATGTTATGATAAAATACTTCTGAAGAAGCTCTTCTACCCATTAGAATTTCTGTAGATAAGGAGTCAGTATGTAGTAGATCTAACTCTGCTTATTCATTTTACTTCTGAGATTGATGCTGGTGGATAGGATGGGTTCAATATGCAGCTAGGATTTTTTTGTTTACAAGAACCTTGATTTTCTTTGTACAATTCTTGGGAAAATGTAGAATTGTTGTAATTGTACTAAACTATCACATGAAAGGTTAGTAGGATCATAGGTATGAACTCTTTTGAAAATTTCAGAAAATATTTTTAAAGACCAGATCCTTAATGTGTTCCACAGGACGTCCTTTATGTTCCTTTGGAACATAGATGAGGACTGAAACCAAACCACTGCTATTGCAAGCAAAACATTATTTTTACTGTCTGGTGTGTGGAGAAGCTCTGAATACAGTTTTCAGATCTAAGACTAAGAAGTTATTAGAATTTTCTACATCTAATGAAGATTAGAGGCTCTTCATGCCAGGGTTTATCTCTGGGATAAATAGGGTGTGTTGCTACATCCTGTTGTGCTGACAAATCACTGTGTAGCTCCATATACCACTGTGTGTTTATCTAGCAAAGCAGTAATTGCAGGTAGTTTAAAAGTCTGCCTTTCAATGCCAGTGATTATTTTAAATCAGAATAAAGTAAGACAGATTTCTTACTTTAGCTTCATTTGCTCTGCATGGCATGGTGCTGTGGAGTAATCTGAATGCAGAATTTGTTTGGGAGCGCTGTGCTGACATCAGTGAGTCAAGCAGATATTAAAGACAAACTGATCTAATTGAAAGTTGGATAGTGAGTGTTGGTAGTGTCTGTAAGGTGAAAGTTTCTGTTGATAATAAAAATGCACCATGTGCAAGGAGAGGAAGTAAAAGCCATCTACCCAAGCTTGTTGTGCATTTATATGTCTTAGTTTTACTTAGAAATGCTGTACAATCTGATGACAATCCCTCTGACAAACTGACATTAGGTAACTAATGCTTGCATTGCATTTCAGTCATATTTGACCTACTAATTCTTTCATATGTAAAAGCTATCCATGTTTTCTTTCAGTGAATTAATTACAGATGCTGCAGATTTCCCTGGGGAGCCAAATCAGCTGTAGAGTTATAAATTACTTAAAAACCCATCAAAGACGCGATGGACAAAATGTCTCTTGCAGTAGGTTTGATAAGTGGCAGTTCTTAATAATGCCACCCTTGGAGTTAACAATAAATACTACAGCATGGTTTAGTGCTTTGTTGTGAGAACACAGGAGAAGTGTTCCCATGTATGCAGACTGATAGAGTGGACTTGCTGCATGACAAAGATTATAAGCCTGTAAACTAGATTTTTCCAGAATAAAGCTGGATTTTTTTTAAGCATTTTTCATAATTCTGGGTAAAATAAGGGCTATACTTGAAGCATTACATTTAAAATAACTGCAATGAAGGCAAGGTTATGGAAGGAAGGTCTAATAAAAGAACTGGCAGATTATGCTGTGTCATTATGCTGGTGAAATTGGAGTATTTATAACATTAGTACTGTTCTCATATAGATGGAGGAAAATGTCAGTGACATAGAGTGATGGGAAAATGGGGACTATTAGTACTGGAAGTCTTGAGGAAACAGTAAACAGAAATACGAGTTAACTATACCCTGGGTAATACTCTTTCCATATTTAAAATTACCTAATTTGTCAAGCACTTTTGGTAATTTTTCTTCTGTATAAATTTAAGTTGTTTATATTTCAATATATTGTATCACTGGTGAAAGGGATACAACAATTTTATAACCAAAAGTACGGTAAAAAAAATTGGGTTATTCTTGAGAGACATACAAATTCTCTCTTGGTATGGGTGGGATATTCTGTGTGAGTCTGTATTAGTATATGTTTCTAAACTTTGTTGACTTATGTTGCTGAGACAAATTTTAAAAGGCTGGGTTTGTATTTAACTTGCTCCTTCATGTCTTCTCGTGAATTCAAGAAATACCAGTTTCAGTAATGTTCTCTTGCTGGTGACATGACCACAGATCTAGGAAGGCACCAGGGCTTGTGTTGCAGTGAGGAGTGTTGGGACATGTGAGGAATGTTCTCTGGGTGGCACCGACCTCCCAGCTTGGTCCCAGTGCTGACACTTCCTGATGTGCATGTGGGAACCCCATGTGTGACTGGGAGCTGTCACAGCTACCCAGGAGGAAAGACTGAGGGCAGATTGTTCTGGGCTCTGTCTGGGGAACATCTGTTTTCTGTTTGGAAATTACATCTCTGAGGTGCATCTTGAACCTTGGTGCCAGCCCCATCTCACTCTCATAAAACACAGTGAAGGTGTGTGTCCTGTTGCTGGTGAATCTGCAGTTGCTTCTGTACTAGAGTGAGATTTGAATCCTTACCCATTTCTGGGTTTAGTTTGCAAAATCTAGTAAATGACATAGCCATTAAGCAAGGAGGAGAAGACCTGGCTGCTGCTTGTCCTTCAGTTAATGTTTGTATTTTTATGTCCTACAGTTCTATAGTCTTTTTCAGTCTTCTAGGAAAGTGTGTGTTTAGTAGCCCTAGGGAGGAGTGTCAGCTGCAAAGACTGAGCTGATCCAACAATTGTAATTATCTTATGGTAGTTCCATGCTTTAATACATTTCTTATATTTGTTTGACTGTTACAAGCTGTCTTCTACAGAGCAGTCAAGGAGGTTTCAAAATAGAGACAGTTCTTTCATATGCTGAAATAATGCTGAGAAACTCTGTGGTCTGGTGTAGTTCAGAATTGGAAGGATGAAAGACTGAATGCCCCCTGGTTCTTCTGCAGATATTCCACTTGGAAAAAAATATAGCCTGTAGTCTTGTGCATGATGTGCTCACATTTTATCTAAGGGGGTAATTTTCCTCTACCCAGAACTATCCTGGCAGGAAGAGCACTTGGCTGTCAGTGCTGCCTCACAAGAGCAGAGGCTCTGCCTGTAGGTACTGGAAGAGCCTCACAGGATCTCTATCATGGGGACTTGCTGCCCACTGCCTTGGGGGACCTGGCTGGTGCAGATGGAGTGTCAAATGTCACCTTTGTTGACCAGGTTTCAGGCTTACTTTTCTAATATGGGGTACTATGTATGTAAAATCAGAATTAGTGGACTTGGAAGTTGTGTTGGATTGCATGTTGCTGGGTTTGTTTGTGGGTTGTTTCTTTTGCTGGTGTGTTTGCTGGGGTTTTTTTGTAATCCACCTTTAAAGACTTGTGTTCTTGCCTGAAGGTGAGGCAGGGCCAGCTGCAGAGGCGTAGTGACTTAAAAGCACCTGGTGCATGTTTTAGACAGCACTTGGACTTTTGCTGCTGGAATGGTGTGCTCAGCCAGGGACTTGATTGAATCTCTCCCATGTCTTTTTAAGGCAAATCTCCACTTTCATGGGCAGGTATTGTTCCAGTGTTACTGGAATTGTGTTATTCATCTAGTGAAAAGTAAGTGCTAGTGCTTTTTTGGTTTTGGTTTGGAGTGGGGTTTTTGTATTTTATCTGAGGCTGAAACTTTATTAACTTCATACTTGTCTTTAAATTCATAATATTCTGGAAAAGGATTGGGGCTTTAAGTGGCTGGAGTTTTGTTTGTTGTTAATTGAAATTTGTTAGACTTCTGTGTATGCAGTAGATGATCCTTAACAGCAACTCTTATACTGTTGATTACAGGAACATAGAGAAGTTGCCAGACAGTTGTTTTTGTTTTGCATTTCCTTGACTATTAGATGGGAATCTAGCCCATAAGATGGACATTGCCATTATGAGTAAGTATATGAAGTATTTGTTGTTCAGATCGCTCAGGAGCTCCGTGGCTTATCTTTGATGTAATTATACAACTTGATTTAATCCTCATCCACTCGAGTGTGTAGCAACTAAAGAAAACCTTTTGAGGAGTCAGATGGGCACTATTTTTTAATTCATGTTGCTTCTTCCCTCTCCTCCTTACGTGCAACTTCGTGTTGCTGTCTGGAAAGTAAACAGACTCACAGCTGTCCCCTTCCCTTCTCCTGCTTTGCCCAACAGCGGAAGGTTATGCTGCGTTTCAAGAGGACAGTTCCGGCGATGAAGCTGAAAGCCCTTCCAAGTTGAAGAGGTCCAAGGGAATACATGTCTTCAAGAAACCCAGCTTTTCCAAAAAGAAGGAGAAGGATTTTAAAATAAAAGAGAAACCCAAAGATGAAAAACACAAGGAAGAAAAACATAAGGAAGACAAACACAAAGAGAAAAAGTCAAAAGACTTAACTGCAGCAGATGTTGTAAAACAGTGGAAAGAGAAGAAGAAAAAGAAAAAGCCAATTCAAGAGACAGAGATACCTCAAGTGGATGTTCCAAGTCACAGACCAGTGTTTGGCATTCCTTTGTCTGATGCAGTAGACAGGACCATGATGTATGATGGCATCCGCCTGCCAGCGGTTTTCCGTGAATGTATAGATTACGTAGAGAAGTATGGCATGAAATGTGAAGGCATCTACAGAGTTTCAGGTACTCTGGGCACACTGACATGCAGGTTCTTAAGGTCTTTACTTGCAATTTTCTTATTATTTTATCACTTACAACATCTAGATACACAGGTTTTAGCTCCACTGATTATCCAAAAAGTAATCAGGTAGTCAAAATTAAGCAAACTTGTAGGTGTGAAGTACCAGAAAAAATTGGCAATGTGGTAGTACTGCTTAATGGCAGTAAAAAGACACCTGTTTGGGCCTTTTGTCACACGATGGTAGCAATGAATAAAATGTGTTAGTATGGCCAGCTTGCATTCTTTTTCTTCTGCTTTAGAAATACAGTGGCAGCTGGTTGCAAAACCAAAGATGGGCTAAAACTATTTTATTGCTTATGCTTCCCACTAAGTTGCTTTTTCCAGTTACTCCCATTGTATTTTTTTTCTTGAAAACTTATTTTCTCTCAGCAAATTTTCTAATAAGCAGAAAATGCCAGTTTCACTGTTTAAGCTTAGGAACGGCAGCTAATTAATGTGGTAGTTGTGTAACACCAGCTTACATAAGTGAAACCTCAGTTTTAGTTAGACATGTTAGACAAAACAGTCCCTTTATTTGTGAGCTGCACCAGAAATGTGTCCCCTGTAAGTATTTCTGTGGGTACTTTGGAGGGGACAAAAACAAGCAAGGAAAGGAATTTCAGGAAAAGCATTTTGAGTCACGTTACCCAGCACTGTAAACCGGTAATGAATTGTTCTAAAACCCATTAAATTAGTTCTAAAGGCTTCATTAGCTGTCTTCATGCTGTCCATCTGCATGGTGTTTGGTAGGCATGCAGCCATACTGCAGCAACCTAAGCAGTTGCTTAGTCCTGCCTAGTGAAACATTTTGGTTGCTTGTTTTTTTACACATGCTGTGTTGGGAGTTTTCACAGGTGTGTTTTCCTTAATTTCTGCCGTGTCCTTTGTAGGTGTTCTCCAGTGCAACAGCTCCCTCTTGTGCGTGTAAGATTGTTAAAATTGAGAGCTCAGAGAGAGCCTTGCCATCCCTCAGCAGCCTGCAGCTGTTGTGTGGCTCATTTTGGCCATGAAACTGGGCATGTTTTCCTGGCATTTTGTGGGGCTGAGTGTGCCCAGTTGTGCTCATTGAGCATGAGCCAAGCCAGGGCTGTGCACCAAGTTGCTGTAACCCGAGTGGGTGTTTGAGCTGCAAGAATGAAATTTCCCCAAGCTTAGGAAGATTGGAATGCCACTGAGTTTATAAAAACACCTTGGAGAAAATCTTGGCTGGGTTGAATAATTATGTGAACACACTTTTATTCATGTGGTGCCTCAAATCAACGATCTTGTGTGAGATTCCTTTGCTGAGGAGGGCCAGCTGGAAACCTGGAAACTAAAAAGTGGGGTTTGTTTTGACAAAGGAAAGCTGTTATAGGTGGAGCTTGTTGCACAGCCTCTGAACTAAAAACATATTTGCTGCCTGGTTTAGGGATGGATAATTGAACAGCCAGAAAGAAGCTTAATGCAAATAAATACACAATTGATCTTGAGTTTCCCAACCTTTCCTCACCCTATTTTATGTTCCTGGATGAAAGGGAATGCTGGCACCAGTTTTGATTCAAAGCTCTGCTTTGGTTTTGCTTCATAGGAGTAGTCAGTGCTTTTAGAACCAGTGATCATGTAATTTTGAGTCATGATTTTCACTTTGTTACATGTGGATAACTTTTAAAAGGTGTTTCTCAATTATCTTAAATTGTAAGGAGAGGTGAAATAAATGCATCTCACAAAAAAAAAAGTTTAAATATAACTCTTAGACATTTACAGTCAAAATATCTCTTTAATTCTTGATCTAACTCTTTTAAGGAATAAAATCAAAAGTTGACGAGCTGAAGGCAGCCTATGATCGTGAAGAATCCCCAAACCTGGAGGAATATGAGCCCAATACCGTCGCCAGCTTGCTCAAACAGTACCTGCGGGAACTGCCCGAAAATCTGCTTACCAAAGAGCTCATGCCCCGCTTTGAAGATGCTTGTGGGAAGAGCACAGAAGCTGAGAAAGTTCAGGAGTGCCAGAGGCTGCTGAAAGAGCTGCCAGAGTGTAACCATCTCCTGATTTCTTGGCTGATTGTGCATATGGACCATGTTATTGCAAAGGAGCTGGAAACAAAAATGAACATCCAGAATATTTCTATAGTGCTCAGCCCTACTGTCCAGGTATGTGCACCACACAGCAAGGCTTAGAGCAGAACTGCAGCCCAAGAAAGACTTCTTTGTGGTAATTCTTTTGCAGGTTATTGTCTGGTACAGTTTAGCTAAATTATGTATGGCTCAGGAACCCGAAATGCTGGGAAAGGGGGAACAAAAGTCTTTCTGCGTGTGAGCTTGCGTACTGTGGGTCTGATATTTGGGTTATTATCAGAGTATTACAAAGACTGCTGTCTTTCAATTCTGTCATGAGGAGAAGTCATTTAATGTTGAATTTNTACAGAGTAATAATACAGTTATTATTAGAGTAATAGTACAGTTATTATTAGATTATTAAAAAGACTGCCGTCTTTCAGTTCTGTCACGAGAAGTCATTTAATGTTGAATTTGTTCAATAATTCATGCAGATACACAATTTCTGTGGGGTTTTGATTCAGTGATAGTTTAGTGAAGATATTGTTGCTTAATTTTAATGTCAAGCTAATGAACCCTGTCCTGCACGTAGATCTTCCTGGTGCAGTAGTGACTTAGGTAAAAGTAAAATGGCTTTGTAGTCTGCAGCCAAATGGCTGAGGAATAACAACTGACTTGGTTTTCCAGTAAGATTTTGTGGTTTCTGGATTGCTTGATTCCTTAATAGACATCTTGGAAATATTTAATTAAATACAGCTCCTGTGCATGATCAAAACATTGCATTATTGGGTGTGGGTCTTCTAGAGCAAACCCCACAAGTTAGAAAAGCCTGGCTTTATAATTAAGAGTCCAGGTGGAGGCCCAGGAGCAAAAGGGCTGGGTGTTATTCCTGGCTCTTTTGCTGTGCCAGACACCTCTCCAGCTAGGAAAAGAAGTAACAATTAGGTTAGAACAATGCAGGCCCAGTCATGTTTTTTTGGTAACTAGACCTTAGCAATTGAAGTGCAGGTAGTGACAGAACTCTAATATTTATTTCAGGATAATTTTTAAAATTTTAATGGAAGATAAAGCATCAAAATAAATAGGCTTCTGTCTCAGGTTAAAACAAGGAATACAGTGAAAGGTGCTTTCATACCACTTTTTTCTACTATTTTGAGTCATCTGAGAGAGAAGCTGTAGAGGATATTTAAAAGTTGGGGGAAGAGAGAGAAGATGTAGCCAGTCACCAGGTATAACACAGTAGGGTTGATGTTTCCTCTTACTAACTGCCTTTACCTGAGTACAAAGAGATTTAATGTGTTTCTGTGTCTACCAGTGATGGAAATAATTCTGGTAGGTTAAGAGATGTGAAGATGTTTAGTATGAAAATGCCTCAGATGCACAGGTAAGAGAAACAGTGAAGTGATCCCTTGAGGCCAGCACTGCATTGTTGAAAGTAAAGACAATTTTCAATCCAGATTTTAATCTCTAAAGACAAAGTGACATGACTGTGGCTCACAGAAAGGTTTCCTAAAGGCTGCAGCTTCTGGAGGACACTGCTTTGCAGACAAAGATGTGAATAAATCATCTTAACCAATATCCTGTCTGTCCATCCTTTGCAGATCAGCAACCGTGTCCTGTATGTGTTTTTTACACACGTTCAAGAGTTCTTTGGAAATGTGACCCTCAAGCAGGTGACAAAACCTCTTCGCTGGTCAAATATGGCAACAATGCCAGCACTTCCAGAAACGCAAGAGAGCATCAAAGAAGAAATCAGGCGACAGGTTGGCAATTACTTGAGTGTTCTTCTGTTTATCTTTGCCCTGGCTTTTATGCATTCAGTAGAAAGTTCTCCTAAGTTTGTAACACACACTTTAATTCCATCACAATTATCCTATTGGTGGAGACCTCTGGGAAGAGCTGGTGATTTCCTTTCCTTATTCATGTGTAGAAAGTTGTTATGGTCTTGTGATGCTCATAGCTGTGGAGTGCTTTGCCATGTAGGTCAGTACTTTTGTTGTGGGAGGAGGGTCAGGAGAGCCCATTAGGGAGGGTGGTTTCTGTGGTACTGCTCTTCAGCTGGCTCTGGATCTGTGCTGGGTGTGTGTTCACACTTATCATGGACATGTCAAGGTCCTGGAAAACCAGAACTCCCAGCCCATTGCTACAAAGCCAGAAAGATCGATCTTCCTTTTCAATCTGCAACGGTACAATATCTTTAAAGACAATTTTTTTGACTATCTTTCTAGGAGTTCCTTCTGAACTGTTTACACAGAGACTTGCAGGCAGGGATAAAAGACTTATCCAAAGAAGAGAGACTCTGGGAGGTGCAGAGAATCTTAACAGCTCTTAAGAGGAAACTAAGAGAAGCTAAGAGGCAGGTGGGTAACTTTCCTGTTTATTGGCCAGATAGCTAAATCATGGGTCCTAATTCATAACAGTGCAGAGGCACCCAGTTAGATCAAAACACCTTTCAATCTTTGCTGCAGACTTTCTCATTTTAACTTTACATGCTTGACGACCAATTGTGTTTTCTGCTTAGCTGGCTCTCCCAAGGGACAGGGAGATCTTCACAGCTGTTCACAGAAAAAATGTGTGTGTGATGAAAACCCTAGTGTTTGCTAGGGCACATGCTCATTGCATGCTTAAAACACTGAGTCCTGGAGTACCAAGAGGAATTACTGGAAGACTTGAGGTTACAAATCTGAGAAGCATATTTTAAACTATTTTATGTCCCACATAAAATGGGGACATTTTGAGATGGCACAGACCATGCTCAAAATTTGGAAGACAACTGTGATGGTGGTTCTAAATTCAGAAAATAATGCATTCAAAAAAAATCTTTTTTAGAGTAAATACAGTGACCAGGGAAGCTGTCCTTTTAAATGTTTTCTTTCTCTGGCAGGAGTGTGAAACAAAAATTGCACAAGAAATTGCTAGCCTTTCAAAGGAGGATGTCTCCAAAGAAGAAATGAATGAGAATGAAGAAGTTATAAATATTCTGCTTGCACAGGTAGCTGGCAGGCACTTACCAGTTTGTCTGATGGTATTTTATATTTCAGATCTATTAAATGCTCCTTTGTCCCTTCTGATGCAGAGGGGACATTGCAGGCTCAGAGGGGTCTCTGTGTCCATTAAAACCACAAGGCTTTGTTTTAATGGTCAGTGAAGCAGGGAAGGAATGCTGACTGCAGGAGTGAGCCCAGAGCTGAGGAGACTCTTGTTAACAGCAGAAAGGAGACATCGTGAAAGGAAAAAAGTGGCCTTTGTTGTTCATGTACATAGAAAGCACCACTTCCCAATCTAGCCCAGTAGTTCAGTACTGTTAAATGCTTTCCTGTTGATCAAAGGAAATAATGCAGCTATTTTCGCTTTTTTGCCTTCTGCTGCTTCCCCCAGTAGCTTTGAAAATGAATATAAGGAGGAAAGTACAGAGGGGAGAAGATCAAAGATATATAATTCAGTTTTTCTAGTTATTTTACTGGTTGGCCAGAACTTTCCCCTGTGATTGAAGGAAAGGCAGCCAAACATGCCAGGATTTGGTGTGTCATCTCCACAACTATTCAGCATGGTGATTATCTTGAGGATTTAGAACAGCCTTTGTTGGGTTTGAACTTTTTATTTGCTTTGAGGTCTTGATGGATCGAAGTTCAAAGCAGACATGCTAACCACTGCCAGTGAAAGTATTTCAGGGAACAGCATCATCTCATACTTATTGTATGTTCCTGTAGGAAATAAAGCCAAGGCTTTAAGTGAACTAACTGATCATTGCAGGAGAATGAGATTTTAACAGAACAAGAAGAGCTGCTGGCCATGGAGCAGTTTCTGCGGAGACAGATCGCCTCCGAGAAGGAAGAGATAGATCGGCTCCGAGCAGAAATAGCTGAAATACAAAGGTAAAGGAGACAGCTCACAGCAGAGCCCGGCCAGGACAGCACACTGTGATTAAAATTACAATAAATGCTTTGCTGAAAGAACACTCTAAACCACACTTAAAAGCTCACCCAGTTGTAGTAATGCACCCCCACCCTAGCAGGTGGGAAAGGTTTGAGTTACACCCCTGATGTGATAAGGCATAGAACCAGAAACTTCCATGCTCTCCTCACCCTAATTGGCTCAGTTCCAACACAAAGGTACCCCTTGGACAGTTGGAGCTGTAGCTCAAAAACTGTAGCTATTTCTGTTGGGCAGCATGCCAAAAACCCCTCCTTGACAGTTACATGCTTAAGGGAGAGCACAGAGATTTTCGGGGCATTTTCAGGGTGTGACAGCAGGTGTAAGGATCCTCCCTGCACCTTGCATGGCTTGCTTACCCTTTTGTTTTGTATAGTTTATTATTTTTGTCTTTATTAAAACCTTCTGCTTTTCAAACACCTCCAATCGTGCCATCTCGCTATTTTTTAAAAGCCATTTCTGAGGCTGCAGGCATCCCTCCGTGGTGACACACCTTTGTGGAGATAACAACATTCTGGCCCCACACAGATTCAGTCACCCAGTGAACATCACAGTTGAAAGCCACTTGTTTTTATTAAGTCTTCACAAATTTGAATCTTGCAGGGTATTTTCTATTGTTTTAACAGTGGTATTGTGATCTAAAGGAAACTCGACCCTGTGCACCCCCTAGGAAATCACTGCTTTATTAAGTTAAGCTTTGAAAGGACAGTCTGACTTTGCTCTTTAAACCACTGGCAGGTGATTGAGAGGATGCAAGTTAAGTCTCTTACGTTGCCACAGTTCTGGCAGACTTGAGGAAGTGTTTAAAGTGGAATTTGCCCTTGGTCTTTCAGCCGCCAGCAGCACGGCCGCAGTGAAACCGAGGAATACTCTTCTGAGAGTGAAAGTGAGAGTGAAGATGAGGAGGAGCTGCAGGTCATCCTGGAGGATTTGCAGAGACAGAACGAGGAACTGGAGGTAGGATTTGGTTATTAGCATTCACTGGTTCTCTCCCGTGGTGATTGCACAGGTGCAGACTGGTTGTGTGCTTCAGTTTTGCCCAGGCTTGTGACCCACACACAGCTTTTAAATCACTGCTCTGTGGGAGTCTCTGTTGCTGTCTGGGCCAGCAGTACTAAGCACCCCTGAGCTACAGCACTGCAGTGTCAGACATTTGTTTCCTTTCCTTAAAAGATCAAGAACAATCACCTGAACCAAGCGATTCACGAGGAGCGCGAGGCCATCATCGAGCTGCGGGTGCAGCTCCGCCTGCTGCAGCGCGCAAAATCCGAGCAGCAGGGGCAGGAGGAGGAGGAGCCGGAAAAGCGCGGGGGCGTTTCTCAGCAGCAGAGAGACACTGTCCTGGAGACAAAAGCAGCCAAAGAGCAGCCAAAAGCAAGCAAGGAGCAGCAAGTCAAGCCATCACCAAGTAAAGACAGGAAAGAAACTCCAATTTGATCCAGCTCCTTGGCTATGCATAAAATCAACCGAACTGTGCAAATTACTGTAATTTGAGTCAAACTGCACAAATTATTGGTGGCTGTGTACATTCTGTAAAGAAACTTTTCTTTTAAGCCCTGGAGACTTTTGTCTCTAATACTTGTGGCTTCTACTCATCAGACTCAGGTGAGTTTGGAGAGGCCAGAAGAGTTTTCCAGTTAGTATCAGATTATTTCAAGACTGGTTTCCTTCAGGTGATTTAAAATAATTCAGTAACAGTTTTATTTCAAACCAAAATCATTATTTACATTCACTGGAGCAGAATTGGAAGATCTCATTTTCAGTAAACAAACAAAACCCACCCACACTTACTAATGATTTGCCTTGTGGATCTGTTTATCCTCATTCACCATTATTTCTGCTTATTAACCTAGTCACTTCTTGCTTGTGCCTTTGATACCTTTCTGATGCAGATTATATACAAGGGAGCTTTAAATTTATTCTGGATTGGCTGAAACAGTGGGAGACTGTGGGGTATCGTGTTTACCTAACATGCCCTTAAGCTTCATTTCTGTTCTGAGATGTACTGAGTAATTGTAAAAACTCGAGAGATGTTATTTATGTCCCCTGTGATGGAAATGTCCATGTCCTTTAGCGGTAGGTAACCCACTGACTCATCATTAACCACCCTCATGACACCTGTTTGAGACAGGCCCTGTTCACATTGCTGCCATGTAGCCAAGAGCTTTGTCTTCATCCATTTTAAATGTTTCCATCTCTTGGAAAAAGCCACTGCTTGTAGGCAGGGATGGGAGTGGTTATGTCTTTAGGACGTGTCTGCCTGTCCAAGCAATACAGCATTTCCCCTGCACAAATGTCACTTGGGATTCCAAACGAGCCCGAAGAGCGACGCCAACGGGAGGCACCGGGGGTTCAGCAATAGCCTCTTTGTGTTGGTGTTCAACAAACCAACCACTGCTACCTGGGACTTGGGTTTGGTTTGGCTGTTTTTAACGCTTCTGCCCTTCAAAATCCTCCACCCACACTGGCATTTAAGGGCCCTTTAATGTTTCAGATATGCTCATTGGACTCAGCCCTCAATCCATATATAGACAGAAACTCCACAGAGTGCATATAGGCTATCTTATTTTTTAATCTGGATATTTATTTTCAGCACCTGTTGGATGTGGTTGTATTCTTTATCTATTGCACTGTTGTGAATCATTGGCCATGATTTGATTTTTGTACAAATAATGCTTTGATATGTTATAGAAAAAAACAGCATAGTATTTTTTTAAAATTTGGAAAAAAGTTTATAAACACAGAAAATGTGATCAGATGACAAATGTAAACTAAAGCATTCTCCCTTGCCTTCGTTACATACATTTTATATTTGCTGGCAATATTTAAACTTTTTGTTTGTTTGTTTAATTCACACTAATTCCTATTGAATTGTCATGAATTTTTCTAATGTTCTTCAGACAAATCTCTTAATATTGGTTAACTTTTATTTTGTTAGGATTGTATTTATCAAGCAAATAAATTCAACAGCCATTTGAAAGTAGTTTCTCCTTCATCTACTTCATAATGCAGATCACAGTTAATCCTCCTGGGTGGGTGCCTGCAGCTGAGAAGTTTCTATGAAAAATTACTCAAAATAAGGTCTGAAACAGAGGTGGAGCTGCTGCCCCTGCAGCAGCACAGCTCCTGTAAGCAGAAACTTGGTGTCAAACCACCTGAGGGATGTTTCTTTGAATTGTTCTGTGCCTCAGCACAGGTGGGGCTGGGCACCGGCTCTTCCTCCAGAGCAGCCTGACTACCCTAAGTGCAGAAGCAGCTTCCTCACCCCAATGCCTGCAGTGAAAGAGCCAGAGAGCAGCAGCCATCTGAGAGCCTGCATGTGGCAGTGGTGAATCATTAGCCAAAAAAAGCCAAAGCTGATTTCAAATAAAGTGGAAAGTAAACGGCACAATAATCTGAGTTTGATGTTCACATCACATTATACATTTCTCAATCCCAAGGGCCATAGAACAAAATCTGAGCAGCCTGGCCACCTGCATGAGGCACAGGTTATCTAAAGCAAAGTATCATTTGAGCTGACTTAAGCCTCCTTCCAACACCTTAGAGCCTGTAGGTGCCAAGTGCAGCAGCAGAATCTCTGTCAAACCCTTTGGACAAAGTACCAGACTGAATTACATTTACTGAGGAGGGAAGAACAGGCTCACAACGTTAATTCTGCTGTTCTGGACTTAACATTTATGAGAGTGACTGGCCCATTGGTTTCCTTCTTGAAAATCTGAGCACTTCCACTAGAGGTGGCACAGGTGATGGGACAGGTGACAGTGACACACTTTTGCTTGTTTTGACAGCCCTTTCCAGCACAGGCCTGGAACAGATTGGGTCACATCAGGCAGTCAGAAGCCCAAGGGATCAGGAAGCACCATGAGAACAAATCATTTGGATTCCTGTGTCAATATGAGCCAGGACACAAAGAGGGGGTTTGCCCACAGCAAGTTACTGAAATCATGACAGCTTTTATACCCATGGGAATACTGCAGCAGTACTTGGAACAGCCTCAGACATCTGGCACATGAAGCAGGATTTTTCCCTCCCACTAACTCTTTTTACCCTGAAAAACAGCAGCCTGAACTGAACTGGTATTGTCTGAACAGCTGAAAAGAACTGGGGTTGTTTTATTTACTGACAGATAAGAAAAACAATGAACAGTACTGCTCTCAGATCACATCCCCACCACAAGTCTATAACAAGCTTGAGTGCAAGGCCTTACAGGTTTCCTGGGCTCTGTGCTACCCCCACAGGTTTCCAAGCCAGCTCAGCTTCCCTCTGACTGAAGCAGTGGCCCCCTGTGCTGGTGTGATTGCAGAGGTTTTCCTGCCCAGTGAACTGAGGTACTTGGAAATCCCTGATGTGCAACACAGGGAACCATAAACGGGCCTCCAGAAATTCACTGTCCTTTACCACGGACATAAAGGACTCCTGTACAGGTTTCCACCTCTATTCACCCTTCCTACACCAGGGGGATTCATTTTTTATCTCTCTGTCCCCTCAGATTAATGAGTTAAGTAGTAGTTTTTAAAATCTATGTACTGAAGCCAAGAATTTGATACCTGAACATGTAAAGCTTATTTCTTTCAATTAAAAAAATAACAATAAAAGATAACAATTAAAGCCTCAACCTGAACCTCTGCCAAAAAAGTCTGACCAAGCTTCATCTGTCAAGGTTTTCATTTCTCAGCAAGCAGCTCTTACAACCAGTGCTTCATCTGCACAGGAAAAATGCCTCATCCAGACCAAGCGTGGCTTGTATCCAACAGCACAAGTTCTCCACTGTGTTCTTTAAAACATGTTCCAACAGCAGAAGCCACAGCACCGTGCCCTGTGCCAGAGCATGGCCGTCTGTCCTTCCTGTCCCTCAAACCAAGCCCTGGGCTGCTGTCCCACCCTCTCAGAGAGGCAGATATCCACAGAACCTGGCAGGACAGGCCCCTCCTGGGGCACTCTGCCTCAGCGTTGGCACTGTCACTGCTGACACAAAGGACTTGCTGCCACGTTTCCTCTGGAGTTTCTTCTGTGGCTGCCTTTAACAGCGTGAGCTGCAATGTCTGCCAAAGGATTACACTGCACAAACATATGATTTTAAACCAGACAACCCCACTCCCACACCCTGGAAGAATTCCCCATCCCAACCACAAGAGTTCTCAGTACAGTCACGAGGGATGCACCAAGACCACTGGAGGCAGACCAACCCTGCAAACTGGGCTACTCAGCATGGACCTTTCCCCTTCCCAAATCCCTCTTCTCTCTGAACTCCCTAGTCCAGGAGAGGAACCACAGCTGGTCCTAAGGCTCCTCCTTTGCAGGGGGAAGGGAACCTTGAGCACAGCTGTAGCCTTGTTCATCTGTAGCTCAGCAGATCACCATGGAAGTCTGCAATCCCAGCATTTTGATTTGAGAGATGGGAATACTGCATCCCAGATTTCTGCACCAATGAACACCACTTGCTGACACACAGGAGATGTGCCTGGGAGTCCCGATGAGCTCCTGCTGCTGCACACTCCCACTACTGAGAGCCACTGGTGTTATCCCAGTGCAGGGCCTTAGGAAGATGGGGGTAGGACAGTTCTGCAGGCAGCACTGCCTACAGGAAACAGTGTCTGGAACAAAGATCCACAAGGTGACTGGACAAAACTAAAAAAACCCAAAACCAAACCCCTCAGTCAAGAGACCAAAAGAAGAAACCATGAGATCAATGATCAGTACAAGAGAAGTGGCCTGGCCCCCATTTGTGCCTTTGTTGGCACCTTACTCAAATTGAGTTTATTTGGGTTTTTCTTACACTACAAACCCAGACTGACTGAAAAATAATTGAAACTCCTTTTGATGTTCAAACAGGGCATCTCTCCTCCACAGCCTTGCTAAAAAACATGCAGAGACGTGTGCTCAGTACCTTCACTTGTCACAGCCACGATCCCAAAGCACCTGCAGGTATAATGCCTTTCAAGCATTTCCCACACAGAGACATTACTACACATCTGCAGAAATGGGTCACAGAATTTCAAACAGACAGTGATCAGAGAGCTGTAAGATGTTTAAACATTTGGTTATTTATCTCTGCTAAGTGAAGGGTATTTTAATTAGCTAGATTAGTCCAACTCAACAGCAACTGAACCCTAAAATAATCCCATTAACTTGGGCTCTTTATTTATTTTTCCCATCTAAATAGAATGTTAATTAAAACTAACAGGCACAGTCTGAAGGCACTCGGGTGGGGGGACATCATGCACACTTGAAATGAGGTTTTCTGTCATACTTTCATATTTTAAGGCAGTCTGTCAGTAAGTCATAACTCTGCACATAAAGAAATGATTAATCACTTTAAATATCCTTTCCCTGCTGGCACAGACAGGGAGACAAGCCCTTCCCATCAGTATCAGGCAGGTGAGAGTAAGTGGAATACAGAACCTGCCTGCCTCAGACTCCTCATCCTTCACAACAAAGGGGTCCCTGGGCTGAAACCAGGGCAGAACACGTGAGCTGCACACCAGCTTCCCCAGCAGAAGACAAGGGACTAGCAGGAGGAAACTCAATCACAGAGTGCCTGAGCCATGGGACAGACTTTGCCCTCCTGCCCCTCCACTACCAATTCCAACCAGCCACCTCTGCAGCCTGACCTCTGGCAGTGCAGGGACAGGGGCTGAGCACTAACAAGGCTGTAACAAACACCCTCCTGTTCTGCTCTCCTAATGAACCTACGGGGCCAGAACTTGTGCAGCAGCCATCTGGGACATTCCCAGCAGTAAAAACAGTTTCCAAGCCTTTCTCATGTCTTGGTTACAAACAAATCCCCCCTCTACAGAGTTCCAGACATTTGCCAGTTTTATTGGCATGAAATCTGCAGGAAAGTGTGGCAATGAAATGGGTCCCTGGGGAGAAACAACTGAAGGGAGAGAACCTGCTGTGAAAAACAGCAAGTGGGATTAAGGCAGTGCTGCAACCAGGACATGGGAATAAAAGAGATCTCCTGTGAAGAATTCTCATGAGGAATATGCAAGATGAGTGAGCCAAAAGATTAAATGGCAAACAATGAAAATTGCCTGTGAAGAATCAATCTGGTATTCTACCACGCAGGTGGAGGTTGAGTGATGATGCAGCTTTTGAAAACCAACAGATGACAACTCGGGAGCCACCTCCCCTTTCTGCTCAGGAAATCCTGACCAAAAGAGAACTGAATTGAGGTACAGAGCTCAAATCATTCCTCAGGCAAGTCACCCAGGAGAGGTAAATTCAGCAGGACCTCTGGCAGCACCCCCAGACACAGCCCCACAGCAGAAACAGTGCCCAGAACAAGGATGCACATTTCCCCACACCCCATATCCTTAGGGACACTATGAAGATTGAATTATTGACACTGCTACCACTGCTGGCATAAGAAAATCCCCTATCAGAGTTCAGCAATAGAGTCCACATCCCTCAGGCTGTAGATCAAATGCTCTTGGGAAACACTGAGAATAAAGCCAGTCTTTCCATCCCATCTGCTTCTTGGGAATCATCAAATGGAGCAGAAAAGAAGGGGACGGAACCATGACATGGTGGGTGGAGGAGAAAGGACAAAGGCATTTCTCCTCTCCACTGAAGATGATCTTCAGTTGTTACATGAAAGGAGAATTCAGGCACGCTGAAACTGAAAACACTCAAGTCTTCCTTAGGAAAAGCTTCAAACTCTCCCTCAAATTCCTAGGCCTGCACCACTACTGCATAAATAAAGCAGCCAGAAGTTCTGCCTCATTTTTCAACACAGAAGTGCTTTACCTCTAAGTAATTAGAAAATACCTAAAGGGATCAGATACAATCCTTCATTTTACTGGACTGGTGGAAGAGTACATGAGTACAGTGATGGAATTAGGTTGGGCTATGTTAATTCCAGACTCCAAACACTGGGATTTAAGCCCCAGTACTCCTCCAGCGAATACTGTGCTCCATTCACAGTCAAGAGGATGACCTGAACCATCCTCTGGTCTCAACAGGAACTGCACAAATGATTCAACTACAATCATGTCAAATCAACTACTTCATTACACTCAGGCAAAAAAATCCCTCAGATGAAGGGATTTATGTTCTCTGAACAAAATGCAGAAACCATCTGGACTTCAATGCACATTGCTAAAATGGGAATCATCTGGTCTGGGAGAAGATGAGTCACTTTCAGGTGCTCTCCTTAGGGCAGCAGGGAGAGCTGCACTGCTCCCTGCTTCCACACAGCCTGCTGCCATCCACAGCACTGTCACCCTGCCTAGTCCTCTAGGGATTTTGCCAGTTTGGAAAAGAAAAAGGGACGTGCATGGGGAAAAATAAATAACTAAATATATAAAAATCCACACCAAAAAAAATCAGCTTAAAAACACACACCTACAAAAAGTAATAAATAAATCCATAATAATCCTCAAGCCTAAAAGAAAAAAATCCCTGCAATTTAAAAACTTAAACCTACCCCAAAAATCCCCAAACTCACCACACTTCAAGGCAGAGATGACTCTGCATCTTAACCGCCTCCATGGCTGTGCTAAAGAGTACAAAAGCAGCCTCTGGGGAGTAAATAGCAACTTTCTGTTTACAAGAGAGGAAACTGCAGAATAATCTATTTTCCCAAAAAACAGGAGGTGAAAAAAAGATATCCCCCTAAGGCTCAGCTGCCAGGGCATCAGGTACCTGACTGGTAAGTGAAAATGCTCTTCTAAAATACATCAAAGATAAGCTGCCACAGCCATTTCTACTTCCTTGGGGAAAAAAAGGCTTCACATGCTTTGGGTTCCGCAGGCTGGAAGAAAAGTGATTTAAGGAAGTTGTCCCTGGAAGACACAGAAGGAGATACTGGATCAGTAATTTTAAATGAGAGGAAAGGAAAGCAGTTAATGGACTGCAAGCAGGTTAAGGGCAGTGTGAACTCACAGTTTCCTGTAAATCTGACTGAGGTGGATGTTCAGACTTCCAGCCAAGATGTCATTTCACACTGGAGGCAACAGGTTGCCCAACAAAAGGGACACTTGGAAGAATCCAGCAAAACCTCAACAACATGGTCAAAGTACATCTGTGCTGTAGGATACTCAATCTCATAATGCAGAATTCTTCATGATTGTTAAGCAAACCCCTTGCCCCTGAAATAGCCACCAAAGTGTAGAAAACTGAAAGAGAAAGTCCACTTAAATTTCAAACTTTTTTTTTTAATATCTTAAAAAGGTCACAAGATTTCTTTCCATCTTATTAATAAATTTTATTTGGACAAGTAGAGAACAACTTGTATCACAACAGCTTTTAAACAACATGATTAAAGACTGCAGCACTCCAAGGAGGCTCACAGATATGTACAGTATAAGAAGAAAAAAGTTGCACCTTCAGAGCTGATCATGATCAAGTTAAAAATACCTGACTTAAAGTACATGTGCTAATAAATTTCCTTTAGGTCATGACCAGCATGAAAATAATTAGAACACAGGTACTCAGCAAAGTTTTCTGCTAATGGGTACAGCAATATGCTGCATTTAAGGATTAAAATCAGATTCTAGTTTAGTGTTAGCACTGAGCCCTTAAGAGAAATCCAAATTTCTACTTTTTCCCATTTACAAACATCAAAGCTATTCCCACTTAAGGGATCAAGTCCTTGACTGATAAAAACTTTAGCGCTAATACTGGAGGTCTCAGTCCCTGTACAAACTCACCTCTCTGGCCATCCCGCCTATCAGCTGCTACAGAAAATACTTGCTAAGTTAACTCCTCAGGAGAAACAATGCAGGTCTCTGGAAATCATCACATCCTTTCTACAATGAAAATGATCTGCCAATTCAAGTTTCATTTGTTCAGGAAGACAGAAGATTTAAGGCTTCGGTGGCAAAAATAATCCTCTGAGCAGTGTTTTTCTAAAGTCAAGCTGACACAGGTATGTTTACTTTGCCTTGACTTAAAATCCCTGGTTATCAGGTTTAGATAACATCCACCTGTTAAATCTGGCAAGAAATCCCTCCTTCCAAAGAGGTTGCTCTAAATCAACCATTTTAGAAGCATTTGAGGATAGTTTAATTTTTTTTTTTTTTTAATTATAGCAACATTCAGAACTTAGTAAGTTGATGAAGCAGTGCTCATGGCATCATCAGCAATTTTGGTACTGGCAGGGTGGATGCTCGCAAAATACTTGACGTCACTGTCACCGTCCATTTGGAGAGCCATAATTGTTTGTTCCACAGCTTCTTGGTGAGAGTTGGCAGAATTCAGGAAATACTCTGTAAGAGAAAGTGCACAACACTCATGGGAGGAAAGGACAGCAGATACTTCAACACCAACCTCAGTGTATCCTGTGAGATACAAAATTTCACAGGACAATGCACACTTACAGTCCAACTGGAATATCTGAGCAGGCACACAAGACATTCCCAAATATACCTGTGAATTTGCCTTAAAAAAATCATTCCATGTTTCAGAGCACAGCTGCTCTAATGATGCTGTTCAAGCACTTTTCTACAGCTCTTCAGTACAAAAGGGTGGCAAACTCCATGGCCAAAGAGGAAGAAAAAGCCTGGAAGCAACTCCAGATGAGAATGCTTGTATTTGTGACAGAAGAAAGAAGCCATCAACCCAAGGCTATTGCCACTCCATTTCCCTGCCAGCCTTGCCAAATAATTATCAAATGACAGACCTAAGATAACATGAAAAAGGAGCGGAAGAAGTTCCAACATTCAACAATTTCCATGAACTACAGAACACAAGGTGCATAAAAGCAGTCTAACTACAAATGGCTCACAGGAAGATTAGTTGAGATCTGAGGTTTGAAAACTCCTGAACTGATTTTTTAAATCTGCCTTTCCCAATCTATTCACCCTCCCTAATCATACACAGAACATTTCTGAGGCAGGGACCACCTGTGCTGTAAGCTTACATAGTGGCAATGCAGAATGGAGGTGCACCACCCACAATGGGGACACAAAAATACCAATGCCACATGAGAGCAGGAAGAACAGTGACATCCTTAGTTAGATGTTAACATAAGATAAATCACTGCCCATCAGCTGATCCATCTCAACTGTCTCCATATGCTTCCCCAGAGTGAGCATGCACAAGGCAGCTCCCAACAGCCCAGTGCTCAGTAGTCCTCAAGCCAGTGTAAGGTGTTGAGAGTGGAAGCGACCAGAAATGAAGTATTCCAAGTGTGGACACTGCTGTTTTACAAAATAGCCTAATATTTCTAATGCTGCTTTCCTTTACAGTGCTTTGGACTCTGAGCACTGCTGACTCTTCCGGCACCTGCAATGCTTTCCTAAGCACGGTCTGCAGTTTGAGAGTTATTTCCCTGAAAAGAATCCAGAGAAGCTTTCTTCCCACTGCTACCATAAAATATAAAGCCCAAATAACAGCCATCTCTCCTCCCCCAATAAGAAAACAAACGGTGGTTTGTATTTATACTTTTGTTTCTTTCTTACTCTTATTACACAGAACATCAACAGAGTTTTTTTTAAACTAAATAAAGGGCACTGTTCAACAACTTCACAGTTGCTAGCTGCTCACTTGTGCTTTCCAATGACACCTCTACGAAGCAGCTCACTCATGGAAAATGACAGCAAAAGAACAGGCTGGCACATGAGCAAGAACGCATTTCCTCAGCATTACACAACAGCAGGTCAGATACCACAACAGGGTCATGGCTTTATGTAGCCAAGGTAATATCTCACACCAGAGAGATGGTAAAAGCAACAGCAGCCCACATCTGATGTTGCATCTTCTTTCCAAGATGCATTTAGGAAAACTGAGAGACAAAAACCCCCCACGCAGTCACAGCCCATTCCAACTCCTTCTGCCACCAACCTTTCTCTAAAAGGGTTTGCTTCAACGTTTTTGCGAGCAGAACTCGAACATTTGGAACTTTGTCAGATGCCAAGTGTAGTAAGTGTGGCAACAGATGCACAGCAAACTGGTCCATGGGCAGGCAGTCATCTTCACTGATAGTCTGGCAGGAACACAGAGGCAATTTCATTAAATTTCAGCACAGGGAGGATGAAATTCAACACGCAATCAGAGCTAACAGATCTTATTACCTTCGTAGCACAGTAGGTAGTATCCACAAAGTTTTAAACTACTGTGCAGTACTTTCTAGCACAAACCCAGAAACAATGAAGCAAACCAGAGTTGAGGAAATTCAGGCTCAGTTAAAAGCCCACTTTATTTTATATGAAATCTGGAACTCCCTTTTTTCTGTTTGTTTTTTTTTAAATCACTGTACCACTTTAAAACAGGAGAAAAGACAACCTTTGCAGTTCTTCTCACAGTTAATTTAGTCTTTGTTTAAACTAGATACTAAATTAAGACAAAAATGGTTCATCTCAATAAACACCCCTTATACCAAAACATGTTTCTCTAAATAAGCTCAAAGCTCACATTTCTCCAAACATGTCAAAGAACTGTCCACCTGGGCAGCAGCCATGGTGGCTCCCAGTCTGCACCTCTGCTACAGCCTCCAAATTTGACCATTTCCTTGGGATCCCAGCTAGTTTCAACTCCTGTTTGTTTTGTTGAGAATGCATTGGTTTTGACCAAGCTGCACAACCTGGCTAAAGAGGTACAGGCAGCACCTGCTGATTGATTTCTAAAGATTTATTATGTCACTTCATGCTGAGCAACAAAGCAGCTTCTCAACTCAGATTATTTTGCTACACTTGTGCTCTATATTCAGTATCAGATTTCATGACCTGTTGCTAATATGTGAGCTAAAGATGCAGTCAAGCTCATCTGTGAAGAAACAGAGAAAAGAACAGCCATGAAACTATTCCCTTGGAAACAAAGTTTTCAAATATTCACTAATATAGTGCCAACAGACAGCTAGCTGGTGAGTTCCAGTCCCCTTAATTCTGATCACCACGACCCCCCAAACAAAAACAGACAAACAGACAAACAACAAACAAACCAGCCTCCCCAAAACCCCCACAATATGAATGAAAAGACATGTCACCTGGCAAATAAAGACAAAAGTCTGCCGACCAGACCATTTGTGGCATCTACAGAACTTTTCCACAAGTTCATTCATGAGGTCTACCACGAAGGTCGGTGTTGAAGCCATGTACAGCTTTTTTACCATTTCACTAACCTTGAGGAAGTGAGAAGAAAAAAAACCAAACAAGGTAAATACAAAATTACTCCTGACCACCAACACTCAGAAGTCTGACACCTTAAATGTATTTAGGTTGCTTTACCAGCTTGTAGGAAATCCAGCGGACAGAGGACACTTTGTCTGCACAGAGGCTGAAAGCAATGGGCCTCAGGTAGTCATAGATGTCCCTGGCACTGTACAGGTCTAGGAGCAGAATCAGCTGCCTGCAAGATGGAAGAAGAACCAAGGAGAGTGCATCACAATAAGGAAAAAGGCAGCTTAACTGTGTATCATCATTTATATGACAACACTCATCAGATATGCAGTGTGGCCATAATGAAGTCACTGGGAAGCAAAATCTACTTCTCAGTGCCATCAGCTTGACTGTGGGTCACTTGCAAATATTAAACTGCCACTTATTCGCAATAATGACAATACAACCACTGGGAATTCTTAAGCAAGGGAGACATGTGGAGGAGGAGAAGGACCATCTACAAATCAAAAATGAAATCAAGACTATCACTGCAGAATACCTATTATATGATTTTTCACATTTTTAAATCCACAACAATAAAAATAATCATTCAGAAAACCACATACTCAGCCAGCTCAGCACGGAAACGCCAGTTCCTGCTGTTATCAGTCACCAGGAATTCCTGAAGCTGATAAAGATACTCTCGTCTTTTGTCAACATGAAGAAGCTGTAACAGTAAATACAAACTTACATAAAGAATTACAGGCTACATTCAGCAGGCAGAACAAGAGCTTTAAATACAACTAATGAAACATTCTTTTTTATTTAAAAAAACCTTACATCCTTAGCAACAGTGTTGCTTTCCTGGGCTAAACACTGTAATGCTTAAGGCTGTAAAATCACATGGGGCACTACTGAAAAGAAAATGTGACAAGTCTCTCCTCTTACTCCAAGAAAGGAGGCATAAACCGTAAAGACAGTTTTAGGATTTGTCTCTCATCTCCAGAAATGAGGCAATTACAGAGAAACTTCTACAGAAATTTGATAAGTGGTATAGGCAGATTAGAGCCCTCAAAAAACAAAACAAAACAACACAACAAAAACAAAACAAACAAAAGACCCAAAAAACATTCATATCCTGAATAAACATGAACAAAGCTCTTCAGAGAAAAAAAAAGCAGCATCAACACAGATCTCGTGCAACATCTATTCCAGTATTCAAGAGATATCTGCAGAGATTCCAAGAGAGTTACGTGGGTGTTACGCTAAAAAGGAGATGCATACAAAGAAATGAAGCAGAATCTGTCACTGCACTTGACCAGAGCTGAACACAGACATACCTTCAGGAAGTCATGTAAGTGCTTAAGCACACCTATCCTCACTTCATCTAGGTCCTTCAAAAAGCCATTGAAGACAGGAACTAAATCTCCAGCTGTAAGCTGGTCTCCAAGGATGACAGCAAGTTCATGTATAGAAAACGCCAGTGTCCTCCTAACCTTCCACTGCAATATAAACAGATCAGTGTTATGGATCCAAAGTGCTCCAATCAAACCTGAGGGTCAGCATCCAAACTCGACTCCCAGCAAATACCACTATTTACAAATATCTTTACAGTGTCTCATGTAACAACTGAAAATTACACTGGAAATTTAAAATGAAGAAAAAAGGAAAATGGAAGAGAAGACAAATGACAAGGTATCATTTTGTCCACCTGAATAGCAAGGAACTATTCAAATATAAGCCACCAAAATATTTTAATTTTCCAGGTGCCAGGAAGCAAAACAGTATTTCTGACATCAGTGGTCACACACTACTTTGTGCTTTAAATTCTTTAGCATAAATTAGTCTCATGCTGCTACTCTCTCGTTCTGTTTTTAAAATTAAATGAATAAGATATATATCCCACAATATTTCACCTGGGATATTTTAGCTTCCATAATAGGTAAAGTTTCTTCCACACTTAGTGTCCAGCAGCCCAAGGACCAGTGGAGTTTTCAGGCACCCTAAACTGAGGGCACATTGTTTAATTTGAATAATTATTTCAAGTAAGTCTTTTAAAAATAAAATAGCATCTATTTCTTAGCCAGCACTTTCCAATTAGCATGGGCACTCTTCTTTTGCCCTGGTTTGGTGATCCAATCTTAATTCAGATGACACCGGCGATAAATTCTGGACAGTTCTGAACACTGGGTTATTTGTTTTCACTCATGTTTTAAATTTATTAGCTGCTTGTTTTTAATGGCTGTAAAGGAGCCTGGAAAACATGAGCAATAGCCATGTATAAAATTACTCACTATGCATCACTGAGAACTGCTGCTCTGACAGAGCAAGCAGCAAGTTCAAGAGAGGTGAAGCAGTCTGAGAATATTTAAAAAAAAATCAAAAAGACCATCTCCAAAAAAGGAAACAAAGGAGGTCTGGGAAACAACTGTAAATCGACAGCAAAATGCAGAAAGCCACCTCCTTACCACCTGACAACAAGGAAAATGCTGCTATTTCCAGGATTTGTTTGTAAAGCAGCAGTGCTGCTGCGTGGTGATAGCGATGTTATTCCTGTATGACTAACTGGATGTGGCACCAAGGCCTGGTGTGAGGCTGACTCACTGAGCCCCAGACATGCCTGCAGGGGCACGTCTGCTCACACAGCAGCACAGCCCCGATTCTCAAACCTAGGAGACTCCCAGACACCGCCATAACAGCTCAAGCATGCAGGAAATCAGAAACCTCTCCATTTTCCTACTGGAGATCCATCTCCCCCTCTCTAACCAGCCAATTTCTTTACTACCTGAGCACCACACACCCCCTGCTTCCTCTAAAACAACCACTGCACCTTCAGTCATAGGATAGCAGCAGCAGCAATGGAAAACTCTGCGTAAAAATCACAGCAGCCCAACATCCAGTAAACAAGAGAAAGCACTACAGAGGTTCCAATTAGTCTTTGTCACATCAGAGAATTTCAGACTGCTCAGTGCTCGAGCCCACCTGCATGTCAGATGCCAGAGTCTCGTAGGTGTCTTTCAAACAGTGCCAGTTCTGCCTGCCAAGGGTCAGTGCCACGCCGGGCAGGCTGTAGGCGCAGTGCTTGGCAATCTCGGTGTCGACTGTCTGTGCGCGGGACGGATCAGTCATGGATAAATACTGATCCAGCAAGGCTTGAGGTACAACATCCTGCAGCAAGAGGAAGGCAGAGCATCCACACTTTTTTCACTTATTCATCATAAGGCTCATTGTAATTCCAGGGCACGCTTTTTTCCCCACAACTATAGAATATTATTTAATTAGTGTCTTAATAAGAGCAGAATGCTTTTGTACCTGCTAAGTTCCACCAAAAGGTTCCAAAGAAACAGTAACATGACTGGGGGCTATTTGAAAATATACAGACCAACATCAGAGAGAAGCAAGTGGACCAGTCTTCTTACGGAGCCCAAGAATTGGAAAGACTATATTCTACCTTTCTACAAATATTCAGGCCCACGTGTTGTGCAAACTGGCCATTTTATGTCATCCATAAAGAGAGGCAGAACAGCAAATGATGAGACTTGCTCAAAAAAACCTTTCCTAATTCTCTCAAAATCTTGAGAAGGTGGAAAGAAGAAAACTAAATTAAAATGCCTTGGGGAGGCAGGGAAGGGGAGGAGCAGAGTGTGTTCAGTATTGCTTCCAAACTCCCTGAACAGTCAACAGGGAGGAAGAGGCTTCTCCAGAGATGAAGAGATCTCCAGTGAAAACCAATCCTTCTGTCCACTGAGGAATTAAAGCATCTGAACCAAAGTTCTGTGAAAACCTCTTTGTGCTGATTTCACTACTGCTTTTGCTTCAGCTGTGTCAGGGACTGACTCCATTAAGGGGTGCACAAGAGCAGTTTCCTAACACAGCTGCTGAACAGTTCCACTGACAAGAACAAGCAAGGGACTGAAGTTCCCACTCAAGGAATCACACTAATGCACAGTGGCACCATAATACCAGGCTATGGAACAACAAACATTTGGTTCTTTTTGGAAAAAATACCAGAGGCAGTTCCAGCTTAATGAAACACTTTCAAAACTGTTCTGCAAAAAACTATCAAGTGATGGGGGTTTTCCTCTCAAAACATGCAATAAAAACCCCATTCTGTTTCCTCAATAATCTAATTCCCATTACAGCATGGTTTCCCTAGAAAACTAAACCAAATGAAACAGAGCCTGAAGATCTTTGACAACTGTTATCTCATGTCAAAAAAATATTGTCATCTGTCATGCATAAATGTAACAGAAGCAATTGCTAAATGAAGCCATTAACTCTGGAAACAAGCACTATTTCAAAACTACTTAATTAAGAGGTTTTTAGTAGAAGCTATACCATGTCAGAAATGACTAAATGAAAAAGGAGATAGAGGAAATCACCATATCCATTAAAAAAAAATTCACTTATCTGCTAAATATATAAGAAGACCAAAAGTCAGTAATTTACCTGTACTTTGGATTTTCTTTCTTCTTCAGGGCTGAAACTACTGTTGGTACTCAAATCTGAATCATTATGAATATAGTGAAGTGTAGAATCCATACTCTGTGAAAAAATGAAAATAAAAGGTCACACAAAACACACTCTAAGATTAAACACAAAAGAAATACCAACATCAAGAAGTGCTGTCCCCGCCTCAGAGTCTATTTCTTAGATTAAAGGAATACATGTTTTAATATCAAATACTATTTTGCTGCAGTCCAAAATCAAAAAGGCTGTAAGATAAATCTGTTTTCAATTTCAAACAGAAGCTCCTCTTACCCTGCTCCATTTTGGTTCTTATGGAATGAAAATCACAGGAGAGGAGTACCTTTGAGACTGCATTAAGGAAAATATAACTAACATATGGGTCCCATTGCTTCTCCCCTGAATGGAAAATGAGCAAACACCTGTAGCTGATTTTGTTGAATTTGTTGCTTTGGATTTGTGCTGGAAAAAGGTCAAGACAAAGCCACCCTCACACTGAAGAGTAGAACGTGATGAGACTCAGGCTGTTGCACCCTTCCTAGAGGTGATTATTCTATAATCTTCTCTGGATAAGCTACACCTTATAAAACTGAGCCCTACTTGGCCATAGCTGCTAACAAGAGTCATCACCTCTCTCAGCAGTCCTACTAAAATCATTTTCAGCAATCATTTTAGCACCCTGGCTACAATTCTGGGCCTTCAGGACAAGGGCTGAGACTCTGAGAACAGTGGCAGAGGTGTGATGAGCTGCAATAAACTGTGCTGCTGGGGGGATGCAGCGCTGAGTCTTTCATTACGAGTTCCCCAGATACAACGGGCATCACGTAACAAACCGTGAATTTCAAGCAGTGTGCAATGAATATCTGAAAAGCAGATCAAGCTGCTGTGTGGTGGAACAGGACAAAGGCGTTTTTGCTAGATTTGGGCAAAGGTATCTACTTATTCACAGATGCTGCAGGGTGAGCTCCTAGGGTCAACAGAAGCAACAAGAACATGCCTACTTCCACCAGCTGTTCAGATCATTCTGACAACGAGAATTTTCCAGCAATCTACAAACTTCTTCAAACAAAAGCCTCCAGGACACAATCTGTCTTCCTTGGTTTGACTTCAGACAGTTGCTTTTTCCTTCTCCACAAGCTGCTTTCATCTAAGCACTGGGCTGTAATTTTAGCTGCTGAGGTATAATTACAGGTGATAAAGAACAGGCAGAGCTGTGAGGCAATTGCGTATCTCTGGCACAGCAGACTATGTCACCTGTCAAGCTCAGGAAGCAGCAGCAAGAAGGTGTTAAAGAGTCAAGGAAATAACAGATTTGCAAGCAACTCCATAACTAAATGTGTCCAGCAGCACACAGCTCCAGCTACAAAACCTCCGGAGGCTCTGAAAACTATCTCTGCAGGATTTTTAGTTTGACAGCCAATTCCTCCTTCACTCTTTTTTAGCCTTTTGTTGAAAAAGAGATTATTTTCAGCATTGCTCGTCACCAGCTTTGATGTCTTGCAAATCAATGAATTATGAGGCAGCTAATACACCCTAGCCACAGTGCTTTCCCTGAGTTGCCAGTTTGCATGGGACCAGAGGTTAGTCATCCATTCTGTTACAATATGGAAGGACATCTCACATTCTCTGCCACCTCAGTTCCAAAAGCTTAAACTTAAAAAATGATACTTTATGGATTGAACCAAATCAAACAACTGAATATAATGGAGGGTGTCACAGATGGGAACGTTTTTACCCAGCCACTTTTAAAGTCAAATATGCATTCCAGAGAGGAAGAGCTTCAGCAGAGAAGAACGACAGCCATCAGTCAGTGTTTAGGTTATGCAGTATCTCTACCCCTGAAAATGAAGTTCCATCTGTACTTCTTCCATGCACACACCAAACTGAGCATTGCAGAGAGCCAGGACATGAAAATTCAGCAGGGTTTAGCCTGAGCGCTTCTTGGGTACCAAATGCAAAATCTTTGTCATGGCCTGACACATCTCTAAGGTTAAGCTTCCCTTGGCTGTGTAACAAGAGCTCCAGGGTTGTGCTCCAAAGATCTCTGCTCTGTGTCAAGGGCTGCACACCAGGACAGCTGGTGCTGGTGTTTCCTGACAGGGCAGCTGGCCCAAACAAAGAAGAGGCCAGTGTCAGGGGTCCATCTCCTCCTGGCATCCATCCTATTCTTAGACAGAGAATAGGATGGATGCCAGGAGGAGATGGCATCTTGTGCCAGACGGGAGTGGGAAGGTTTTAACCCAGTTTCCCTTCTCCCTCTACCCCCAAATAAAAACAGACTCCAATATCCACTTATCAAACCTTAAGAGAGAACATACAACCTAAAGAAAATAAAAACATTGCCTCTCAAGAAAAAATAAGCAGCTACCCTCAACAAACAAGCCTCATCATGTCCCAAAAATCTTACTGGTCCACTCTACTACACCATTTATTTTCATCTAGACAGAGAATCTCTCTTTAACATGCAGCATTAACTTCTTCATGAGCCTATACAGCTGCCAAAGGACAAGCAAACTGTGGTTTTGCTTAGTAGTATATATGCAGAACTGTGCAGGCTGCATTCAAATATAAAAATGCTAGAGAGCTTGATTTCTCTCAAGTCCAGTACCCTACTGACACACTGCTATGCTGAGACTTAAAAAACCCAAGAAAAGACAAGAAAAAAAACACCACAGCAACAAAACCCCCACTAAACTAAAAAACCTGTGAAAATCAGAGGTCTCTTCACTGCTAGGGGCCACAGTCTACTTGCTCAACAGATCACAGCTTGATTCCCAGAATTCTAGGTCACCTCTATAATATCTGCTCACTTGTAAAATGAGGGCTTGATTCAGTGCCAGTAACAAACAAGGAACTGACAGATTAAGAGCATCCTTTTAAAGCATAGAACTGAAACATGCAAAATCAACACAGACCAGCTATGTGACTGGTTCTTAAATTTTCTGTCAGCACTATACTCTGTATACAAACACATAAAATGCAGGACAGGTCCCTCTGAACAAACACCACCCTCATCATCCCCCAAAATTCTTAAGAAGGGAGGATAAATGTACACTGTTATTTTAGGTTAGCATTAGAAAGAAGAGATCCTGTAATAAAAAAAAGCATATTGAGCCTGACATAGAAGAATTGGGGGCAGGCTGGTGTTTTTGAAACAAACCACATTTGTAGAGTTAAATTATGATTGTGTATAATCAGCAGTATCCAAGTAAATGTCATATTCCTGAACTCCTCGTATGTTTTTGGTCTAGATGGTAGTCCAACAGCTTAGAGAAAAAGTTAATTAAATGTCATCAAGAAACGCTGCTCTAATTAAAGAAAGATGAAAATGTTTGCACTGAACTAATATTAACTCCTTGACATTTCAAAGATGTTTGTCAGAATTTTGTATTGAAAACACAATTTCAGTAGTATGATTCAACAAATCACTTGTTCTGGGGTTTTATGGAGCCTATTTTGGAACCACTGCTTTCTGCAACAGCAACAGCATTTAATACCACCTGATCTTGTGGCATTATATGCAGTGAATGTAACGGGCCTGACACAGCAAAGAACAGAAAAGAGTATCACACGCCAGAAATACAGTCAGGCAGGGAACTGAGAGGGGGGCTGAAAAGTAAGTGCAAGGAACTTCAAGATGTTACTGACTGCTACAATAACTCTCTTTCAGCAGTCCCCACAATCTCAACTGAACTTCTCTGATGCAGACCAGTAAACCATAATAAATCAATTCAACAGGGATTAAAGTGAGCAAAGTATCTCATTCTCAAGGCTCAGGGAGGGGCATTGGAGAAGATTCACTCATTATCAGAAGGGGCTCTGTTTTATGCAAGGCAATTTCACACTAATAAAATGTGGTAGCATTAAAACATCTTCAAATGCAACAGTCACAACAGAGATTTTAACCCAAACAGTTGCAAGAATTTACATGGATAAGCACAGAACTGGCAAAACAAAAGCACCCAAAACAACTCATTTCAGTAGCTAGCACTTCAGTACCATCCAACAAAAGGGAATGCCACACCAGCCCAAAGTAGAAAGCATTTGATTGCAATCCTCACGTGAATGCAAATTATAGCTCTGTTACTGGAGCCCTGGAAATCCCAATGGGGAAAAAAACAAAGTAAAAACTCTCTTCTTACCTCAACAGTGTCACCAATTAAAGGCACAATATCACCCAGAATAGGTTTAAAACTTTGTTGGTCACTGATGGTTAGTTCAGTCTGTGCATCTGTTCCCTTGCCAACACTGGCCGTTGTCTCTTCTTGAGGATCCAAACTGGATGCTCTGAGTGCAGCAGACAACACCTCCACTTGTGCTGCAGTACATGAAAGAGAAATACATGAGAGACTAAACTGCAACAAAACTTTTAGCAAGCCCACAGATCAACTTTTAGACAGTGACTAACTAACTGAAAGATGGCGGAGGAACTACAGGAGAGGTACCAACTTAAGATCATCAGCTCTTGGTAAATCCCAAACTAGAGACCAATTAAGTCCTAGATTAACATCCCACTCTTTTCCTAGGGTACTAAACCAAACCACAGTCCAGTGAAATCTGTCCCTAAAGCTAAAATAAACAAACCAACTCCATAACCCAAGAGGAATAAGGACACTGCTGTTATGGCTGGATCAATTCTTTACCAATTTTAGTAGATATTAATGGTGCAAATAGTTTTTTTGCGGCAGAACAGCTCATGAATATTAACTTACAGACTGGGCCATTTGTGGGAGGTGGGACTAAGAGAAAGAGGGACAAAGTAACTCAAATAAAGATTGAGAACAGGTTTAGTAATACACGAAGCATTTCAGTTCTGAGAGGCTGTTCCTCCCTCTATACATTAAATTCTTACATTTTAATAGCAACTCTAAAGCAAGGTCTATATAGAAAGATGCCAGACCCAATACTTCAGCCTCCTTGGATCCTCCAAACAAATTAGAAGATTGTACTGTCTGATGTTCTCTTACTCATCTAAGGAAGGCATTAGCACTTCATACTCTGCTATCCACTCTTTTGGAAAAGATCCAGCACTTCTGAGGCTGCTCTGCTTTCCATCCCTCTGTTTACTGCCAATTAGGAAAAGCTTTGTTGAGCAATGCTCCTTGGATACACCCTGACCTGAGATCAGGTACTGGAGGCAATCTCAGCTGCAAGTGACACAGAATTCAGTGCAGATTAATCCACTCTGCCACTCTCCTCCTCCACTTCTTTCCAAGAAGGCAACGAGGAATAATCTACTCACTTATTAAATTTACCCAGCCACCCAGAAAATCCGTTCCTCATAGATTTTGTCTCTTCCAAGGTTTCTTAAATGTTCACTGTGAAATTACCCGACAAACCATATGCTTGTTTTTAATCCCACACTGCCATACTAAACTACAGAATTCTGCATTTCTCCCTCCTTCAAATATGGTTGTTAACAAGAACTAAACAAAGAAAGTTGGACTCATTTGTAGATGGAAGAAACAGATAAGAAACACAACTGTTGCAAGAAACAAAAATTGTTAATTCAGCAAAATCTTAGCATTAGAAGACTTAGCAAAATCTAGCTAAAACTGGAAAACACACTGTGTTTGTTCACAGGTTTGTTGGTAGACTCTAATGAGCAGGAATAAAGACAATTCTTTACAATATGCAATGCTAACTCTTTGTGTCCAGTTTCTGATAAAATAACCTGAAGAGATTATTGCTGTATTACTGTATTCCTCAACAAGGAAGAGGCAAAACACTGTTATAAACTTAAACATATAACCAACATTATACTAATATTTCCACTATAAAACATGTGAAAAATATAGTTTAAATATATAATATACATTATCATTTACATATAAATACATAAAATAAGGAATTTTACAATTTTTAAGATTATTAAGAGACTGCTACAACCTTACCCTTCAAGTATTACTTCACTAACAATAAACTTATGTACTTTAACGCCCATGAGAATAAAAAAGATCAAGGTTAATAAATTTCCCCAAAACTTAAATGTTAAGTAAATCATCCTCAAAACCAGGCAAAATAGGTGGCTATGCTAGGGCAAGAAATTCCTGGCTTATTTCCAAATTATTTTCATTTAGAGAAATCAAACAAGAAAATGAAAAATAATTATATTCTGCTGCACATTAAGGAGACATTTTTCTTGAAGACCTCCTTCTTGAAGGACAACTTCATGAAAAATGTGCATTCCTCTCACCTTTACTTAAAAGTCAAGAAAGCTTACCCTGACTAGGTAAACACATACTGCTTCAAGAGTGTTTATGTATTTTCTGATAAACACACACAGAACTCCAAAGATTACTTCTAGTAACAAAAGTATCTACAGCAGTAACTGGGAATTTTCCAAGACATATTCTCCCCATCCAGGCCCCGCTGTCAGTCTGCACACCAGGACCACCCTCGCTTAGGGGCTCAACAGGATGGAGACAACACCGATCCTGATTTCCTCTGCCTGCTCAAGAAAAATATGAAAAGATGTGCACTTCCTCAGCTTCTTGTCAATTCTACAATCTCAGGATGTGGGGATGAAGGACAGGACAAGCCAAACTTCCAAGGATTTTACTGACAGGCAAGTGCCTTCTTCCTTCTTTCAGTGCTTACTCCTGACTTCAGTGTGGCCATTCACTGAAGGTGAATGACCTGAAGTCTATCAACACCTTAAGGTTTAGCTAAAAGAAGAGAGCAAAGCATTGCTGCTGCTTCTCATCTCTCATGAAGAGATTTCCAACTGACATGAGACAGGCAATCATTCAGGTTTACAGAAAATCATTTCAAATTCAAGTAAAGGACAAGGCTCCCCTTCCATGAATGACAGAGAAATGCTTCAAGAAGGGAATCTGCTGGCTAACCAGCTTTCACAACTACCATCAGTAAAAATTGGAGTGTAAAGGTCAGGCCTGTACATAGCACAGAACTTCAGGTAACTGCATTGCTCAGGTAAGCCAATGTTCACTGGATCTTAGACCATTAATTAACTCTCTCTTCAACTTTTGCTTCAGGTGAGATGTATTTTTAAACAAGAAAGTATTTAATCTTGGCTACTGTACCTGCATCCTAAAGTAGCTGGTACAATCTCTCAATTCTAAGCCACATTTTACCTGGTCTTACTGAATTTCCTGGTTTTCAAGAGTTTTTGTCCTTTCAATAAACCTTATTGTTGTGTTCTGTTTCTCTTGATGTTTCATTAGAAGACATTGATGTGTATTTTTTTTTCTTTTTCCTTTCTTTTTTGTAAAGGATCTGCCTTCCTTACCCTCACTTCTTACTCAGAGGCAATAGCTATGGGCTGCACTAATGGGCACAGACAGGAAGGAACTGAAACATATGAACGGAGTTTCTTCTCCTCACCTGTTACATTAAGAACATATTTTAGACTTACATTGCAAGCAGTGCCAGTAACCTAACTTATAAACATAGTTCTTAGAAGGGAATGGGACCAATTGACCCCACATTTGGGATGGTTTGTCCCTATTAGGTCTCCTTTTGGCAAAGCAGCTTGTAACTGGCTAACCACAGCCTCAGCAGCCTGCAAGTCAGGCTTCTTCTATCCCCTCAAATAACATTAAGGAAAGCTGACATTACATGATTTAGCCCTTTTTATGCAGAATGTAAGATAAAGCCAGTTGAAGAAAGTGTCTGTGGAAAGAAAAATAAAGAAATAAAAACATCTGAGAAAAAAAAGCAATCTCCAAAGGAAGTGAAGACAGCAGCAGCCTCAGGGAACTGGAAAAACATGACCTGAAAAAAGACTGTGATAATTTTTCAAAAGCTGGCACACTTCACAGGAACGTGCAGGTTCCCATTTCCCAGTCTAAGACCTTCCAGATGTCTGGCCAGTGGATTGGAAAGGTCCTTTTAACAGGGATTACAACACCAGTGCTTAACTTTGCACAGCCCATCTAGCTCTGCTAGCCAGTAGTTTGCCTGTCAGAAGACAGTCTTTCTTTATCTCAGCTGCTGACTGCTCAACCACCAATTACTCAGATTTATCACTAGCAATAAGCTAGTTCTGGAAGGAAAGTCCCGAAGTAAAGAGCAAGACTCAGGTGAAGGAGATCATCCTTTTTTGAAAATGAGATTAGGGAAAAAAGAAAAGGAAATAGGAGTGGGAATACATGTGGAGGGGAGGGGATAGGGGTACAAAGGTATAGTAGCTGCTAGGGATGAACATACTGTGCAAAGCAGAGAGTGAGGTGCGAGGAAGGAACAACACCACCAAAAAAAACCCAAAACAAAACAAAACAACCCCCCCCCAAAAAAAAAAAAACACCACCAAGAAACCCCCAACAAAACCGTATTTTTCTGACTCAGAAAAAATCATTGCTGGCTGAACTTCAGCACCGAATCTCCACATCTGCCTCAGCTGTCAGGGACTGACTCTGAAACCAACTAGCAAAACAGAAATCATCAACCTCTTCTGATTGAAGAGTGAAGAACAGTGCCTTATTACCTTCCCTAGGTATTCTGCAGATTCAAGTAATAAAAATTCAGTGTGATCTTAAGAAACTTCAAAAACCCTGTGCCATTATGGTTCACACAACAGGAATTCACTTTCTTCTCATAAATTTATAAAATGTTAAAAAAACCAAACAAACCAAAAACCCAGGTCAGGAGAATGCTGCTGAATTTGCACAGTCAAGGTACAGCCAGAGACAAGGTCATCTCAACAACTTAATCTTAGTGACACATGCAAAACATCATACACCACAGTCTCATTCCCAAACCACACTTCATCACTTCATCTTGTCATGCCTTCAGGATGCTTGGCCAATTTGCTACAGAAGCCAGAAGATGTGTACCCATGGAAGCTCTCCAGTATGGCAGGCCTCCACTTACCCACCACAGAGAACACAGCATCTTCCACTCCCATCCCTTGGCTGGGAATGCAGCAATAAAGACAGGAGCACAGCATGGAAGCAGGAGTCCAGGACTTAGGTGACAGCAAGCCAATGAAGAAAATAAGTGCAAGAAAAAGATCACAGGGATTTAAAAAGAAATAAAGAGAGGAAAAAAACCCTCCTAGCTTGCTCAGTCATTGCTGTCAAAGCAAAGCCTACTCACAGTACAAGACTCAAAAACACAATGGCCAGCTTTGCAGAGAGGGGAAGCGCAGTCCCTATGGACCGACCATTTGGGACCAGGGAGGTTTGGCATACATTTGTAAGCCATGTACACTGGAGACAAAATTATCTGTGAAATAAGGTAGTTTCATAAAATTTCTATGAACACTAATTAGGATAAGCTTTTCACTGAGTATTTATACCATCAGTTTGCAACAACAGTTTTAGATTTTATTGCCATGAGCAGAGTCAGGGCTCTGATCTTCTGGATTACCCCCAGTGCAAGCCTATCTTTTGTCACAATTTAGAAAGTGTAAGATTCAAAACACAGGCATTAAGTCAGCTAGTCAGAGACTAAAGTGTGGATATCTATCACTTCTATGTGTGCCACAGTGTTTGAGACAAGCATGCAAATTTAATACTACTTGCACTTTGTGCAAAGTTAAAACTGCAATATTACTAAAACAAAACAGGCATGTTATTAATTCCAGCTTCTCAAGTATTTAGACCAAAAAATGAGAGCACAGGCAAGAGGGAAAAGAGTAGAAGATTTAAGAGTCTTTTATGGGGCTTCACTACACAGCCTTGACCAAGTCAGAGTGGGGGAACCCATGGTGTTGACAACCTAGTAACAGTTTTCTTCTACTGAAATGCACAAATGTTGGTCAACGACTCCACGGAAAACCTTCTGATGACCCAGTCAAGAGAACTACAAACAAACAAAAAGAATTCCAAAAACCTGCTCTGAAACAAGACACGAACACCCATGATAAACAAACTCATCTGGATATACAACTACATGCTTACATAAACCACTGGAATTTATGTGTTACAATATCTTCTCTAACTCAGAACAGTTTTACAAAGTAAACCTAAACAGCAGTGCAAGCTTCTGCAGGTGCCTTCAGAAATGGGTTATATGAAGACTGAAGTTATTTGCAAGGGTGAATTTTTTTTTTCTTACCTCTTTCCTTAGTGCCCAAAGCACTCCTAAAGCAAAGTTTTATCTGCTGACTTCACAAGTGATTAAATAAAAGTACAAAATGGACTTAACAAAAGTTATTAGCATATCAACCTACTAACAGTGAAAAAAAAGTTGAAAGCAGTATCAGTTTATTCTAAAATGTTTGTCCTCAGCTTGACCCTTCTTTTCTTCCTCCTGCCCCTACTTTTTCTGGTATAGAGGCATACTTCCTCTCTAGAGATTCTTCAGCTCCAAAATAACATGGCTTCTTCCTTAGCAGTACTTCCAGATTTTTTGACTGCGACACTCGAGCCCGATGTGCCTTAGAATTTTTTCACCATATGAATACCAAGAAAAACCTATTTCCAGTAACTATGTGTAGAAGAGCCAAGTCCTTTTAGCTCAGGAGGTGTCTCTGAAGTGCTGCTCCACCACCTTGTCACACTTATGAAACCCTTCTCCATTCTTCGAGAGCTTTTAAAACGGAGAATGTGTGCTCACTTCAAGAACTCAACTTGGATCAATTATCAGCCTGATCTGACAAACTTGTCTCATTAAAGCTGTCAACATGTGACTGCAATAACAAAGCAGAAAAAAAATGGAGACTATTTTATCTAAAATCAAATGGAAAATGTGTAAAAAGAAAACCATTATTCACACTGATAATTAAAAAACCCTCACTCTTCATCTGCCTTATTTTGCATGTATGCTAATTAGAAATAAACTTGCTTATCAAGAGCTTATGCTTTGAACCATCTATTTGATTATAATGTCAAAACAAGCAGTCAGAACTTTATTCTGCTAACTGCACATGCATTCAGTTTTAATAAGGAATTATACTCCTTTTAAACATCTTTGCACAAATGCAAATTCCCTTTTAGTTCACTATCAATTTTCCTCAATCTCTTTGAGGACAAGGAGAAAACAGTACTTCTGACTTTTAAAACGAAGAGGTTAAAGCCCAAACTGCTGAAGTAACATACGAATATCTCCAAACACTAAAAATGCTTCAGTATCTTTACCATACCTTTAACATCTGGATCATCTATATGGGGTTCCAAATTTTCTATCATTTCTTCTAATTCTTTCCTTGTTGCCATAGGAATGCTTGGAGACACTGGCATGGTGAGTTCCTGAATTTCTCTATCAAGTTTTGTATCAGAAGTCTGCTGAAGCTCAAAGTCAATATCTATTTCAGGAAGTGGAGTCCTCCAGAAATGGAAAGAGTTGTATAATTCCTGCTCTGAAAGAGAGGTTTCCTGTGAATTCAGCCCAGCCTCCTGCAGATCTGTTATACAGCAATGAGAACTTTGCTCATACTCATCCACCATTTCCCCACAAGATTCTGAAGGCAAAGTGCAACGGAAGGATGATTCCGTCTGGAAATCACTTTCCCTCTTGGAGTTGTTTGACACTGTATTTTGATCTTCTATTGTATTTTCAAGTTTTGTTGCAAAATCATCACTATCATCACTATGTGAAGACAGATCCTCTGTCCTGTTGTGCTCTTCATCTGTTGTGACATCTTCTGTGGTCCTGACTTGTTCACTGTTGAGTGCCAAAGAAAATGGACATTAAAAAACCAAAATGGACTTGTCATGCTCTTGAAAATTCGCACACGTGCTATCAACTTGTTACTTGTCAAAGTAAATTTACTTACACCATAACAAAACAAATCATAGAATCACACAAGGGTCAAGGTTGGAAGGGACCTCTAGAAGCCACCTGGGCCAACGTCCTTGTTCAAGCAGGGACAACCAGAACCAGTTGCCCAGAACTTGCATCCAGACAGGTTTTGAGTACTTCAGAGGACGGACACTCCACAGCCTTCAAGGACAACCTTTGTCATAATCACAGTAAAAAAAAACCAGTGGGTTTTGATGTTCAGAGGGGACCTCCTGTGTTTGGGGCTGTGGCCATTGACTCTGGTCCTGTCACTGGCCATCACTGAAGAGGGTCCAGCTTCATTCTCTTTTCACTCCCACCTCAGATATTTATGAACATTGCTAAGACCTCCCCAGTGAGCCCTCTCTTCTCCAGGCTGAAGTCCCAGCTCTCTCAGACTCTCCTGACAGGAGAGATGCTACACTCTGTCATTCTGTGGCCCTTCATTGTACTCTCTCCAGCGTGTCCAGGTCTCCCTCTGGATTGCAGCATGACCCTGTGGGTGAAGCAGCCACTCTTCCCAGTTTTGTGTCATCAGCAGACCTGCTGAGGCTACACCCTGCTCCACCCACCATTCAGATGACTAAAGAGGATGTTAAACAGGACCCAGTACCAACCCCTCTCATACACCATCAGTCAGTGACCTTCACCTATGCACAGCTGACCCGTGCCCAGCCAGGCTGGCAGTCCCCAGCCCACCTCACTATCTCCTCATCCGACCCAACCTTCAGCAGCTTCTCCACAAGGATCTCACAGGAGGACCATGTTAAAAGCCTTCCTGAAATCCAGGTACGTGGTATACACTGCTCTTCCTTGCCTATCACGTCACTCATTTCACCACAGAACATATATCCTAATTCTGGTCTATGAAGATAAGATCCAGATCTTTCCATTTACCAAATATTCAATTTATCTAGGAAAGTTAGGTTTTCTAATGTGCAGTTCATGCAGAAAAAGAACAAGGAGGCAAAAATAACTTGTAGATTGAGCAAATTTACCTGTTTTCCTGTGCAGAACCACCATCTTCTGGGTTTTTACCATCTTCTTCTTTAAAGTACTGGCCACTGCTAGATGGATTAGCAAAAGTTGATATGAAAGGCCCCAGAGACTGAAAAGCTGCTTGGCGAACCTAGTGGAAAGGGTCCAAGGTGAAAAAACAAAATTATATATATAAATCTTGCTGTCCTATAAAACATAAAATGCCTGCTACTAAGAATTGAAAGGGTCATAAGCCTACTAAGGAAATCAAGAGCACAACCAAAGGAGGAAGAATCTGTTTAGATAATAGAAGCAGATAAATTTGAGAGCTCAGGTCAGAATTTCAACAACTTGAAAGGAAAAAAAAGGTCATGTACAGTAAACAGACATTTCACTTCAGAAACTTGACAGATAAGCATTATATTTCTTTTTCTTTCCTATTTGGCTATACTGTGCATTTGCTCCTTCTTTCTCCTACTATTTATTCTTCCCTTCTCAACAACTCTCTGCCACAATTTTTGTTATTTGATTAATTCTGCTGGGTTACAACTTGTATGACTTTCCAAGATCCATGAGCTCATGCTTCTGTGCAGATGATCCTTGGCTCTTGGAAGTAGTCTGCTCAGTAATAAACTTGGGGTTTAAGAGTAAATCTTCAAGAGTACATCTTCAAAATAATAAACCCCCCCAACAAAAAACCAATCCAACCCCTCCCAAACAACAAAAAAAATTCCCCAAAAAAACACCAAAACCCCATCATCTAAGAAACAATAAAAATTTAATTAATAAAAAACTCCCCACCACCAACATTCAAAATACCCACAAAACCCCAAACCACAACCTCCAAACCAACCACAAACTCCACCACCCCCTCCCACAAAAAACGACACAGTGGTAGGGAACCTGAAGAAGTACAAGTACATCATAATTAATTTTCCAGTTTTGTTAATGATTCTCAGCAATGTTAAGTCACAGACAATTCTGTAGCTAAAAAAAGCTACTCCACTGACAGAGTTTTTTCTTACATGCTGCAGTGAAAATGTGAGGGACTCTTTACACCCATTAGTGAACTAACCAGTCTAAGAACAATTTTGCTTGAGGTGCATGAAGTTAGATTATCCACACCCATGAGAACTTCTACATGGAGTACTGCAGTAAAATCCTTCAAATATGACAGCTATTCAAAAAATAAAAAGCAATTCTTACCCATCGTGAAGGATCACTAATCAAATTAATAAAAAGGGTTGACAGTTTTGTCCTCCGGACTTCCTGTGATGTTGCACAAGAAACTGCCATGAAGCACTCAGCACAGGCTTTCCTAACTCCCCACACATTATCAGAGCAGAGCTGGAAAAACCTCGGCAGCTGTTAGGAATATAGTGAGTGAGTTTGCAAGTCTTAATAGGCAGCACTTGTTTCAAAACAAGTTCTCTTTTCACATTCATTCTCTTCACCTGGTTGTCCACCTTCATTCTCGGATGCACAGTTTAACATTTGCAAGACAAAGAACACACATTCAGTAGCACCAGGCTTCTAATCTGCTGCTTTCATATTACTTATGGATACAGATAAGGAAAATTCACCTGTCTGAAGAATAGCAAGAAAGTACTAACTCTTAAACCTGATTTATACCCCAAAAAACACTCCCCAAAAGCCCAACTTCAAAATACCCCCAATACCAGCAAACCTATCGTAAGACAAGATATTATGTCTACACCATTCCTTTAAAGCAGGGACAAGAAAAATAATACTGGTGCATTATTAGGAAGGAATTCTTTACTGTGGTGAGGCACTGGAACACATTGCCCATGTAGATTGTGGATGGCCCAAGCTTGCAAGTGTTCAAGGCCAGGTGGATAAGGCCTTGAACAACCTGATCTAGTGGAAGGCATACATGCCCATGACAGGGGAGGGTGGAACTAGATGATCTTTAGGGTCCCTTCCAAACTTTAACATTTTTTGAATCTATGATTAACGTTTTATCTATCAGAGACCACTTCAGGTATTTTGCAAGATTCTTACTGAAATGCAAAGGAACAGCATCTTCAGAAAGAAAACACTTCCTTTTCTACCTACACTTTTCTCATTGTTATATTTATCAACCTCTGCCACCCTCTATCCTGCAATGCAGGATATGAGCTGCGAAGAGAAACAGGGGAATGAGAGAAAGACTGCATTTTCTCAGGAGAAAACATGTTTGAACAGAGCAGTATTACTAATAAAACTGAAGCATTTTGAAGGTGCTCAAGTGCTTGGGCTTTTTGGAAACATTAATGGTAAGGGTGGACAGTGCAGGTGAGGCACAGATGCACGGCTGCCTTGGCCTGCAACAGGCACAGTGACAAAATACAAGTAATCCAATGGCTGTTGTTTGTTCATAGTTATTGATGTTCAGCTGTTCCTACTCTCTGCAGCCAAGTTTTCTGGACTTTGCCTCCAATCAAAAAAAGCTTTTAGAAAACAAAGTTTTATCATTCAGCTTTTTACACCCCTCATTTTTCCTAACAATAATCCAAGAGCAGCAGAAAATGGTATTTTCTGTTACAGAAAGAGAACCCCAGCTGTCCTGCCACACATTGTTGCTTTCAAATTAAATAATCATAAAATTTTTATTTCATAGTAGTCTAATGGCACCCTCTACAAAGTTTTAATCCAAATTCATTAAGCTAATCACTAAAAAGACAGTTGTGTGAGAGAAATCAATTTACATCCCAAATCAGGAAGCATATGGGATGCAAATCCATACAACTAAACTTCACTACCAAATTACTTGAATCACTCAATAACTAGAGAAAAATGCAGCAAATGCTTTAAGAGTGTAAGAAATGGCCTGAGAGCCACAATAGGCCTACCTGTCCGAACACCACAACTGCAAAAAGCTGCAGAACCCCTGGCTGAAGTCATGCCTGCATTTATACTGTCCATGTAAGTCCCTTGTTAACTCAGGGCATTGATTCATCAGCCTCTGCTGGCCCTCAACAAGCTCACTGTCCACAATGCCAAGAGGAGAAAGCTTGGAAAGGGATCCCAGAAACTGCCAAGCTGATTTCTGCTCCCCAGCCTTGTCACGTCTCCAAATCTACCAGCTCCCCGGACCCACCATGGGAATGTGGGCACAGTTAAGGATCCTCTTCTCACCACTCCATCCGGTTCCCTGCTTTTCCATTTTGAATTTGTCTCTCTTCCCTTTATTTAATTTGTTGTTTCCGTGATTCACAAATATCCTTCTCCTTTCTTTCTTTCTCTTTCCCTTCTTTCCAGGAGGCTGTTTGAGGGAGGAAAACTGACTTGAACAGATTAAATCAATGCATAAGCCTCACCACCCCCAGCACTTTATCCCTCCTGCCACACTCTCCCTGCAATCTCTCATCAACTGCCCTTCTTCTGTAGCTTGTCTGGCTCCACTCCTGAATTGTACTAAGAAGAAAAACCCTTTAAGAAATGGCTTACCAGCATTTCTTCGGTGGCTTGCTGTCCAACCACACTGCAGATATCTCCAAAATTGGCTGCACATACCTTGCAGACAGAATATAAGAAATAAAGTCTTAGACCACAGTTTTAGTACAGCAAAATCCAAGTGGGAAAAAGAAAAACAACTTCCAAAAATCAGAAAAATGTGCTTTGGTGCAAACACATTATGAGCTACCTTCCTATTCCATCACTTTCCACGATTTTTTAAAAAGTAGTAATTTTCTTTTTCGTCAAAATTAGTCAGTGTTTTTTAATCACAGAAGAACCCCAGAACTTAAATGAAAAGAGGATAAAATGTATTTGAAGTGCTGTCAAATTAAAGAACACATGCAGCTATCAAGGGAAATAAGCTATTCAGTGGCAGGATGAGACCAAAATGCAGCCTCCACCCCTAAATATCACGATGGAATACTGCTTTACTTCATCTTTAATGAAGATGAGCATCTTTAATTCCATCTGTGCACAGAGATATGAGCTCAGGTGGCTGATGCTGTATCAGCCACAGTTGGTTCATGTTTTCCTGGCTACCAACACAACCATAGGGACATATACCCAATCACACTGCAGCTATCTATAGCATAAGAAGGCAGATTCTTTCTTTGTTTCTAGTAATAAGGGTAGCGATTCTGGAAAAAAAATCTCAATGTCAAATATTAAAATCTGTGGAAATGAGAGCTACATAAACCCCCCACAGCTTTCACTTACACGTTTCACAAATGAGATCTACCAGGAAAGTTTCTTAGTCACATGCAAGTTCCAAGCACATGAGACGTTTTTCACAGATAATCTAGATGCCCATAATTCCTACCTTACGAACATGAAACATCCTGCAGTCACAGCACATCTCGCAGAACCTGGGAAGCACAAGTCTCTCTGTGATGTCCTTTCCCACCATGGAGGCCATTTTGCACATAATCTAATGACAAGACACACACTAATCAGAGATGTTTGCACAACATACCATTCTGTGTCAGCTAAGCAGAGGCTTTTTACATCTACCCTTCATTCTGACGAACATAATTTTACTGAAAACTAGAAAAAATATTGAAAACAAAATCCCATTTGAATTAAAAAGGCTTGGCCACTTTTGCAAAGAACTGTGTTTCCCATTTCCTTCTCATGACAGGACACAGGTGCAGAAGATGGCATTGATCTTCCAATAAACTGAATCAAATTCCCAGCTAACAAAGATAACTGGACTCTTAGAAATTACTCTCCTATGTTACCCAACAGACCTCTAAAAAAAACAAGCACATGATTCTTTTACTATTTCAATACAAAATGTATATATGTACAATCAACAGAAAATTACTGACAATTAATATGCTTAAGAGACTTCTGAGTCCTGTATAGTTTAAAATCAATTACAACACTACACTGCATATATGCAACTCCCAAACACGAAATTCCCAAAGAAATGTATCACACTGAAAAAGAACTCTTCCCTCTAAATGCTCTTTCATTCTAACTTGTACTGAAACATCAAAAAAATTTAACTTTAAAAAGCAAAAAGAATTTTATGCTTACTTTTCCCAATCACGTCAGGAGAACTACTTACATTCATTCCCCTATCATAACAAATGATGGCTTTTCCAACCTCTAGGGGGTTGATGAAGTACAGAAATTTCTGTCAAGTTTCAGTACCTTCAAAACCATAAAGACAGATAAAACTAATCTGCTTATACTTTATTCCCTTATGTAGCTGTAAGCTTCATCAAGAAGCACTAGAAATTTGGTGCCAAATGCAATAGTGCTGGAGCCTTTTCTCTGTTTATCTGTCCAGCCACTGCAGGAAAGTAAAATATTAAACGAGGTCTCTCTCAAGCAAAAAGAAAAGAAAAAAATTCACCCACCAGAAAGCATCAGTTGCAAAAAAACAAAGGAAACAAAATAGCATACATCTGCCATTTCTCCATTATAAATTAACTAATCTGCTTACTATTTTAATTCAACACACACATTTTAATTATGAAGGTTGTGTCTAATGCAAAAAAAACCCCACCACCAACCAACCATGAGTTAATCAACTCAGACGCTTATTACTTTGTCCAATAAAACACAAAAAACCAATAAAGAGAACAGACATACAGCAAGGAGCAACAGAACCGGGGCATTAAAGCTTTTGAACTGATGGGAATTTTCCATGTACAGGCAATTTAAACTTCCATAAAATAAACAGACAAACCCTCAAAAAACTAAAAAGCCAACACAGCAGATGCTTTAGGAGTCAATAAAATTAATCCCCTGCACTGTCTTGTCCAGCTGGGTTGTTTTTTTTACAGCATATATAAGCTATTGAATCTAAATCTTAATTTGACCAGAGTGTACAGCACTGACACAGCACAGAAGTTACAGATTTGTTACTGAGAGGGAATATAACATTTTCCTTTTAGCAATGGCTGTGCAGCTTGGAAGCACACCACCATCACTGCACTGTCAAGCATTCAGGCACACTTTTGGCTGTGTGATTTGGTACTGCTGTTACTTACAGCCACAGCTTCTGTCTTCACATCGTCGTTGCTGTCTGGGGCTGTCAGATCTATCAGCACAGGGCACACTTTGGTCTCCACATCGTATCTCTCGATGAGTTCTTGCTCCAACAGCACTAACAACGCTGCCTGGCTTGTTTTTCTTACCTGCCATAAAAAGACAAAAAATTTAACCAAGCAATTCAAAGAGAGTTTTATTTGTTGAAATACATGTGTCCTGTATTTTGGAAGCTGTACCTATGTACCAGCGGTACTAACTGCACACACTGAGAGCATAAGTGCTCCACAAGTGCTTTTGCAAGCACTTCATGTTTGCTGTCCTGTGTTTTGGGAAGCATGCAGGTGGACACCCTCCTTGGCTGACAATGTGCAGGTGTTTCTAGGGCCCACATGCCATTTGTTTTAATGTCAAAAAGAGCAGGCAAATCTCATGCAAATATGTGAAGAAAAAGCAGCACAATTAATGGAGAGTAACAAATTTCTAGAGGAAGATAAACTTTATTAAACAACTCTGCTTTTTCTGAGATTAACAAGAAATAGGCTGGCAACAAAAAAATGTGTTTATTTCCAAGGCTTTTAAATTCTGAGACACAATTTTGCTTAGTCCCATTTAAAAAAAAAAAAAAAACCTGTACAAAAATAAGACATCCATTATTGACTTCACAGCTGGCTAACCCCTGCCTCTAAAAGGAGTAATTTCATCAGAAGAGAACACATTACATACAGCAAGAGACTACATATACTGCAATGCAGCTTGGAAACACCTTTGAGCTCTTTGTCTCAGAGATCTGCAGCCCAATGAACTATTCAACAGAGATTAAAACAATGGAAACAATCACTGAATCTTCTAGCAGGAGAACATCAAACAAATGTAGGGTTGTTGTATTATATATGAATTAGCAAAACAAATACTAAGAAAAATAGGTTTGGGTAGTTATTTTTAACTATGTAAATTTTGAAAAGGGCAAGGAAAGAAGTGACAAACTCAAGAGGCCTAAAATATTGAAAATAATGTATCAACTAGCATTCATCTAGTCTCAAATGACTGGAGAAGCCTCAAGAAAGCTTTGGACAAGCTAATTTATACATGCAAAGAAACAAACCACATGAGTACAATCCAAAACTTTTATTGAACTGATATACAAATAACTGGTAATGAAGGTACACCACCGTGTTAAAAACCTGAATTATAGAAAGGACTCAGTTTTTCATTACTACCATTCCTTTTTGCCAGAATTTAAATTATGTAAGCTTGTCTCAATGACTGACTCTGTCTATATGAATACAATACCAGATAAAAGTCCCCTAGTCAGGACAGATCACATTAAATGTAAAAAACTGTCACGACATTTCCTTTAGAAGTTTTTCTTTAATATTCTCTTTAAATAAATTCACAGTACCATGTATTTCATGTCCATTCCAAATCCTTATATACAAAAATATAACACACTTTTACGATATTAAATTTAAATAACTTGGCATCACAAGAGTATCTCACCAGCTGGTAAACTACTCCTACAAGAAACTTACCTGGTTATTCTGGTCTGCAAGGTATCGCACCACAATAGGGAGTAGGTATTTGGAAAAAGCATAAGGGATTGAAGGTCTGTTTTCTTGACAGAACATAGCAATATGAGGCACCTGTTCCATCAGTTCTGCCCGCACTGTTGGCTCTGTAAGGGTCAAAACAAAACCAAAAAGGGCATAATGTATGTTTACAGGTGTGCTCCCAGATCCTGCCACAGTAAGCTTCTTACAGTACTCTACATTCAAAGTATGTTCTCAAATGTTCATGTCAGTGAGTTTGTCAAGCTTCATTTTGACCATCTTTTTACAAAACCAGATAAAACTACACCCTGTGCTGCCAAACTACTAAAAAGTCACATCTCACATTCTTAGTAATAAAACAAGAAGAGGTGTAAGACAGCTAGCCCTCAAATGTTATGAGTATCAGAATTGTCTAAACTCGCTATGAGCATCACCTATTTCACAGAAACCTCCTACACAGAAAGTCAGCCTAGAACTGGCACCACTGTGAGAAGAAAGGAACTGAGGGGGAGTTTGGGCCACAGCCTCTCAGACAGGAAAGATCCCACTGAGGACAACCAGCCATGACCACAGATGCTGTTCTTCATTCTTTGCTTTTTAAGGCTACTGATGTCATTGTCAGACGGAAAATATCCTGGCTTCTTCAGTTCTGGAAGAGGAACTTGAAGTGTGCCTGAGAACGGAGTCCTTTTACATGCCAATTTTGACACATCAGCCTGGTTTTTTTCCCACCTGTGTGACAACCTGTCCAAAGGTGGCTGAGTTAAGGAAGCCTTGCAAACACCCTCCATTTGCAACTGCCCAGCATCCACTGAAAGCAGAGCAACTACAAATGGAAGAGTCCTTCCTTGCTTAGTATATTCTGCGATGAAGAAAGACATTATCTCTGCAAACAGGCTGTACACAGCTCCCCTCCCCAGAGCAATTTGTTTGAAAAGGGTGTATGGCAAAGAGCAAGATGGGGAACCATCAGGCTGGGCAAGGAGGATGGGAACTTGATGGGCAAGAAGTGGTAACCAGTGCCCAAAACCAGGGCTGGAGGAACTTGTGCCCACCTTTCCCATAAGGCTGTTATTTCAAAACATGCTCAAGACATGATCTAGGGGTACAAGTGACGTACGTAGCAACACTTATCCCTAGGATTTTGTTCTCCCATCTTAGGACTCATGCCTTGTTTCTTGTGGCAGACAGAAGGTGACTGGGGGTGGGGAGGGAGGGAGGGCAGAGGTTAAAGGGGATGGAGAGTAAGGAAAATCAATCTGACTGAGGCTCCATGTTTGGCAGCAGTGCTTCTTAAACGGCTTCTAAATTTGCTTTGGGCAGTTCCCACCCTCCCAGACACAAAAACTTGCAGCTTCCATTTATGCCAATGCTACTGTTCATGCAGCCAGACAATAAACCCTATCAAAGAACTGATCCAGCTGATGCAGCTTTTGCCTCACCACAGCAGCATCATTAAACAGCAAGAACTGGCACTTAATATTGATCTCCCTGTGCAATCACACAATTCCCTCAAGTAGCAGAACCGACTGATGATGATAGCAAGCAATGGTAAAGGAAGGTGCAAGAACTGAGAGAAGGAAGCAAAATGCTGAGAAATGCCGATTTGTTCCTCTGCCTAGTGTGAAGCTGCGCAAAATGTTCAGGCCAGGCTCTTCACAGAATAACTGCACACTACTCATTTGATTGCAGTCTGAACTCTGTCTTGATGCTGAAGAAATACCTCTGCAATCAAAGCCAACAAGAGCTCTGTATTAAGCATATCAAGAGCTGTGTACATACTTTGGACACTAGGCACTCGAACGGGGAGATTGTTCCCATACCTCTTTGACACCTCTACAGTTTGCCCACCCACTGATAAATCAATGGCAACACTCCTTCCCCAAATTGATGAGGTTTGCTGTGAAACTGGATTCATACATTTCTTTATGAAGCACTCCAGTAAGAGTGCAGGATGTACCAAAACCACGAGATCCTTTTCCTTCAGAACAGGGTTCATCTATTATGCAGCACTTATGTCAGCTGCCTGACAATACTGAAGACCTGCAGATGTAAAGTGAGCCCCTTTCTTCCTGAGCTAGTAAGTCAGCTCTGGCTTTGTGAAGAACACAGGCAGATGAGACGATGCAATTAAAGATTTGAAACATTCATGCCCAGGAATTAATTAGAACTGTAAAGTCACCTTAGTTCTTATGTTCCCTAACTTTTAAGTACATAGCTTTGGAATCTTTGTAAGGTCGATTCAAAGCAACAAACAAGGAGTGCAGTGTAGGGAACTGGCTGTGTAACACAACACCCTAATTCACCAACAAAAGGCATTTGTGCTGTTCTGGGGAATTACTGCTGCTATGCAAGAACCTGAACCTTAAGCTTACCAATTTAGATAAGAGCTCAATTCTTCCAAAGGCTGAAGCATATGTTCCAGTGTGTACTGAATAGAGCCTAATCTCACAGTCTGATGCAGTTACAGTAGAGCTTTTTTTCTGCATTATGTTTCCTTAAAACCCAAGCATCAATGCCAAAAAACTCCACTGAAGTCAGAGAGCTTTCTCATTCCCTTCCTCTATTCCTCAGTCTTTAGCCTGAACAGGTGGCAGCTCCAAGCAGGGATTCCAGGAGGCTTCAATACGTAACAGTGTCTGCCATTTCAGTTCAAAGTTCCCTGTTGTTTAAAAACAAATTTACAGCTTGGTCATTGTGTTGGTTTTGGCTGGGACAGTGCTAATTTTCTTCATGGTAGCTGGTACGGGGCCATGTTTTGGTTTTCGCAGGAAACAGTGTTGGTAACTCAGGGATGTTTTAGTTATTGCTGAGCAGCTCTTACACAGAGCCAGGGCCCCTTCTGCCTTTCACCCCACCCCACCAGCAATGGGCAGGAGATGCACAAAGAGGGGACACAGCCAGGACAGCTGATCCCAACTGGCCACAGGCACACCCCAGACCATGGCGTCACGCTGATCACATAGAGCTGAGGGAAGAAGGAGGAACGGGGGGAATTTGGAATGGTGGTGTTTATTGTCCCAAGTCACTGCCAGGGAGTCACTGTGATGGAGCCCTGTTCTCCTGGGGATGGCTGAACAGCTGCCTGCCCATGGGAAGTGGTGTATGAATCTCACATTCTCAGTGAAGACTTGAGCATTATTACCCTGGGTTGTTATGTTCCATGCCCATAAATCTAAGTAAGCTTAAACACTGTTTCCAGCATAAATCCAAAACATGGCCCAATATTAGTTACCATGAAGCAAATGAACTCTACCTCTGCCAAAACCAGCAGTTATCAACACAGTGAACAGTGCACAGCAGTTACGTGTTGCTTCATAAAGCATAAGCTCATCCAGCTGGGGAATATGTCTGCATCCTGTGTGTTTTGCACTGTACAATATAGTCAAGGACCAGGCTTTCACACAGTATAAACAAAATCTGGGAGGAGAATTTTGCTTCATGTCAAGTTTCTATTTTAGGCAGTCTGGAAAAATCTCTGTGTACAGCTAGGTTCTACATAACATTTGCCTGGAACAGTATTTTTCCATTTGGCAGAAGAAGTATTTTTAACTGCTGGTCTTTTCAAACTATCTCTTGAAAGTACAAGTCTATCTACTTCTTAAAGTAGCAATCTTCTAAAAAGAAATCCTGCAATTTTTTAAAACAAAAACTTTGAAAATAAACATTACTATAAAAGACTAGATTTCCTTACTCATTAGTTAGCATTTTATTTCATTCTATCATATCTTGTGTATTATCTAGATACAGAATTACAATGAAGTGAGTTTTAGGAATCAAGCAAAATTAAGAGAATGACAAGACAGTGAAAATAACTTTACTTTCTTCTGTTAATGGAATAGTTTTGAAAAGAAGTTTCCAGAATAAAATGACACAGTTTTACCTCTCTTCATTTCCAGACCACACAAAATGATCAATATGTTTAAATAAGTGTCTCCAGAGCCTGGGCAGACTTTTTTCTGCATAAACAAACCCTCGACTTTAGCTATTTCTCAAATGACCATTCAAATCAACATCCTAAACTGACTACAAAATCATAGAAGTAATTAACTATCTCTTCTTCATCCATGAAAAAAACACATTTCCCCTAAAATCTGACACCATCTCTCATGTAAAGTGCCAGCATGCTCACTTGGCTACCCCTAGCACAGACACTCAGCTTGTATACAGAAATGTGTGACGTTTATTCCAACCATGCTGAGGCTTCAGTTCACTCTCTATTCCACTTCAGCTATGAGGAAGTAAAGCACCACCATCAGCTGCATGCTGGAAATTAAAAGGGGATTATTTTAGAACTGCACAGTATAATACCAACTAATTGCTTCAGAGCAGTTATTTATAAATTGAGTCATTATTCCAGAGCCACCCCACAACTAGATTTATTTCACAATGCTTTATTCTGCAGCAACATACGGTATTTAGAAAAAAGTCTGCAATGCTTTCATTATCCCACTATGACCATTCTGAAATACAAGCAGCAGAGAATTTCCTCTATATTTGTGAGGAGTTGTAAGTTTTTGTGTTGTAAAACTGTATATGAAGAACAACCACACATAATGTTAAAGCTGCTTTAACTGGCAATTTTTATGAATGTTTTAAGTACATCTGAATATTAATAATATTTGCCCTTTGTTCTTATTAAGGGTTGTGAGCAACAGGGAAAGGTGTATGTGCATGGCTTTGCATTAACACTTCCATTGTATAAAAGAAGAATTCACCGAATCACAGAATATCCTGAGATGGAAAGGACCCAGAAGGATCATCAAAGTCCAACTCCTGGCCCTGCAGAGGACCACCCCAAAGAGTCACAGCATGTGCTTGAGAGCACTGCCCAAATGCTTCTTGAACTCTGTCAGGCTTAGTGCTGTGACTGCTTCCCTGGGGAGTCTGTTCCAGTGCCCAACCACCCTCTGGGTGAAGAACCCTGACCCAGCTTTATCTATCCTCTTCTTTCCTCAAAGAAAACTTTCCATTTCCCTCTTTCTTCTACAAATGTAAGTATTTTCCCTTTCAATTTCTACCATTTCCCACTTCATCTTTCCCTCTGACTTTCCTGCCTCTTTCAAAGATGAAAGAAAAGCTAGACAAGTGGAAATACACTGTAACCAGAGCCCATCCGTTATAGCTTAGGAGTCCAGCAGAAAGGCTAATGTGTCTGATGCAGGGGCTGCTTCACTAGTCAGGCTCTTTTTCTCCTACTAATGAGAAATGGATTTCATTACTGACTGGCAGAGCAAGGAGTGAAACACAGACTAATGAGGGAGGGTAAAGCCACCGTTAGTCACTCATCAGATGCTTGGAGAGACAAAAGAGGTTTACATCAAGCACAGGAAAAAATTCTTAGCGTAGCATGAGGTGGGAGATCAGGTATGGAAAATCCTGAAACATGAAGATGGGGAAGGGAAGAAAATACAGCTGGAGATATTGGCAGCTGGGAAAGGCAAATATTAGCATTCCCATTAATATTGCTTACATATGAAGATTTTTGCTAAATGAAATGCTGCAGTATGTGCTGTTTGACAGGTAATGTTGGCATGTCTCAAAATACCAACAGCAGTAATTGAACCTGCATTAATAAAACCATTTAAGCACACTATTAAGTAATTAGGGTTGTGAGGCCATCCACATTAAGCCTGATTATAGAGCTTCAAAACCTAATGACCAATTAGCCTAATAGTTGTTTTCAAAATCAGAGTGTTTTGGAAACTGTATTTACAACTGATTCTTTGCAGTAAAGAGATTACTTTTCATTCAGAACAAAAACATCCTAGTTGGCTATATTCAGACAAATAAGCACCAGCCCTTGAGGATGTTATTTTATTTTCCCCCCCATCATTTCTTTAAAAAGATATCTATGTGCATCTATTCCATAGTAAACTAAATCACACATGTATTTTAGAAACAAAGATACAGACTCTCACTTTTAAATAAACTTCAGAAAATAAAATTGAAAGCTTCTGGAGCCTCTTGCACACTAAGCAAAATGCCAATAATACAGTAATTCTGGATGGGGCTAACTTTCAAAGCCAGTTAATCATACTTCAGCACACAATGATGCAATCTGGTATCCTCTAAGCCACTCAGAAACTGGTACCAAAAAAAAAATTTAAATTATACTAATTTACTTAAGTGAAAAACTCAAGACATAAAGCCCTTGTTCAAGCTCACAAGCCTGTGGCTAGTCTACATTTGAGAATGAAGACCCAGCTGTGTTAATACAAAGATAAGCATTTTTAATCTAACAAGGTTTTATGGGGGATAACATTTGCCAAACACTGGGCTTATATGCCAAACTACTTCTTGGCTTGTAGAGATTCAAAGACACCATAAAAACATCTAAGTGGGAAGTCATACCTAACATCCCTAAAGAAACAGAAATTACAAACTGAACCAACAGCAGATACAAAAGCAGTACAACATCTCTTTCTTACCTGTCACTACTCTAGGAAACTCGGTACCAAATACAGCAGGGAAGTCCAGTTAAGGAGTGAAAAATACCCAAATTCTACAGCAGAATCACAGATTTAACAGCAACACCCAACTACAGCAATGAAGACAAAAACTGAAGGCTTCCAAACAGCTCAGATTCAGAGAATAACTTTCTTTAGCAAGTAAGGGCCTTGGGGGCAGGAGATTATTCCCCAGATGCCACTGATGGGTTTCCTCCACAGAGCAGCTATTCTGTGCTGCCACGTACATACAACAGCAAGTGACACCAGGGCAGAGCAAATCCTGTGCTCTGCCAGCACTGGGAGCAGCTCATTTCCAGTACCACCTTTAGTGGGTATTTTTTCCCAGTAGAAACACAACAGTGTTAAAGCTTCAAGTGTGAACTGGAACTAATTCATTACTCACACGAAAACTGGAATTAATTTATCAGAAAGAGTCCAAACTACCCTGTCAGGAGAGGGCACACTTTATGTCATTTGTATGTGCAGACACAATGGCAATCAAAACTCTTTCTCATAAAATACAATTCACTACAACTCTACTGAAGGGCCCAAATGAATTTCCATCAAAAGCTATTTCTTTCAGATTCTTTTTGACAAAAAGCTTTTATAAAACCAGTTTTAGAGCTTTTGCCATGATGCCTCAAAAATGTTGTCTTGGCTAGCCAGATGGTACCTCAAGATACGTATCAATCATAGCAAACCATACTCTCATAATTTTCTTCTATCCTACAATCATATATTTGAACCCAGGTATTTTTCCAATAAAGATTAATTTTGATTCCACATTAACAGTATTTAGGGCAACCAAGATGACATTTAGGTTCTTAAAGTTTTATCACAGTAGATGAAGAATGAAAATGATTGGAAATTCTCCTGCTTTTAAACACAGAAATAAATGGCTGTCTCAGCATAGCCCTGGCTAAAAGGTATTAAAAACAACCAAAACAAGCTTGAAAAATGCTAAAAAAAAAATACCCAAACCACAAACCCAAAGAATTTTAAAAAACTCTGAGACTAACTATTTTTCAAGCAAAGACCATGTCTGAAAAACATCAACCCAATTACAAGACTTCTGAAATTGCAAGGTATTAATTAACAGGACAGAGGACTCCCTTGGCAACTTTAGGATAGCTGGTATTTCTAGCTCACTGTTGTACCTCTATTTTAGAAACCATCATCCCTAGCCCAGAAGGAGAACAGATATTGTGTATCCTGGATATATCCTCCAATTCTAACCTCATTATACCAACTACTGAAAAAAAAAAGGTAAAGTACCTTGCTCTTTATGACTTGATTTGACAAGAGAAGACAAAGGGCTCCAAACGTTAAAAGAACTGGCATAAGACTGACAAGCATCAACAGTCAGAAATTAAAAGACTTGCACTTAGTCATAGTTTAGTCTGACTTCCAAGTTTGTTTTTATTTTTATTTATTTAAACGTTTAAACATGAAGGTTTGACTCCAGGATGGCTCTAACCATACGAGTATCTTGCTCTAACCAAGCAAGTTAAAACACACAGGCACTTTCACAGTGTTTTCTTATTCCAAATTCAGGGGCTTTTATGTTTTATGGACAAATTGGAAAAAAAATATTGTAAATGGAAAGAAGCAAGACAAAAATTAAAAGTCTAACAGTAACAACCTTAAACACACACAAAAACCAAAACCCACACAACAAAACCAAAAAGCAAAACAAAAAAAATAAACAAAACCCACTGTGCTGCAGTATGAATTAACAGTCAAGCTCATATACTAAGAAGATACAAAGCACATCTAGTTCCCTAATGAATTTTCACATGGTTTAAAACACAAGGATATTCTAATAACTTGTCTTACCGAAACCAGCCCAGTCCAATACTGCAACTGCTCGAGGCACAAGACTCAGTTAAGTCTGCAGAAATTTAATTTGTGGGGCAGCTGCAGAATCCAGCACTACTAGTTTGGCAGATCTGAGACAACTTCTACAATGCAGGAAAAGCCTGAACTGCTGCTTTTACTGATGCTGAGAAAATATCAGCCCTGACTCAAAATGTACCCCACCCTTGTTAAAGGCAACAAATTGATTTGAGCTCAGCTCTTGGCTTCCACTACATTTCTGCCTAAATAAACTTCAATTTGACACACTTAGTTGGTCACCAATGAAAAGCCTAAGGCTACAAGTTGCTGCAAGAGGCCATTTTCCCTTGGACACATCTGTCCTATTTTCTAAACTGAAGTGGAGCTTCAGAAAGTTTCTGATGCTCAAAACTATTCACAGGGCCACACAAACAGACAACTGTATATGCAGATTTCAGAAGCAGAGCTTTGCTAGGAAAGCACTCTATAAACAGTAGCATGCCACTGTTCTCAATTAAAGACACATTATATTATAAGTCAATAGTGACATTTTTTCCCTTTTGAAGAACCCTTGGAGCAGTACTCCATACAATTATGTAATGCTTACAACAGGCCACTTTTCCTGGCTAAACAAGGACATTACTCAGAAAAATAAAACCATGCATTTTAAATTAAGACAGTAATGACACAATAACAGGAATCAGCAGATTATATTTTTACCCTTGGAAAGCATTATCTTCTGCAGTTCCAGGAGAAGGGAGAAAAACTAACAAACATTAAATAGAAGAAACAATTTTTTCTCATTCAAGATTTAATACAAATTTCTCTCCATAGCACTCCAACAATAACAAAAGAATGACCAGATCTTTTCTGATGTTTTGCTGCTACAATAAGAAAGACACAAAGAAAGTCAAAGAAATACACACTTTCTGGTGTGTCAAATGTATCAACCATGTTGAAATTAAGCCTTTAATTCTTTCTAGAGCATCTTTAAGCCAGAACTTTGTTACAGCTCTCTCCACACCATTTTTTTTCCTTCATCCACTCCCCCACGACTTTTTAAGCACTCCTTTTCTATCCTATTTGTTCCTCATTTTTCTCTTGCTTTTGCCTTTCATTCCAAACACTCAGCAGCCCCAATATATTGATTAGCAACAGACACACTGGATCTACAGAGCCTTCCTACTCATAGCAAAGAGGGTGCACAGCAAGCTCACTACACTGGACTTTGAGAGAAGATTTTTGGCATCTTCAGGGATCTGCTTCGTGGAGTACTATGGGATAAAGCCTTGGAGGGAACAGGTGCCCAAGAAAGTTAGTTAATATTCAAGGATCACCTCCTCCAAGTGCAGGAGCAATGCATCCCAACAAAGAAGTAGTCAGGCAAAAACACCAGGAGGCCTGCATGGATGTACAAGGAGCTCCTGGACAATCTCAAGCAAAAAAAGGAAGCCTACAGAGGGTGCAAACAAGGACTGGTAAGCTGGAGGAATACAGGAATACTGTCCAAGCTGCCAGGGATTGGGTTAGAAAAGCTAAAGCTCTCAAATAATTAAAACTGGTCAGGGATGTCAAGGGCAACAAGAAAAGGTTCTATAGCTACACCAGTGATAAAAGGAAGACTAGGGAAAATACGAGCCCTCTCTAGAAGAAAGTGGGAGACCTGGTTACCCCAAACACAGAGAAGGCTGAGGTACTCGATGTTATTCCCTCAGTCTTCAGCGGCAAGTTCTCCACCTGAGTCTCAGAAGGAGAAGGTGAGGATTGGGAGAATGAAGAACTGTCCACAGAAGGAAATAAGGTTCAAGATGATTTAAGGAACGTGAAGATGCCCAAGTCCACAGGACCTGATGCAGTGCATCCACAGGTCCTGAAGGAACTGGCAGAAGCGGCTAAGCCACTATCCATCGTATTTGAGACCTGTAGCAGTCCAGTGAAATTCCTACCAAACTGAACAGGGAAAACAAACCCCTCATTTTCAAAAAGAGAAAAAAGGAAGACACAAGGCCAGTCTCACCTTGGTGCCTTAGCAACATCATGGTGCAGATCCTCTTGGAAACTGTGAGAAGGCACACAGAAAATAAGGAGGTGATGTGGAAGAGCTAACACAACTAAGGTCAAACCATTCCTGGCAAATTTGTTGGCTTTCTACAATGGGGTTAAAGTGTTGGTGAATAAGGGAAGAGCAATTGACATCATGTACCTGGACTTATAAAAAAACATTTGACACAATCTGGTTATGTCCTTGTTTTTAAATTGGAGAGACATGGATTTGACAGATGGCCACCAGTGGATAAACAGCTGGCTGGATGGTTGCACTCAAAACAGCTGTGGTTAACAGCTTGATATCCAAGGGGAGACCAGTGACAACTGGAGCTCCTTAGGGATCAATACTGGGACCAACATCCTGGTTGGTGACATGGACAGTGGGATGGAGAGCACCCTCAGCAAGCCTGCCTGCTACACCAAGCTCTGTGGTGGATTGATGTGCTGGAGGGAAGGGATGGCAGGGACCACAGGGACCTTTATGTCCCTGAGAAGTGGGTCCACATGAACCTCATGAAGCTCAGCAAGGCCAAGAACAAGGTCCTGCACCTGGGCTGGGACAAACCTCAGTACCAATACATGGTTAGCAGAAAATGGATTGAGAGCAGCCCTGAGGAGAAAGATTTGGAGGTGCTGGTTGATGAGAAGCTCAACATGACCCAGTAATGTGCACTTGCATCCCAGAAAGCCAAACACATCCTGAACTGCATCAAAAGCAGCGTGGCCAGCAGGGTGAGGGAGGGGATTCTGCCCCTCTGCTCTGGTGAGACTCCACATGGAGCGCTGCATCCAGCTCTGGGGACCCCAAGATAAGGACAGAGACCGGTTAGCAGTAAGTCCAGAGGTGGATCATGAAAATGATCAGAGAGAGATAGAGAATCCCTCCTATGAGAGAATGCTGATAGAGCTGGGGCTGTTCAGCCTGGAGAAGAGAAGGCTCTGGGCAGACCTTACTGCAGCCTTCCAGTACCTAAGGAGGCCTGAAAGAGAGCTGGAGAGGGACTTGTAAAAACAAGGCCATGTAGTGACCTGGTAAGGGACAATGGCTTCCAACTGAAAGAAGGCAGATTTAGATTAGATACAAAGCAGAAATTCTTCACTATGAGAATGGTGAGGCCCTGGATCAGGTTACCCCTAAGTCGTGGATGCCTCATCCCTGGAAGTGTTCAACATCAGGCTGGATGGGGCTTTGAACAACCTGGTTTTGTGGAAGGTGTCCCTGTCCATGGCAGGTCCCTTCCAACCTAAACCATTCTCCGATTCTGTATTTGCACCTTCACCAATTCTTGCTGCTTCTCTTACCTTCACACCTGGTTGCCCAAAAAGGTCTGAAGGAACAACTTCAGCTTTTAAATTCTATCAAAACTTAGGAGAGTTTTGCACAGATGGTTTCCAAGTTTATTTTCACGGCAAGAAACTCATCTTGATCTAGAAATCTAAAATAATCATGTAGATCTCTTGAGTAGCATAAAAAAGTACATAATAAAAGTTACTAAAAAATGTACTTCTGGAAATCTGCAGTCCTACTGCAGATTTTGAATGGGTGTAAACCTGTTGATGAAAATAGTACGGAAAGAAGTCATCTTTGGGGGACGACTAAGAAAAATTAACGAATCAATGACAATTAAATTTTACACTATTTTATTGAATTTGCAGAAGCCTAGTTTGAATTTTGGAGAAAGAACATACCGCTCCTGTGCTAAACACAGGTTCAGCACCTCTGAATTTCCCACATCAACCCAGTAAAATGTTTAGTGCTACCTACCTGAATCATCAGCTAATCTGCTGATTCTCTCCAACACAGCAATACAATCTCTCTCATCATCACTGACTTCCTTCAAAGTGTCCAGCAAACTTCGAGCCACCATTTGCCTAGTTTACAAGAAAGATCAAAAATCAGCATTATTTGTGTCCAGAAATACAGCTAAATCAAAAAATTGTGCAATCATGCAAGTTTCTTACATCAAATAGAATTTTATATATATATATTCACTTTTAAATCAGCAAGTTTAGTTAGCCCTGCTTTGGGAATTCTTACTTCTGATACTTGGCATAATCTTAAAGAATTGTAAGCTTTAAATGTAACATTGAAAGTATCCCTTTCATTTACAACCATAAGAGAAACCAGACACCAAGACCAGAAATAGTAATCATCTGCTAAGTGGGCAAACAGGAGCTGAATGTTAAGAAGTCAGAATCAGCCTTCCATCCTCATCTATTAAGTCCCTAATTTGTTCCGTACAAAGCAAGGTAACACTAGTATCGTTAAAATGTTTTTAAACAGAATTCTGAGTTTATTTCACAAAAGCATGAACACTCAAGCTGAAGATTTTCATACCAATGGTGACATTTAAAGTCAAACATCATTCAAATGCTATGGGTATATACTGTGAGCAGTGGGTACATACTGTGAAAATAACACGTACTACCCAACCCATATGTACCTGAGACATACATTAAGCAAACTAGAAACATTAAGAAAATATTAAATAGGTCATACCTTATTATCAACTCAGTCACTACTTCAAATGCACAAGAAAATTTTCTCTGGATTAATTTATGAGTGATGAGATATAGTCAGATTTGGGATTTTGTCCTCCGAGGTTCTGTCGCAGCCTATGCTACAAAGTCATACCCATCAGGTACCTAGATAGCCCTAAATGCAGCTGGGAACGTGTGGCAATCAACCTTTCTCCTCAAAAACAGCCACTGGCATAACTCTTTTCTCACCCTATTGGATAATGTGGGTTACCTGTCAGTTCAGAGAGTGAGCAGAATTATCCCTGGATAATGGAATGAGAATGGGCCAAGGAACAGCTTCCAAGACACTAGTAGGTCTGATAATGCTCTGGAGCAACTCAACAAAATGCTGAAGCAGCAAGTGTCAAGTGCCAGGTATTTCCAGAACTGAAGGACAGAAATACTCCTAGGATGTAGCCTTGGTAGAAGCACTGTTGACAATCAGCAGTGCTGTAGACAAGAGCAGAGGCATACCTAAGCTTTATTATGTTCACTACAAGCAGTGAACGTGAGCAGTGGCCAACAATAAGAAATGTGATAAGAAAACAGACAGTTATATTCCTAGTGCACAAAAGCAGCTCAAAAACTTCAGTTCCATGCAATCAGAGAAAAGCAGGAGGTTTCCATGAATTCCCAAAGCTAAGCACACATTTTCTCCCCCTGAAAATCAGTAATTTAAATATTTCACATTTGCCACTGGTAGAACTATCTTAAACTAAATTGTTTTGACATATATATGTATAAAATCTTCTAAAAAAAACAAACTGAAGAAACCATTTGCCTTTGACAAATTTCCTCTCCCTCACTCTTTTCAATTCGACAGAAGTACATCTCTCATTAGAGATCCTGAAATGCAGTTAAAATTCAGCCATCAAACCCCTAAGGGAGGGAAACAGACTACATGACACACTAACCTAGAAGCAGAGTTGACTTGGTCTTTTAAAGGGCTGGACACCTCTGAAAAGAGAAGAGGAACAAATGAAGCAATTTCATAAACCAGCCTGTGTGGACACGTGTCTCCTACATATTATATGTAGTCTTGGAAAGTGAGAGACAGGTCAACTAACCCACTGAGTCTCAGCAAGTAAGGAACCACAGTAAACAGCACTACAACCCATTTAATGAACAGCTCAAAATCCCATCTGACTGCTGGGGACTATGGAATGGCTCTCTACTACGCTGGGAGTTCTAGGAAGACCCATCTCCTCATAGAGCTGGACTCCAGTGGCTGAATCTCACAGTGTCTTCACCAGTTCCTGTGGGTTGGACATGTGGCTATGCAGAAGTCCATAAACCTGCTCAGGAGGAGGAGATGAAAACCAAAATCCTAAACTGAAGTAGATTTGATCCATCTATTAAACCCATTCAACTTATTCCGTGCACTAAAGAGTTGGAAGCCCCCACCTGCATCCAGATGGTATTTCCCTCTTTAGCTTGTAAAGGAATCAATGGATCTACTTTTACATTAAGCAGATTCTGGTAAAAAGCAAAACAACAAAGGGCACCAGAGTAAGCTAAACTCACTTTAGCAAACCTAACTGGATAGGCAGCCACTAATCACAGAGTAAATGCAAAACTCACTCCATCCATCCAGTGCTCTGGGAGATGATGGCCACTCATGTTCTCCAAACATTATAGGCTGTGATCTAGTTCTGCCAAGGTGTGCTTGTTCTATGACTGTCACCTAAGCAGCAGTACATCTATTTATCCACTAAACAGTTTACACACCAGAGAAAGGCCAGAGGTCAAAGGCTGCAATGCAGCATGCAGTACAGGCACTTCCACTACTATGTGCATTAGTGGAGGATATTTAGCAAACTTCAAAATTTCATGAGCCTGTCCAAATTAGGAAAAACTGATAGGATATCTTGTGGGCACACTTAACTGCAATTAATAGCAGGACAAAATGGGAATAGATTACAAACACCCTGCCTTTATGCCCAAATGCAGCTGGACAGGCATTTTGAAGACTGTAGATAAAGACAGAATATAGGAAGTGAGAATATACTCTGAGAAAAACTATAAGTATCATTGCTTTGCTTATTCAAACTCCTTTGAACATCATTAGCTCTTTAATAAATATCTACTGTAGAATTTAAATTACTTAATCTGCACAACGAGTGCACTTAGCTAATAAGCATATGTTTAAAAAACTTAAAACAAGCCCAGAGAAAAATGAAAGGAAAAAAAGACATTTTTTTTCTTTGCCCATTTTTTCAGAACTTATAAATCAAAATTTCACAGAATCACAGGATATGCTGAGTTGGAAGCAATTCATAAGAATCATTGAGTCCTACCCTCAGCCAGGCACAAGACATCCCAAAGAGTCACAGCACATGCATGAGAGCACCTGAGAGCATTTTGTGTTTAAATTAATACTGGCAGTAGTAACTGAGCTTGGCAGTGTTTTCCCCAAACAAGCTCAGAGAATACTCAGAATAAACTCTCAATTTCAAAATCAACATCTTTGTACCCTTAAGAGGAAAGGCTAAACTTGCAGAGGTACATTCAAGCATTGTTGAAGTAATTACAACTTTTCTTAGTGCTTTGGGAAAGTTCTGTCCTTTGTTAGTTCAGCTTACATAATTTTGACATAGATTTAAAAGGTAAAATTTCTCAAGCTATATTGTTATATTTAAGTAATTTATTTGGTATGCACAGACCTGCAAATTTATGTGCAAAAAACTCCTGTTTTGAGGTTTGTTTCATTTTTTACATTTTAATTTTTGACATACAGCAGGATCAGAAACACTGAGACAAAAACAGAATAAAGTTAGAGATCAAGAGAAATAACCAAACTTATTCTAAAATGGTAAGAAATATCCCTGTCAGAACAAGGCCAGTATAGTTTCACCTGCATGTCTTCAGCATGAGTTTAGCATTTCCTTACTGTCAGTACTCAAATACCCAAAAAAGAAACTACACTGGGCTGGGCTGCAAAGACACAATGGAAGAAAAGAACAACTGCAGCTGTGAACAATCAAATTCTCTATTGACTTTAATCTGATCATATATAAATAAAAATAAGGCAAGGTACTCTTGACACCCCACAGAACTGTCTTAGAGAGGTTTTTCATATGCATTACAGCAGGCATTCCTCTGCTTTAGTGGGGGTTTAGCTTCATGCATGCAAGTCCTAAATTTGAAATACAGTTAAATGAATTTCCTGTGAAAGTGTCACTTTTAAGCTGTGAGTACACACACATGCTTAATCCCTCTCTGAGATCCAGTATATCCTCACTTACTGCTGTTCTGTATGAGTATTTTAAGTTTGACTGTTGCCAAAAAACTTTCTTGAAAGGACATCAGATATTCTCCCAAGGGAAAAGCAAAGACATACTTCAAAATGCAAAGAAGTCTGGCAAGAGGATAGCTTCAACTCATCTACATGGATATGGAGATACAGTCTTGATAGCCAAGACTGACCATACTTGTGAATGAGAGTCTCCTGCCAAGATGCGCTTTGGTCTGAGGAGAAAAAGCAGCAATAATTCCTCATAGCCTTATGAAAATGAAGGATCTGTGTTCAGGAACTGCCTCACTATTCAAATAGATTTATTGGTGAGTGCTCTACATTTCTAAGCCTTCTTAATGAGGAATGGAAGCAAGTTCATGGCAATAAAGATTTGAAAAACCCATAAGGGATTTTAACACGGAAGAAGAAAAGAGACAAAAGCTATGCTCCAAACTGCACCAGCAGCTAGCAAGTGGTTTTTAAAGCAAGTGGCAAAAGGGAATCCTCATCCTTGTATGTATGTACACACACCAGTGCTACCAGACACAAGAAGACCCTGTGTTTTGGGGCGACAGCTTTGGCTTTCATCTCAACATCTACTCCTGCTTCAATGTGATGTTGCATTATTAAGGCATATGCTAAAGATGCTTCTCAAATCTGGTCTGGAGGCTGCCTCTTCAATAATCACACCACAGCCAGACTCCCACTCACCTTATTTTACAGACACAACAGGGGTCATTTATTGCAATATTCATCAGGTTCCCCTCCATTCTCACAGACTATGGCAACATCTGTGGTGCTCACGAGAAACACCAAAACCAGTAAAAACGTAAATTATAACATACCCAAAGCTGCCACAAAGCAACTCTTCCCACCACCTGAGAACCTGTTAAAGGATTCCCTACACCTCTCTCTCTTTCAGTTAATCCTATCAAAAAATCTTACATATCTAAACAAAGACATTCCTATTTCCAAGCCCCACCTCCTGAAATTTTTTAGGACACAGACACTGATCTGTTTACATCTTAGAACAAGTGGCTGAGAAATCATGAGTGCTCAAGGAATCCACTTAAAGGAGACTAGACTTTTGCAGCAGTTGTTAAAAATGCCTTCACTTTAATCATTCAATACCATCACAGACTGCAAATAAGCTGCACAGGTAGATGATTAACCAGATAGAAAAGGATAATAAAACCAAATGCAAAGAGGAAATAATACCTAAAAATGAAATTTAAAGATAAAAAACTGCCATACTAAAAGAAAATTCATCCAACCAAAGGGGAAAAAAAATCTTGCCCTAATTTACCCAGATTCAATGATTATGTTTCAAGAGTTTGGAATGTGTAATATGAAGCTTCCACAGAAATGCAGGTTCCAGGTCACAGAAACAACTGAAACATTAACTCAATCATAGTATTTTAAAGCTTTTAAACTACTCATTAGTAATTGGATGTGCTGATACCATGCTAAGACATAGGAATAAACAAATGTAATTTAATTAATCTTTTTCCTGTTAAATGTTCCTGTTCCTCTGCTTAGCAGAAATCCCCCCTATTATTCTGAGACTGACTAATGCTGAATCATCACAAACTGACTGCAGTAGTCACTATCATTTATTGTGATCTAAGTGCTACTCACAGTTATAGCACCAATAATTATAGTTTGCTATTTCCTGTATTTTCTTATGTTACATAACACAATAGGCCTACAAAGCGAGCTAGGATTAAAAAAACATGTTTGTACCAGCAAAAATAATCCAAACAAGCAAACACAGGGGGAAAAAAAAAAAAAACAAACAGGAAAAACTACAGTTACTCCGACCACCTTCCCCTGAAGCAAAGCAGAGGATGCATAAAGCTGGAGAGAACAATTAAAAGGATTCCAAGTTCATGCATGCCCCATATCCAATGCAATCCATACTGAGAAATCAGACACAGTTTTTTCTTAGGTGAGCAAGTAAAATATTAGGACCAGCATTCTTTGTTATAATTCAAGACACACAACTTGAGTTTCTGAGTTTGTTCTCCTCCCCACTGGCCTTTATTACATAATTGTCACCTGGAGCCCTGAAGGCTCCTCTTCCCTCCCTCCCTGTGAAAAGTCAGAACACACAAAAATTCTCTCCTGGTAGTATAAGTGCCACTTTCATCTTAAGTTGTAAAATACAGCAAACTTTGGATTTCAGGAAAAAACGAAATCTGAAAATGAGGTGTACTTCAGAACTCATCTGTGCATACAGGTTTATGCAGGTTATAACAAGAGAAACCATTCAGCAATTTTCAGCTTTGATTCAATGATGTTCACACACGTAGAGTGGAATTTCAAGTGCAGTTCATGTGACTAAAGCCAAGAACAGGGCTAGATCCTTTCCCAACCCAGGCCATGCACAGCAAAACAGAGGCTCTCCTATTGGGTGGTTGATCACAGACTTTGCTTCTGCATGTTACTGTATTAAGAATTCAACATTAAAGCAAACACACTTCATTTAAAGCTTACTTGAAGCCCAAACTAAACCATGTTCAAATAAAATACCAGAAAATCTCAACGTTAACATATTTTATACATTTCTGTGATCCTGTTACTGTTTACAAGTCCAATTAAAATAAACCATGGGTTTGAATTTCTCCATTTGAGTGCAGAGCATCTGAGTGCAAGGGGATGGGATGTGTGTCTGTCTGAAGTATGCTACAATACCTGTGGCTTTCAAATGAAACAAACATCTCAGTGGCATCACAGAAATAAAAGGGAAAATGCAGAACACAGTATTAACTGGGCAAGTTCACCTTCAATAACTAGAAGCAGCAATACTCAAACTAAACCACAGAGGAGATTGATTCTGAAATAAAAGTTCTTGGGTTTCTCTTGGCAATCTCTTGGATGTTCATTATGCCCTCCTGACCTTTCATGAAGTATTTTCTTAAACTCACTTTCACACAGAGTTATGGATGGAGTTTACTATCACCTTACAGTCCTGTGCCAACAGGAATGTTAGCATCTGCAAAAAAAACTGAACTATGTGCTCCAATTAATGAAGTTCAAGAAGTCCTTTACTACAGTTGCTTAAAAGGTAAACTAATGTTTTTTCTGCTACCATTAATATTTTGTTCCCTCTAAGTAGGAGGCACATAACAGAAGGAGAGGTGGAAACTGAAGAGTTTCGTAAAGGTGTTGGGTTTTTTGAAATTATTTGTATTCCATGCAAATTAACTTCAGTGAGATTTGAATCAGATGCATAGTTTGCATACCATTAGCCAGACAGGACATTTAAAAAGCATACCTGTTAAATATGTTCTCACTTGCAGCGTACTTGTCCAATCTTCCCAAAGGCGTCAACATTTCATCTTGTGAGACAAAGTCCAGGGCTGAAGGTATAATAATCACATCAGACTCTGAGCTGTAGTCATCCACACCAACTATCAGAGACATCAGAAATATTCCTTATAATCACAGTAGTTTGACACTAAAATGATGTCTGTTGTTGGTCTGAAATACAGAAGTCTAGGCAAGGTCCCACTGACAACATATTTAGTAACTGAATCCCATTGCTCCCACCAGCCTCCCCAGCCCCCATAAAGTCTTTTCTATACAAGTATGACTGATGATGTATAAATGGATTTTGAGTCATTTTCTCTAAGTTCCCAAGTACACCACTAAGCTCCTGAGTATTTTTGTACCTTACATTTTCAAGCAAATTACTTTTATCTCATTGTAAAGTCAGTTTTTTGAAGACACGTACTCAAATCATAGCTGCAGGTAGCCCAGAGTTTATACAACATGATCTAATAGACCAAAAAGACTTTGTTCTAAAACAGAAAAATCTAAATTATGCATGAAAAAAAAAAAATTAAGAGTGTGTTGCTAGAAGTGACTACCAAATAAAATGGGCACAATTCACCGACTGCATAATTATCAACCAGCAAATCATCATGGAACTTCATATACAGAGCCTTTATCAACATAGAACCAAAAAAGTGGAAAGAAGCCCAACCCTGTTCTGTAGAGCTGCTTTAGAATTAGGATTTGAATTATCACTTTTTAAATTTCCATATGCCCTCAAAACTGCTCTAAAACTCAGTCCCATAGCAAACACACACTTCTGGCTGCAAATGAGATCACTTGTTTGAAAGGTCACCTCCATTAGACCTGAAAACACAACACTACACTACCCCTATTATTCAGTCTATCCAAATCTCTCTGAAATGCCTTTTCAAAACTTGCAAATAGAGAAGATCAAAAGACAGATCTACAAGGAAGAAAAAAGATTCTTGTCTTCTTTCTACACAATTATGCCGTGCTATATAAATTGCTTACCAAATAGTGTGTCATTATTTTCAACATTCAGAATGTATCAACAACTACCACTGCCTGAACATCTTTCTTACTGTACTTCAAATGTCAAAAGACAAACACTGAGCTCTGGGACAATTATATTTTTAGACATAAACTAAGTTAATGACACCCCTTTCCCAATAAAGTAATTTTCTCATTTTCTACATAGAGAATCCATGGACATCAACTGATCCCAATCCTTGCACAGGGGACCAGATTTTGCAGTTGCTGATAGTTATGCCTTAGGACATGAAGTTCCTGCCAGAAATCAAATGAAAAAATGATGGGGAAAGAGCAAGTGTGTAAGAACAATCTAAGAGATGAGAGAAAGGAAGAAAGTGTACTAGGAGCCAAAGGAAATGGAAGAGCAATCTGAGAAGAGGAATTAGTGGTGTTAGATATGTCTAAGGTAGAGGACAGAATAACAAACTGCAGAGGGAGGAGGGGAAGGCTGAAAAGAAAGATCAGCTGCAAAAAGCTATTGCAACACAAAGGGAAAGTGTTTAGCAACTCCAGGTTTACATAACTATTTGAACTTGTGTTTGGTTTGGGTTTGTGGGCTTGTTTGGGTTTAATTTTTGTTGTTTAGTTTGGGCTTTTTGCAAGAATCAGTTTTATTTTCACAGGAAGTGGGAGGCGAGTAAAAATGAACTCATCATGCAAGCTAGGACTTTATGCCAGGTTAAGTTAACAAGGAACAGGCTACATCCTTTCACAGGCTTGCACAGGCCTTTAATTCAACCCATCAATCCAACTGATGGATTTTTCTGTGGTTTTAGTTCTGCCATCTCACACCCTAGACTATTTCAGCTGAAGGTATCTTCAACCATCATCCAGTTCAACTGCCCAGCTACCTCAGGGCTGACCAAAAGTTAAACCATTTCCCTCTCCACTTCCCATTCTCAGGAATCTACAGAAAGTGATGAACTCACCCCTCAGCCTCCTTCTCTCCAAACTAGACAGTGAAATTAGTTCTATGACAGGGTCCTATTATTCTATTTCAGTGTCTGTTGATCATACTGTAAGTTTAAAAGCATAAATTGAAAAAACTATGTCAAAATACCAATATAAAAATAACTATACTGCTGACAATAATTATTTAGCTATCACCCTCATGAATACAAAAAAATGAAATGCTGACCATTACATGCACCACCAGTTTTTACTCCCTCTATTTCCTCTCTTCTCAACCTTTGTTCTGTGTTCCTCCTTGTACCCTCTACATTTATTTTTCTACAATTTTTGCCTCATGAAACCAGTTAAGTCAACCCAACTGCTAAATCCACTCTATAACAGATATAAATACCAGTGATAAAAATATGAGCATCTGCTTAAAATTTATCTGTTTGATGTCTCCTACTAGTTCAAACAGTGAGTTGTGTGGATTTGGCTCTGCTGAGTTTATGAATTGTAAAATTCACTACATTGAGCACTACATTGAGCTTGATGTGCCTCTGCTACCGAACTACATTTATTATTTAAATAATTCCAGCATCTCAGCTCATAGTCACAGAAGAGATCACTTAAATGACAGCATCTTCATTATCACAACTATAATACAGGGAAGGAAAGGGTGGTAAAAATAAATCAATCAGCACATGAACAGTTTATGGTTCTAATAAAGTGCTGTTACAGTTATGTTACATATTCATTTTCACTTTCATGACATCTGTCCAAGTGAAAAGAGACAGTCCATTCTAACAAAGAACTCCCATTCCAAAAAAGCCCCTCAAGTGGATGTTTGTCTTCAACTTGCCACAAACATGAATCGCCAGCATCTAACCATTCCTCATCTAAGATGCATAAAGGACATACTCTGCATTATTCAACAAACCAAGTCACTTTGCTATTCCCTCCACTTATACCAAAACACTTACCAAAAAAGTTGTTAACTGAATATTGACTCTTCAGCTCTACTCTGCTTTCCACCCAACTTTGAGCACTTGACTAAGTACCACAGGACCTTCTGTAAATTTTACAAATGCAAAACACACCCTTAAACAACACAAGTGTAGTGGTTCTGGCTGGGACAGAGTTTAAGTTCTTTATAGTAGCTTATATGGGGGATACTTTGCACATTTCCAATCTATTCACTGGGAGGGCACCATGAGGAATAGAAAAGGCCCTGACAATGTTTAAGCCTGCCTTCAACAATAACTAACACATCAGTCATTTATCAACACTCATTTCAGCACAAATCCAAAACATTGTCCCATACAAGGTACTATGGAAAAATTTAATTCTATGCCAGTCAAAACCAGTGCAAATTTTGGTTAATTCAAACACAGAACACACACACTTCTCCCCATTTCGGAATGGAGACCAGGCAAAGGACCACATATTGTTTACCCACTGTAGAAAAACTACAGGTCAATTTTCTTATTTTTCTCCACTTTTTCAAACAGGTACAAGTATGGACCAAATCCACAGAACACATACAAGCTACAAGACACCACTGAAAACTAATGCAAGTGCAAAGTCTTAACTGCCTTCTAATCTGGTCTTACATGTTCACAACAGCATGCAAAAGTAAAGCTAGAGAAAACAGGAGTTTCCATAAGAACAAGCTATCCCAGGAGTTTAAAGTCACTAGTGGTGTCAGGAGGAGACAGCAATTGCACAATGATGTCAAAAGCAATCACAGTGCTTCTATTTCTGTACATTCAAGCACCAAAGTAGAGCAAAATTAATACATTCATCATTTATCCAGACAAAGTTTGCAAGTTTCTCTTCAAAACTCTACAAAATGACTGCCAAAGACAAGGAAGCATCACATAATAAGACAGGCACTGCCTTGTGCTTCCATGTCTGACTGTCATTAACCCACTGTAATACAGAAGCCAAGTAAACGCTCCTCTGTGTACCTTCATTTTCCTGTCAAAACATTTGTTTGAGTGTTTTTTTGTAGAAGTTGCTCAAGCTTGTCTACCCATCTTGCATCTGGTCCACACTGTACTGTGTGAAAATATATATTAACATTCCCTGCTTTAAGCTCTCCTGTTTCCCTTAAGCTCTCCTCTGTTCTATGGCAAGGATACAACAATAACTTGACACAGTTATTAACTAACATGAACTATACAGCAATCTTGCTGAGGCAAACTAAGTGTAGAGGTGCTAAGTTAACCACTGCCAAGCTTGGCTGAGCATACAATAACACAGAGGTCCATTTAAAGTTCAGTCCCCTTTAAAACCACAGCCTCAAGGCCAATTTTCAAGGGAGGTGGTTTTTCTACTACATGTCTCATCCTCATACTCTTTCACAAAGGTCTCTCATACTGAGTCTTTTACAGAGAGGTGCACAAAATCACATTTGAAAAAAAACCTACTATTTTTTCTTATTTAATAATACAAGAACAATTCTCTGCCATAGACTGTTCAGTAACAAGGTCTATACATATTCTTTTTTTTCTTCTTTATTTGCTATGAGCTCCATGGCAGAAACATATTCTTCTTTGTTTTGGCATAGAAACTCAGTGACAAGAAGCATATTTTAGAAAAAAATAAGCCATTTTCAATTCTGAAAGCTGAACAACAAACAGCTTTAAGGATTCAAAATTTCCACCTATTATTTAGAGTTCTCTCCTTCTATCTTCTGCATCCACAAAGAGTTCTCAAGATCTACTGCAAAATCTATATGGCAGGTACAGCTACTAAAATGGACTAAATTTTATTCAATTTTAATATAAGCTACTTACTACACTCTGCATCAATTGTTATCATATGGATATTCAGGATAATACAGCACTTATATGCAGGAAGAACTGAGTTCTGTTCTGCTGTTCAGGCAAGTAATTTTTCTGCTTAACTGTAAAACAAGAACTGTAATCATATGAGCCCAGAAATTTGATACCATGACCACAAAATAACAGCAGCAGGTTTTGTTCCAAATTACTGCCCTCCATACTACAAAAGAATAAATTCACCTTAGATTCAGACTTCTGCAGAACACAAGTAGTATTCTCAGCCCTTCAATATTGTAAACACATTCATTTCTATTTAACTTTCTGTAAGAAACATCACTTTGCATCTGATGCTCTGCAAAGAAATTCACCTCAACATGAGCACTAATGCTTAGACATCTGCATTTGTTCACAGCTGAACTCACTACTCTTAACCCTTTCCTACTGCACAATGTCCCAGCCCTGGTTCTGCAGTGACAGCACAAACCAAAGCATCAGTGACACTATTTCTGATTCATTTGCTATCACATATTTACTGCACTGCTTCAGTAACATTAACCAACAGCAACTGCAATGGCAATCACACAAATGTTACAAAATGTGCCTTGTTGTGTGCTGAATTCTACCACCCTGTCTGCCCAATCCAGGTATCCCTCAGTGGTCATCACAGAACCCACCATCACAAAGTAGGAGCTGGTTTTTTCTCATGAGACACTTAAAATCTATTTTTGCTGTTTTCCTCCTGCTGTAGTCTGAGACTGAACAGGCAACTGTGATGCCACAAGGTGTGTAATTCTACTCAGCAAAAGTCATCACTGCAAGAGGTAATCTTAGATTCCAGCCCCACCTACCATATGAGCAGAAACAAGAATCACCCTTCTCCTTCTGCATTTCCCCCTTAAATTAGCCCTTCAAACCATGGAGCACTATCAGACTGAAGCCTCTTATGAATGTCAAGTTACCACACCTGTATGCACAGACTTGGCTGTCTGAACTCCAAGCTGGGCAGGACTGGGTTTGGGGGTGAGGTAGAAGGAGTAGAGAGGCAGGAGCAAGGAAGAAGATAAGAAAGGTGGAAACGCAAAGCAGCCCTGATGCTGTTACCACATCAGCCCCTATGTAGCACTTTGATAGCAGAGCTTGCTAACAGCTCTAAGCACAGACAAAGCAAACTCTTCAAAATAAAGCTTCAGTACAGGTTTGGGAGACTAGGGACAGGGCGCACTTAGCAGATGAAAGACACAGGAATCAAAAAAATCAGCTGCTGTTTACACACAGAACTGATGCAAGCATGGAGCAGCAAATTTCAAAGACCCAGTAGTCTAAATGTAACAGGCTATTAGAATATTTTCACTTAGCAAAGGTCCTTATAAAAAGATAGCTATCAAGCTGCCACAGGAGTTGCATTTCTCACCAAGCACCAGAGCAAACAAACAGCAATACAAAATTCTTTAAGCAAGGAAAAGAGGCGCACCTAGAAAAGTTCCTTTCAGGCATACACAAGCAGCATTGAAAATCCTGATTTGCTCTGAAGAAAAAAGGAATAGTTCTATCCCATATTGCTCATTAGTCATTTATTTGCACAGCAGCTGAATGTACCTTCCACCGGTTAACAGTTTGACCTGCAACAAACACTGCTCCAGAGGAAACTGGAACAAAGAGAAGGACATCCAAGCTACCAGTTAAAACAATCAACAGTTTATATTCTGTCTGCCTATTTCCTGTAGGGAGCACGTCACGCCCATCACCAAGGCACTCAAGTTCCCTGCCATTTAAGTCCCTGTCCTCTACCCCTTCCAAACAACTGCATGGACTTAAGAATTGTGGAATGAGGTTGGAGTGAAGCAAAAGCAAGCTACTGCAAGTAGCTCTTGAAGAAATTCCTCTAAGGTACTTTTTTCTTCTCTACAAGGTCATTACAGTCAAAGAAAGGTATCCCTTTTCTCCCTGCAGAGCACTGCTCTTCACAGGATTTTTAACCAACCTCATGACTGACTGAGAATTTTGTAGCACTGGGAGGAGAATCCTACTTCCATCTTCAACCAACATGTTCTCTCTGGTCCTACCACAACAGGACACATGCATTCACTGTGCTTGGGGCCATGCTCAAATTCTGCCACACAACAGGGTATCTGGTACACACAAAAAAAACAAGTTCAAACTATATGTGCCTTAACATTGGACTAACTAGAAGGGAGATATGAAGCAAGCAGCTAAAGCTCAAACACTCCAAAGACTTGTGCAAGCTCTGCAATGCTTGATGTGACGCCGTAAGTTATGATACATCAGCTAACAAGATTTATTCCACTGTGCAGTGACTTCATCACAGTAAATAAAATACACTTACTCAGGCTAAACATTGCAGAGAAGGCAAGCCCTACAACCATAAGCTATAAAACATGGCTTTGCGACATAAATCCTTCTCAACTTCCTAACTGCACTTCTCCTCTCCGCGCTGAAATCCCAGACAATGTTTTTGAGATGCTGCTTGACAGCTTACAAAACTCTTGGTGGGATAAACCTCTGTGTTTTCCATGTGTACAGAGAAATTCTTGTTGTAATTCTCCACATTATTCCTGTCTGTGCTTAGTATAAAGTATAAAACTTGTCTGTGGGAGAAGGCTGAGCAGTACAGAATGCAGTGGATTCACTCAGAAAAAGTAACAACAGCCATGGGTGTTCACTGCAATGCAATTTCACGTTTACATCCCTTGCACAACCAAGCATCCCTACAGACTAATCAAGCTGTTCCTCCTGTAGGCTGGAGAGGAAGGAAAAGGTAGTCTCTCCTCCATTCAAATATTTGGGAACTGTTCAGGCACTATGGCAACAACACGAAAAAAAATCCCTAAGCACATCTGTTTATCAGAGAAAAATGTTTCAACAGTCTGCAATATCACTCATACACCATGTCCACTATACATTAATCTATTTAGCTTTTCCAGAAACTGTACAGAGAATAACACATATTTATGGTACTATTTGCCTCTGTATTTTCTTTACCTTAAAAGCAGTAAGAAAAACCCACCAAACCAGTGGTCTCAACTGTCAGTGCAGTTGTTCCACCGTTGCAAATAAACACCCTTCACAAACATATTCTGACACTTTTTCAACTTATCCAGTAGGATTTTAAGACCCTACTGCCAGAAACAACCGCAGTATTCCTCAAACTAAGGAATAGCCACATTAGCTTCTCTTACACTGTACCTGCTAAAGCAGACAGAGAAGCCCTGATATTCTGGCAACCTTTAGGGGCAGCTGTCCCTGCCTTGCTCTTGAAAAGAGGGAACTGTTCCTCCAGCTCTCAAAGCAGCTCTCCTTTCATCCAGTTCTGCTCACGTTATAACTCTTGCAATGAAAACTTGCTGCCCACACAGAGGGAAAGTCTTAACAGCAAAAGACACACACAGGAAAGAAAAGCATTTTATCTTCAGCACACTGCAGTCTGCCACCTTCACAATAGGTCAGCAGTCAGAAATAACTGCAAGCACCAAGGTTTCACTTGCCTAGGATTTTGAACATTTCCAGCTCTTTTGTGACTGTTTCACTACCTCTGTTTTCTAGCTGCAAGTGGGAGAGAAAGGGAGGAGGAGAATACCCAAAGCCCTAGAAGACAAATCATAATAGGGGGGAAAAAAAAAAAAAAGCTGGCAACCTTAATTGAGGATCCCTGCCAGAGATGGAATAATAAAAGGTGGCTGGTGAAAAGCACATTCCCACATCAGAAGTGATGTTAGTGGGCCCAGAAAGCTGAAAGCCTACAAAATTACTTCTTCAATCCTCTGCTAGGTGTAATAGAGAAAAAATGTGCAGCTGCATGAGGAAGGTTCATTAGCCTACATCAAATCAAGCACAATCCTTTCCTCACAACATCTTCTTTTCTCTAGGATCCTAAGAGGTTGCTGGAGAAAGACGGACTAACCATTACCACCTGAGACCACCAACACCAGAATTCCATGGGGACACAGCCATCCACCTGAGTCTCCCAGTTTCCATGAGGGTCAACCACCACGTTAAAAGACAAAGAAATGAACTGAAGTGTTGGGAGAATTAAACCCTGATCTCCAGGGAAAACAACAGACTTAACACGTGTGCTTCATTAGCATTAAGGAATGGTTATTGGATTCCCAAAGGAGCAGAATCTCAGTCACACCAGAGAACTGATTCCAGTCACTACAGAAAGTCTGCCATTGATTTCTGTTATTACTTTTTTGCAATGCTGAAGTACCAACCCAGTAACTCAAACTATCTCAGCACTCTTTGACCAGAGCTCAGACTCTGATGGGACCAAAAGGTTGGTACTGCAACAGGGCATTTGAACATCATGCTGGAAATTTAGCTATACTCAAAGCTGGATTTACGTCTAAGAAGTGACACAATGTGCAGCCTATACAAAACAACTAGCAGCATAACAAAATCTGCTAATTCTTATTCTGTGGTGAGGGAACAAAGAAACCACAGTGCAAAAGCTTCTGATATTCCTATGTACAGCTGTGGGAAAGGGAAGGTGAATTTTAACATACTGAACTCATGTTATGCCAGCATAATTCACTGCCAGAGAATAAAAACTACAACACAGCATCAAGCTGTGACTGTGATTTGACACCACAGGGAAATACAGATTGATTTTATAAAAACAAAACAACAACAAAGAAAACCCCATTTTTTTACTTAAACTATAATTAAAAACTATTAAAAAATAAATTTAAATTAGCTTCTATTGGGAAAGAGACTTGTACCCTACTCAAAGTCTAAGGGAATAATTTAATTAAAAGCATTCAACCAACACAAGCTCACTGCTAATGCTAGATGATTTGCTCATCACCTGGAAAAAGAACATAGCATCAATGACAAAACAGCTTTTGACATCTGCAGATGCACAAAGAGAATTTTCTTCAGCTCAGCTAAGTAAGTGTTTCACTCACAGAGAAGCCTGCTGGGAGGAGAGGCTAAGAAGACCTGTCCTCCCTTTTTAATCAATGGAAAAGAACTCAATAATAAAAATAGAGCTATGTTGGATCATCACTGCTCTGTTTCTAGTCTTTAAAACTGTTTTATCCACAAGTAAAATCCAAGCAATAACATTGGATTTGCCAGGTGTAAAAAACTACCTTATTGTAGAATTTTAAACCTATCATACCATTAAACATACTTGAGTTAAGGAAAACAAATTTACACATAGGTGTGTGTATATATATATGTAAAAACTCATTTAACAGTTCTACACTAGAACTGTCTGAACAATGCATAGATATTAAAAATCCATTTTCTGCATTTTTAGTTAAAACAACTGGAAACTAAGTGCGCAGAAAAAGGAAATTCACCATTGTCAGCATGGCAAAAGGTAAAGTTTCAAAATCTGAATAAGCTACATAACCACCAAAGCATGCTCATATACTTGCAACTACCAGAAGTCCTGATGCTGCATGCAAAGACTTTTTCCAAAAACAAATGTAAAACAATATTAAAACCAGCTATCAGATCAAAATTTCTTTTCTCTCCTGATTTAAATCACAATTAAAATAATGAGTTGAATGAAGCTATCCCCCTCTCCAAATCTGAATTCTAATTGCAGATGGCTCTATTTTTTAGAGCACACATCCTGCACACATCAATGGTCAGACTGAAAGATGTCACCATCATGGTACGTTTCATTTCATCTATCTATGATCAGTTCAGCCTTGAGAAACAGCCAGGGGAGGGGGGAACACAAACTGTCTAGCAAGAGTCATAAAGAACACTTTATTTTTGACAAGCCCACATTTGCCTTTTCAACCATTTTTGTTGCCAATTTTCTTCTCAGTTCTATACTTCTCTTAGACAGTTATACTATTCTATTTTGATTTTGTATGCACAAGACAAAAGGTTTGAATAAAAGCCAGATTTTCCCTGATTTTTCGTATACTGTGCATGATTTCAGACAGAAGAGCAAGGAAGCCAACAATCCAAGTAGTGGGAGGGAGATTCTTCTTTAGGCTTTCACTTTGAGTTTTTTAATTTTCACCCCATTGTCTTTAGAGTGAAGCAGCTTTTTTTTCTTTAATGGGTAATACCACAAAAGGATTCTTCTTAGGTTTATCTTCACACAAATGAAATGCAGTTTTATGTTCCCTATTTGGGGATGTTAGAGTCAATTAAGCTTTCACAGTAAGACCTCACATCTAGAAATTAATTTTTCTTGTATACCTTTCTGTACGTTCAGCCAGGGTATGCTCACTGTCTTGGTTCTGGGTTATTTTTCCTTTTGTTTCAAACAACCAAACAAGGAAAAGCCACTGGCTAAAGAATTCTGGAAGAACCAGAATTTCTTCAATTATTATCACAGCCTTTGACATCAGGAGCTATATCTTCAGAAGTGAAATATCAGCTAAAATCAAAATACTGAAATGCCATTTACAAGCTATGTAGCTACTTAAAAGTAATCACCTGTTTAATGTACCAGGTGTAAAGTATGCATTCACCTCAAGGAAAAAAAATCAGAGCCTTCCAGTGGTTACCAAGCAACCAAGAGCAGAAAAATAACATGAAGCTTTCAAAATAGAAATGCAAACCAAAGCTGAAATTAATTATTTAAAAGTCAATCCAGCTGGTTTATCAACCACTATCTGAAAGCCTGTCTTATAAAAGCTTTTGTTTAATCTCTGACCTCCTAAACAAATCAACAAAAGGAAGGTTGTTTTCTTTAACAGATGCCTTCCATACCATATGTTCTGAAGGTCTCCACTACTCCAACAGCAGATTTACTGCTCTCTGTTGAAATCTAGGAATGTTTCATTAACCTAAATATTTATCAAGTTTTCTTCAGAGAAAAAGTAAGCTTTGTTTCACAAGCAGTATTAAAACACTACTCCAAAGATTTAATACTTAACTCTTCTATATTTCAGGTTAATTAAGCATCCAAGAAGTTGGCATAACAAATGAGAAGAACAAATTGTACAGTTGCACAAGTTGTTGATTAAACTCCAACTTTCCAGTAAAACACTTGACTACAGAACCCTTAAAAGACAAAGATCATAAAACAGCTGTTCTTCATTCTGCCTATCTAAAAGATGCACAGATGTTTGGTTCATTACTTTCAGCAGGAACTGTGCATGGTTGTTTGCTCAGCTCCAGGACTTCTCCTATTGCTTTAGAACATGACCAACAAAAGGTATCTCTTAAGTCACTTTAATGATTCTTTCTTAAGGTGGAAACACTGAATCACACAGGAAATTCTCATCACCAAAGGGAAAAAAGCAAACCAAACAATACAATAACAACAAAATTTCATGATTCAGGCTCAGACCTAGGCTCACTGATGAGCTACAGATGAATACCTAATCCAGTCAAATGTCCTGAGCCTTATGCACAGAGACCCAGCTTCAGATGTCCAATCCAGACCTTGACACATGCATCCAGTCTTAAACACTCCTATTTCTCCAGCACATCCCCACAGATGTCTTGCTATTGCTTCATATCAGATCAGGTGAAAGCCCAAAAATGTGTTGAAAACATAGTTCACTTTTCAAATTAGCCAATCAATCACACTATTTTACATTTATCAACTTCCTCCTCCAAAATTATACAACCAGGACTACAGATATGCCTGCAAGTATTTCTCTCTTATTTGTCCTTAAATATAGCTTAGCACACTTAATAGCAAGAATGCAGCTGGCAGAATCACACAGGCATAAAATCTGCCCGCACTTCCAGTTTTATCACTATTGCATTCTACTACTTCAGTAATGCACTCCTAAACCAGTGTCTAACTCTGCTACTTGAAAGAGCTTAAAACATTTGAAATATTTACAACAGAGGGATACTGTAGGGTGGAGCTCAGGCAGGAGTTGCAACTTTCTGTCTTACTTCTTTGTGTGTTTCATACGTCCAACCAATCTATTGGAAACACTTCCATAACTGTGTAGAACATGTTGTATATGGGTACAAAACACAGCTATTTCAAATAACACTGCACAAGGAACAGTACTTTTGACTAGATATGCACAGTCTCCTTCATCTGTATTATCTTTCTTAAGCTCACAAACACCACCCAAGAACAAAATCAAGTACAATTTAGAACCATAAAAGCCACTGTGTGACTGAAGTACACCCAGACAGCACATATTGATTCATACAGAGTCCTGGTTTTTTCTCTTAAAATACCATGCATAAGCACTGAGACATTTGCTTTTATCTACTTCCATCAAAACCTCAGTAATTTTTAATGAGGTTTCAAATCTTTATATTTCTATGACTTCTGCCTTCAGGAGGCTCTCATCTGGAACTGAGTCATATCTCCAAGCATATATTTTTTTTTCATTTTAGAAGACCATAACATTAAGATCAGCACCAGGAACCCACAGCTTCAGTCACCCCTCCAATGACTACAGATAATTTCAATTCCTTTCTTACAGTCAACTAAAATTATAATCTTAAGAATGCACTTTATCTTTTTGTTAAGTGTGTCCCTTCTGAAAAAGTTCTTTGCAATCACAGAATTTCCAAACAGCGACTTATCACGCTGAATTTAAAAAAAAAAAAAAAAAGCCTGAGGGAAAGGTTCCCTCTTTGTGCAAGGCAAAGTGCAATAGGAGCTATCTAAATGTCAGCTAACAAAAGCGAAAAAGAAGATCTATCAGTTAAATCCTGAAAAGTTTAAGGAGCTCTCTAAAAATGTAAGCCACAAAACACAAGGGTTTTTTTCTCCTGCACTTCAGCCCTCGAGAGGGGATGCCCTGCAGACTGCACAGCAGACAAAACATCTTCAGGCAGCAATCAGGGGGTCTGCACACCCACGGCAGGCGCCTGCCTCTATCTCAATTTTCATTTTCCACCCAAAATTCATCCTCCCCTGCTTCCAAGAAGCTCCCTCAGTATCAGCATGATCAACAGACACCTTCTCACCAGCGTAACATCTGAGTCTGCCACGCTAAGGCTTCTCAGCCCTGAGTTAGTAATTTTTCCACCATCCCAGCCACAATTCTGCTGCTTTGCATCCTGACATTAACTCTTCTCCACAGACCACTGCAGCGGGGTCAGGACTCACAGAGTCAATTAGGTGCCAAAAGACTCCTGAGATCCATCCACCCAACCTCTGACCAAACATCACTTGGTCACCTGGACCATGCCACTGAGTGCCACCGGGGACAATGACTCCACCACCTCCTGGGCAGTCAATTCCTACATCCAATCACCCTTTCTGAGAACAAATCCCTCCTGGTGCTCAACCTGAACCTCCCCTGGTGCAGCCTGAGGCCATGTCCTCTCTCCTGTCGCTGGCTGCCTGGGAGAAGAGACCGACCCCCACCCGGCCACATCCTCCTTTCAGGTAGCTGTAAAGAGCAGCAAGGTCCCTCCTCGAGCCTCTTTTCTCCAGGCTAATCATCCCCAGCTCCCACAGCAGCTCCTCACACAGCATGTGCTCCAGACCCTTCACAAGGAAGGGAGAGCCTGAGGGGGAGGGGTGGAGGGGGGAAGGACGAGGGTCACAAAAAAGATGTACAAAATACAGAGATATAAAAGGAAAG